>CM023956.1:2468662-2493875 GCA_013407115.1 Glycine latifolia
AAAGGTATACTTTACATTCAGTGAAAGGAATCTAATGTGATATGTGTTTCAAATATGCTAAGTTAAGCCAGTAAAGTTAGGGAGGAAGGACCAAGTTAGAGATATTTTTCATAAAAAATAAAGAGGTTAAGGAATATTTCTCAATGAGTACTCTTACCTAAAACTTCGATTCTCGCGATTTAAAATATGTTTCACTTATATAATTACAAACGTCTTTGTCATTTTCATTTTATTTTATAAAATATGTTTTTAACATGATTTTAGTTTTTATAACTTTTTTTAAAATAATCTTCTTTTTTTTTTATTTGTAAAAATCAAAGACATAACAAAAAAATTATAATAATTCGCCTGTTCAATCAGCTGAATTAAATCTTTGATAAAATAATTTATGTTATCACATAATGATTATGACATTATGCTACATCACATTAGTATCTTAAAATGATTGTTGTAGTAGCGATAGAGACCATTTTAAAATTAATAAATAAATTTTATGAGGCCAAAACTAATGACAAAAAAAAATTACAAGGACTTAAATCAAATAAAGGTATATTTATAGGAACTTAAAAATATATTTAATTCTTCCTTTTTTACTCTATTGTTGAAGAGAACTGTTTGCAATGCTGATTCAAAGTTATTTCAAATATACTTTTTGTCAACTTAAAGGTTTAAAGGATGTCTCTTGTTAAAAAATTGCTTGGTGGACTTGTGGGTGTATAGTTCTATTTTGTTTTTGAGTTAGCAAATAGTAACAAATGGCGTACCACATGACCCCGAATGCATGCTTAATTTTGATTGCTGTTACAGAAAGTACCACATCACCCCTTCTCACACATCCATTCAGGAAGTACTTCTAGTTCATCTCATGGGAAAAGAAAAGAAGAGACAAGAAAAGAGATTCATATTCATTTTAGAAAACCACGCACCATACAATAAATGAACTCTCTAACGCCAAAACTAAAGAAAATAGTTTGAAGCACCAAAACAACTTTGTTGTAGCCTTGAGGTAAATCTGAGAAAGATCCTAAGGGATGTAGCTAGCTAGCTTCTTTGTAACATGGCCTTTTAAACCACCTTTTCAGAATTCACACTGTCTTTAACATCCCAAAGAAATTAATAAAGAAATCTTGCAGCATCTCCATTAATTAATGTAGCATCCTTGCTTGGATAAACTCATTCCTAGTACGTGTCCCTTGGAGCACTGCATTTAAAACATTCCATTCTGCTAGCAAAGTTGTGCTCATTGCATCCTGATCTGCTCAATGATAAAAAAAAAGGAATAAATCAAATTTTGTCATAATATGTAACACAAGGAAAAACTAATGAAGTGAAGCATATTTTGCACTTAAGGGGCAACTAGTTTTCAAAGTATGCAAGTCCTAAAAGCAGTCAAAGAAAGGGGGAACCCAATAAAGATATGAGTTGCATTGCATGCCTATTAACACCAACAGTAGTGCCTTTTGTTTTTATGGTGTTTGTCCTATTCTTTACACTTTAAAGACAGAAGGCAAAGTAAAAAGCACAAGATGTCCCCTAAGGAAGAACCAAAAATCAAAAGATGGTAATACACAAAATCAAATGAATGACTGGGTCACCTGCTGCATATCCAATCACCAGATTTCCATCCAGGTCTTCCACTGCCACCAAAAGCTCTGGAGCGCAAGATGTCAGAACTGTTGTAGCCTCCAGCCAAGTCATCCTTGAAAGCACCACACTTGAAGCAGCTTGAGCGGCTAGCAAAGTTGTGCGCACCACAGTTAGCAGCAGCACAGTACCAGTCACCAGGACGAACATCTGAGCCAGTTAAACCAAATGAAGACCCTCCTCTTCCTCCAAAGCCACCAAAATCAACTCTATCTCCATATTTTGCGTCCCCACATCGCTGGCACGAATCTCTCCTCTGAAAGTTCAGGTGCTGGCATGACCTGCAATTCCAGTCTCCTGGCCTGCTCATATTTTACTTCTCTGCAAAAATTACTGTTGCATTCACCAATCCGCATTAGAAAACTTTTGAGTATAAAATTATGAAACAAGTGTCAAATGTTCAATAAAAACTTGATGTTGTTTTCTCTATAGAATTGTTGCCACATTATATATATGGTACATGTGTTTGTGTTTTGTAATAGGCACTAGCTAGCTTGGTAGCATAATGCTTATTATAATATTGGAACAACAGATAAATAAATAAAAAACTTAGTTAAGGATTAACTTCTCTGAAAGCTATGAAAACAAGTTACGAGGCTGACATAATGGAGCACTCTAGTAGAAGACAGATTTGATCACATTACTATAAATGTGACCCTCTGGAGAGGTTTAAAATACTGAAGAATTACATAGAAAGTTTTTGAAGATTAGGAAGGTGAGACTGAAAAAATATGAGGGGGGGAATAGTGGAAGGGAAAATACAAAGACCAACCTCAAGATAATACAGTGAGTTGAAGTATTAGAGATGCAGAAGCTGAAGAGGATTTGCTGATGAGGAAATGTGATAGGGAGGATGGTTTATATACTGGCAGAGACCACAGAAAAGAGAGAATAAATGGAGGGCCGTGTTGTGTTGTAGTACTTTTTAGTGTTGTTTGAGTGGCAACCTTGATAAATGGAATCAATGAATTCTAAAGGAGGGAAAAGAGATAAAGGAAATTCGTGCTACAATTCCAAAGAGAGCACACTTTGAATTTTGAACATATACTTTGGCAGTGGGCTACAATTTCATTTTGTTTTAAAGTTTTTAATGGTACGGTAATGGGTGCAAAGTGCATATAGGATAATCATTTAGTTGCCCTTCAACTCCAAAATCGGATAGAGGTAGGGGAAGGGGATTGATAGTGCTAGTTTGAACTGAACTAGGTATTTCTATTCTTTCATTTTTTTTTATTCTCGAACCTCAGGATGCTAATTAAAGTCTTACATGCGTTACGGTTCAAGCACGAAAGGTGCATTCAATTTCAAAGCACTTTCATATATAACATGGCCTCTAGGAGCTAAACCCAAGAGATATGGTCCAAGATCATGTAGTTTCTACCAAGTTTTCGCTTGACATGTAATCATATTTTTTAATTTACAGAAAAAAAAATAATGTGTTGCATAAACATTGGTCAAGACCACAAAATCTTGGACTATATAATAATTAAACAACAAAACCCTTTCATCAAGAAAGACTAATATAGTAATGTAAAGATGTATACTCCATTTATAAGAAAGTTATCAGAACTATGTTACTTTTTTTTAATAAGCAGAACTATGTTACTTAGTTTCTGTTTTATGAACATGGATGCTTATGGCTTATTGATTTCTTATCTGCTAGTAATGTTATTTTCAGGATTAGTTTGTGTATAATCTTAAAGATGAGATTGAATTTTAAATTTTTTCTTCATCGTTAAAGTAATAGTAAAGTGACTCTTAAATTTACAAAGCTCGACTATAAAGAAAATTTCTGATGGAGCCACATAAAATTAATTGAAGTTATCTTGAACAGATGTACATTAAACTTACAAATTCTGGAAATAACATGAAAAACAAAAGGCTATTGGTTAGTACTATTTATGAACTTTGGCACTATAATATGTTATTTGAGTTATTAGGATAGCACAACACTAAATTAGCAAGCACTTTCTCATGGTCTAAACTATAGCAGCTAGCAAGATAGCTAAGTCAAACAAACTCAAGACCACAGAAAGAGCATGTAACCTAATAGCACAACAGACAGAGTGTCCAAAGATCTCATCAATCAAATAAACCATGAACCCTAGAAAGTCCCTTTGACCACAGCATTTGGTTACATGAATCAAATTCGAATTGTACAACCCCACAAACAGAATCCAAGCATACAACAAAAAGAAAAAAAATCAACAGTAGGAAGAAAAAAGAAAAAAAAGAATGTTGGCTGCCTCTAATTGGACAATGTGGAATCCAAGTCAGCATTTGCCACCATGTAATGAATATTCGTACCATTAAATCATATAGACCGGCCCACTAATTATCCCAATAACATCCACGAGGGGATCCAAGTCTCTTTCATGTCCATTACTCTTTGGGAATAAACAGAATTTTGACTGTCAATATGTTTCAAAAATAGTTTCTGCTTTACAATTGATTTTGAATATTCTTTTATTCTCTCATAAAAGTATAGCAAGGGTAGTAAAAAAGGTTAGTGATATAATTATTAGTATATATCTTGTGTATATCTCATATTAATTTTGCAGTCAAGAATTTTATGAGGGAGAAGAAAAAGCTGGAACAAAAAATTGGAACTGTTGAGACAATGGCTAAAATAATATATAGAAAAGATAAATGTGTCACGTATATATATGTATGTAGTTGTAGCTAGCAATGCGGAATGTAATTTAAGTGAAGATTGAAGAACGTGGTGAGTGGAGGCAGGGGAAGCAAAATAGTAAAAGTTTGAAAGGTAGGAAAGCAGAAAAGAAGATTAAATAAATGGGAAAAAGAGAAAAGAAAAGGGAAATGGTGAGTTTCAATAAAGATAGGTGAAGGCTTATGATGGAATAACAAGTCTTCGAGGTTTCATTTTGACCATCTTTTGTATTCTTTTTCGATTCTTTGGTTGAAGCACTGCTGCGGCTGCTGCTGAGCTATTTTATTCTCTTTTTGTTTTTTTTTTTTTTCTCTCACACTAACCTCAGCTTTATCTCAATCTCTATTGAATGGTAAGAATGAATGAATGAGCCAAGCAAGCAAGATCTGGCCTCCATTCTCTTGGGGAAGGGTAAAGGGAAGTAGAGGCAAACTGTAAAGAAGAATAAAGAGGAAGGGAAGTGGGCTGATTCGATTCTCCTAGGGAATCGTTTCCATGCAAGACCACGACCACATCATTTGCATTCTGCTATGTTTGATTGTGATTGTGTGCGTACTTTTCCCAAGCAAACATGATGTAAATACTTCAATGTTTTACTACTCATTGCTTTGCTGCTAAGTGTTAACTATATCCTTAGACCTTAATTTTTTTTTATAAAAAAAATGTATATAATATAATATTATAGCATATCTACTTTTTTTTTCTTGGCTCTATCACTTTCTTTCCTATTTTGTTAAAGAGAACTGTACACTGAGAAGATCATCTATAAGTCACATGGACATGGTTTGCTGTTGCACGTAACTAAGTAACTAGTATGACTTCTATGGGGAGGAAGGAATACTCATTACAATTTTATTTTTATCATTATCAAATAACCCTTTGTACTTCGCTACTCTAAAAGTGTGACCTTTAAAAGATACATTGCGATAGAATGCAAGTACATGTATAATAGTTCATGAAATTATTGTTTAGCGGAAAAATGTTTTTTTTTTAATTTAGTGGAAAAAATATTTGTAAGTCTAACATATTATATTCATAGCTGTAAAAAACATATTACTCCCTCATTTCAATAAGATACAAGTTTAAAATTGTGTTTTTTTCTTTTTTATAAGATAAATCTACAATGTTTCATACATTAATTATTTTTAAATTAAAAATACTCTTATTTAAAAGAAGAGAGAAAATAAATTGACAAACAATTAGAAGAAAGATGAATATTAATGACAAGAATAGTTTATTTTTTATATATATAAATTTAAGAGAAATTTATTGTTATCAATTAAATTAATTTTTTATTAATCTTAATAAATTAGGTAATTGACTCTTATAAATAGAAAAGAATGGAGTATAATTATTATTATTTAATACTACTTGTGGTCCTATATATAAAAAATAATTATCTAATTCATCAAGATTAATAAAAGTGATTATATTAGTTAATTTGTCATAAATTTCAATTTTGTTCCAAAACTATCCATGACATTAATGATTTAAGAGGTGATTATTTTTCAAAAGTTAATTTTTTAACCAATGAGTATATCTTCTTTTGTTGACAACTCAATAAATGCACCCACATGAGAAGATTAATGTAATCATTAAGAGCATCTTTAGTGATAGATCCCAAATTGATATTTTAGATCATTTTTTAGTAGAGCACAAAACTTTAAGTAGGATTGAAGATTTTTTAAGATTTTTTCCATTTTTTCTTTTAGTAGTAGATATCATTTTAGGATCTTAGATAACTTTTAGTAGGTACATAGATTCCACTTTTAAATATTTAAATACTTATTAAATTAATTATAATAAATTTAGTAATTAAATTTAATGAATTAAACATGGAAGAAAAATATATAAATATTAAGAAATAGGAAAATGAACATAAATTTAATTTTTATTTATGATTAAATGTTAAAGAAATAAAAAATGCATGCAACCTGATGATAATAAAAGTGCAAGACATTAATTCTAAAGAAAAAAAAAATTAAATTTCATTATTATTGTGACGGTAATGTTCTCAAATTAAATTTCATTATTATTGGATACACGGTAACAACAGTAAGGATCACTTTTTTTTTACACACTTATCTTTTCTTCTTTCTTCTTCTTTTTTTTTTCTTTTCTCTCTTTTTCACATTACTTTTTTTTTCCACCCTTACTCCTCTCTTCACGTGCTTCTTCTTCTTCCCCTCTGTCGCGGCCAACACCCCCCACCTTCTTATTCCCCTCTGTCGCGGCCAACACCCTCCCTTCCTCTCCACACGCACGACACCCTTTCCCTTGATATGTTTTTTTTCCACTGATTTGTTTGTTTTTCTTCTTCTTCGTCTCTTTTTATTGTGTTCTTACTTTATTCCAAAAGTTTTGTTGCCTCCCGCATTTTATTATTAATGTTGTTGATGAATAAATTTTTATTTTTTATGAAATCTGTAAAGATCTTAAGAATTCTTGTGTAAGAACTGGATCTTCAACCTGAAGATCTTGCTAAGTGTTTTATTGTTGAATGTCAGATCTTCATCTTAAGATCTATTCTCACGATCTCACATTAAAGATGCTCTAATAGACCTCACAATTAATCAAGGATAAATTTTTTTTAGCAATAAAGTAATTATATATTTTTTATAACTAAGATTAAGAAAATATTATTTTTTATTTTTTATATTTTAAAACTAGATGTAGTATTTATTAAAATTATAAAATTATGAGCGAAACTCATTAAAATAAAAAGAGAGACCCACCTAAATTTATTGTAGTAGTTTATAGTGTTTGTGAGAGTCTCAATTTTTATATTTTATCACCATTGCCAAAAAATCTACTTGTCAATCTTTAGTGGATTTTTCCTCTTAATCACACTATTTTTATCTATAAAACTCAAACTTGAAACCTTATTTAAGGAGACTAAGCCCAAGACCATTGAAAGTGTTAATGTCTAGCTTTGCACTGAATTCCTCTTTCATGAATTCTAAGGCTTTGTTAAAAGGAAAGCAACAATTTGTAACTTTTATTCTTTAATGCAAATACAAAACGTGTTATATATTATCTTCGTCTCTAATTATAAGATCATTTTTTTTAAATTTTATTTGTCTTTTTATAAGATAATTTTTTAATTTTTAGATTCATTAATTATGTTTTCTCCTACACATCCTTATTTAATTATTTTCTCTTCAAACATTAATGAGAAACAATTAAATGGATAGAGAGATAAGAAAAAAAAATTTGGAATGATAGTACAAATAATTGACATATTTTATATTTAACATAATTAACTACTTTTCTTAAACAACATGAATTAGTTGAAAAAATTCTTATAATTAGAGACAGAAAAAGTATATTCTGTTACCAAAAAATGCAATAATTTTTTTATTCTAATAAAATAGTTGTATATTTTTTATTTCACCTCTTTTTCTTTGTACTTCATAATAATTACATGAGTAAATTAATTAAAGATAAAAAACAAATAATATTATAATTAACAAAAGCATAAATAATATGATTTTAAATTTTACAAAGACAGATGAATAAGAATAAAAGTTGTATAAAAAAAATCCTATAATTAAAAAGAAATGAATGAGTATTACCTTCTTTCATAATATACCCGTATACTTGAAATTGAAAAGAGTTAAATCTAATATTCCATATGTCAATGAGCAATTGCCAATATACTTGTGATTGTTTTTTTTTTCCGTATATACTGTGATTGTTAAATATGAAGTACGTAAAATTAAAATAAACATAAAGAGTTTTTTGTATGAAAAAATAATCCGAGTTCATCTGCATGCAAATTTTCAAAATCTTGAAGTCCAAAATATAGGATTGTTAACTACTACGAAATCAACTGCATGACCGTTCAATTAAGAGAGAGAGAGAGATGATCATTTGCCTATAAATTTGCAATAATTTATCCTCTCCTACAAATTCGTATTTCTCTTAAAACGTTCAAGTTTCCCAATTTTAGTTTGAGTCTCAATGAACACAAGTAGTGTAAAAATAAAATGTAAATATATTTAATATCTTAAAAATGTCAAAACTCCTTTAGAGTATATTTGGATGGAGTATTTTAAAATTTTAGGGAATTTAAAATTCAAGAAAATTAAAATACATCAATTAAAATTCTTTTATTTTCAAAATTCTGTGTTTGGATAAAAAATTAAATTTCTTCATTTTCAAAATTTTGTATTTGGATAAAGAAATTGAATTTCTTCATTTTTAAAATTTTGAACCTCATTCTAGGAGTAGCGGAGGTTGGAGTACTCATCAGTAGTGATGGAGACGGAGTAAAGAGTTGTGTAGTTAGAGAACAAGGAAGTTCAATTTCTAACCTTTTAGAAGGAAATTCAAATTTCACATTTTTAGTTGTTTAAAATTATATTTTAAAATTCCAAAAATTTAAAATTTTCATATAAATATATCCAAATAATGAATTTTAAATTAAAAAATTTAAAATTTCCTGATAAATTACTTTCCTCAATTAAAATTCTCTATCCAAACATACTCTTAATCCTCTAATTTACATGAGGTAGGAGGACGATGTCAAGAAAAATGATTCTGAACACAATATACATGGTAAATGCTCGTGTAGAGGATTGATGTTGCAATAAAATAAGATGCATTGATTTGAGACTTTAATCTTTTGATGTACACCACCATTTGTAGGCGCATTAATTTGTTTCTCTTTACATGCCATGCTACAGTCAAAATGGGCTAGGTTAGAATTGATCCATCACGTGGTGGGCCAAAACAAGTTTCTTTTGTCACGAGTTTTGGTGTATGAAAAAAATATTATCAGAAGAAATTACTAATTTGATTTTTCAAGGTGCGAGTTTCAACTTTCAACTTGTGAAACATTTCAATCCAATCCAGCTCAAGGATTGAACGGTTTATAAAAATATTAATCACTTTTTACTTATGTTATTCCGATTCAATTTACTTAATTTGTAGGTTGAGGCAGATCAGCCTAAGTCCAATTGGATCAACATGTTGTTTTATTAGTTTTTTAAAATTCTATTTTTTTTTTTTTTGTTTATGAATGTCTTTGAAGTTTTTTTATTTTATATTTTGTGTTTATTCTTTAAGTTTGTTATTACGAATTAGTGGGTTGCTGAACCGTTTTTTTGTTCTTTTTTTTTTGCATTTTCTTTAATTATTTTGAAATTAAATGCTAGTCATGCTACATAACATAACCCACCAATTAATCCATTGGGGATCAAACCAAATTGTGTATTTATTGACTTATAAAAAAAGTTAACGGAATTAAATCAACTCACTTTGATACTATCGTAATTCTTAGGTGATTAGCTTCTCAAATGCTGAATGGAAGTCCGTTAAGTAACAAAATAAAAAACTATTGAATGTATGTGCTTTAAAAGTTGCCGCATATTACTTACGTTCGATCGATTTCTTAAAATATAACATGTGATATCGAGCATGGCAGCATGCTTAATTATCAACAGTTACGCTATCGAAAAAAGTGAGTATAAAAGCATTGAACAACTACTTTGAGAATTCAAAGCTTAGCAATCGGATCATTGGGTGGCTTGTTTTTGTTGTTTATCCTCAGAGTGTTCTTCACTACCGAGCTGCATGCTTCTTGTGTAATGCTTTTCACTTGCTCTACCTTCATATAGTCGGAACTAAAAACCAAAATGTACGTAATCATAAAATTGGCTTGGTAAAAATTTGAATAAAAATTGGCTTGATAACCCTCTCTATTATCGTTTCTGTGAAGCCAATTTTTTTGTTTCTTTTTTACTTGTTTAAGTACTATATAATTTTTTTTAATGCCATAAAAGTGGTAAAATGAGAAGATATCCCAATACTATTTAACAGATCACCAAAAACATGTTGGGATTGCAAGTAGAGATTGACGGAGAGGATTATTGCGCTTGAATAGTAGATGGTTTTAGTTCCAGCTATTCAAACTTTGACACCAGCAAATTTTTCTGAAAAGGATTGCTCACCAATAAGGAAAGTAACCTTAAGAAAATTTGAAACTGTATATTTTATTTATTTAAATTAATGTTATATCACACTCATGTTATTTCTATTAATTGAAATATTAGACCAAATTCGTATGAAAGACTTTTAGTTTTGATAATTATAGTTAAAACTTGCATTCTAAACGATTTTTAAGAGAGGAATCAGGTGTTGAAGGACTAATTTAAGATGAATGATTCTTAATCTTACTATATCTTCCTACAAATCCTCCTATTATCATGTATGTAAATTTTAAATATACTTTGTACTTTTAAGAGAATAAATATTTTTACTTTTCATTTAATACTTATCATAAAAACATAGTAGAAAGATTTAATATTATGCATTCGGATAACAACACTTCATAAAAATGCCATTACCTTAGGTGGCAAGTGTCACTATCTGTCATATCTAATCTTATTAAACACTTATTGACTATTAATAAGGAATCTGCTTGTAATTTTTATCAGTGGCGCAAAGTAGTGAGGATTGATTTACACAGTTTGAATGAGGTCATTAGTTAAACATTTGTTTTTGCTTTATAAAAATAAAAAAAAATATAGAAGCTTATGAGTCATGAATTCAATACCTTTGCGCCTCATACATGAGAGTTATCCAACAATGATTATATCATCATTCATCTTATGGCAACGTGGCAAAATTGCACAGGCTCATTGGCCCTAACCAAACGGCTCTCAAATTCATATCCATCGCCATAGAGGGCACGTGTTGAACACGTGTCAAGAAATGGACACGTGGTAGTCATAGACGGTCCATGAAATACTATAAAGGAAGCACGCGTCATTCAAACCTCATGACGAACAAAAAGTACTTGCCTTGCGATGCCATAAGAAAAACTTTCTATTATGGTGAGTGAGTGAGTGAGTTTCCTACATACACCCTTTGATTTTGATTTGAAGAAAGATGGCATCCCATGAGCAGAGCTACAGAACTGGTGAGGCCAAGGGCCGAACTCGGGTAACAAATTATATCAATATTCAATTCAACAATTCTATAGTATTTCTTTGCAACCTCCTACCTTTATTTCTTGTTTGTTCCTACCATTTCCATAAAACATGTGTCACATTACATCAATAGGATACTTTACCTTTAAATGCCGAGCAGTTAGTTATGAAATTTAATTACAATGTACCGCTAATTCAATAATTGATTCAAATATATAAAGGAATTAATAGTTTTTTCACTATAATTTTTATGTAATATCAATATAAACAATTTTATACTTCCATTGTCATTACATAATAAATTATTTAATCTAATTTTTGGTTGGTTATTTTAAAAATAATATATAAAAAAAAGTTTGAGAGATAATCTTTGTTTTTAACATATGAAAACAGTCTTAAAAAGGAATTTAACTGTCACTTGTTGATGGATTAATGGATCAGGAGAGGACCAACCAGATGATGGCCAATATGGGGCAGAAGGCCCAAGAAGCTAAGGAGAAAGCGAAAGGGGCGGCCCAAGCTGCGAAGGACAATACCCAGCAGGCAGCCCATGCTGCAAATGACAAGACCCAGCAGACGGCTCACTCTGCAAACGAGAAGGCCCAAGAGAAGAGTGGTCAAACTAAAGAACATGCCTCAGAGATGGGCCAGTCCACAAAAGAACCGGCCCAGTCTGGAAAGGACAACACTGGTGGGTTTCTGCAGCAGACTGGAGAAAAGGTGAAGGAAATGGCCCAGGTTGCTACTGAGGCTGTGAAACAAACCTTTGGTATGGCACCAGAGAATGATGAAGACAAAGACTACTACCCAACCCAGCATGGCAGAGAATAGAATAGTACTAGTTTCTTAAATATAGTTTTCAACATAAAAGAGGGAGGGGAATGTACTCTATTATCTAGTTTCAATCTTGTCTTGTCGAGTATCGTAATGCTATCTATAATTTACCTTTTAATCCTAGAGTCAAAAGTTTCCTTTTCCTTTTGATTTTTTTGTTTTGTTTGTGTGAGGTTTTCATTAGGCGCATTACACTTCCATGTAATGTGGTGTGGCTCAAAAAATGTGTATGCAAAACTCAATTTAAGGCGGAATTGCTTTGCCTTATACTCATCAAATTTTAGCGGATTGCAAATGATAGAGTGCCAAGTAAAATGATTAATATGTGAATAGTTTCATAAAGGATTGCTACATTTAGATTTTGGAAGGTGGCTTTTGAAAAGGTTTTCTGCACAAGAAGTCATTGGAGCCATTGGCCAAGGTTTTAAACTGCTATTATATTTGCGATTGTAGAGACTTAAAAAACGAATATTGTAGAAAAATATAGATAAATGCAGTTTAGTTGTGGAGGCTCTAAATTGCATTTTAAAATCATACTGACCTGTAAAAAAAAATAATATTAAAGGTGTTACTAATATGATTGAACGACAATAAAATTTACATTGTGATACATGTAGTCATGTATTGTTTATTCTAAAGTTCACTTTTACACACACACACACATATATATATATATGTGTGTGTGTGTGATCACGTCACACGCAGAGAGTTCCCATAATAAATGTGGTGTTCTGTTATTTTTGAGACTTCTCCTTTAGTGCATGCTTTATTTCGGATAATTTTTTTTTTCAAAAGCTCTAAAGACACTGAAAAAATTATATTATCTCAAGATAAACTATAACCTAAACACGCTGAAAAATCATTGTCTCTATGATCGATCGAAACATGCACAAAGTGGTGGTCAATAAGTGAAAGACTAAACACATCATAATACTTGAGTGCTTTGTAGTACAATATAGTATCAAAACTTCAAAACTGTGAAAGTGTTAGTTATATCAATATGGAGCTTCCAAGATATTGTAACGAATACATTAAAGACACTGCCAACTCAACCACATGCATCACTGCCAATCACGTTATGACAAATTTTGAAAAGAACAAAATGACCCTATCAATCTGACATATCATCGTCACTTGCATCAATATATCTGGCAGCATGAAATTGTTCTTCTGGTTGTTGTTCATCTGAGTCAGTTTCCATGGCCTCATCAGATTCTTCATCACTACTATCCTTATCCTCATAGATAACTGGCACAATTTCACCTTCATCTTCCTCCTCGTCAATAGCCTGTTCCAAAAGAAACCACTAATAAACACAAGTTGATCACAGCTACTGCTAACCATTTGTAGACAGCAGTGGCTTACCCCTATGTGAAGCGTGTCTAAACAACTTGAGAGTTGGATGGCAGATTTAAAAGTGGAGACTCTAGACTCAATCAGCTGCAATCACAAAAAAAAAATGAAAGAGCTATTGGTACAACATGATCAACAGTTAAAGGTCTTTCTACAAACTTTTCAAGAGATTTGTAGCTCCCATGGTTAACAATTGAATGCAATGCAGCTCATGTAATATTAAACGATGATGCAAACTTCCAAACTAAAAATTGAAATAAAATTTCAATGTATCTGATGTAAGCTTGGATAATAGCCAATCCTTGCTTTAACACCAAATGTAAAAGCTGATATATAACTTTACTCCACATTCCTGTTTCTACAAACAACGTGAATCGTGTTTTGTTATTTTGTAGAAATGCAGCTTCGAATATACAGCTTGCAAGCTGTCTCAAATCTCAATAAATCAACAAATATGTAGTGTAACAGTAGTTTAGAAGTGCTCAGCCTTAATCTGTACAATGGTCATTTTGGTAATTCTGAAGCGAGAACAACCATGTTGCCTCGTATTTTACATTTACCTTGGTCGTATAATCTAATGGCTAGAATTGGAAAGATAGTTTTAAACTCACTGGATTAGGTGCTTATTGAGTGGATTCATCATACGGTACTCACTTGATACAAAGAGTTCAAAGCTTTTAATGAAGATTCCTGGGACATTATTCCGCTCGCATGCTGTAGAAGTAGACACTTTAACCATGGAAGAGCACATGCCAAAATTGAACCCCTAAAACAAAAAGAAAGTAACATCTATTTAGAATTTATCTGGAGTCAATGCAAAATCTGATATGGCAAAAAAATTATATTAACGATAACATAAGTACATAAGGGGTTAACTATAATTGTCTGTTGATTACTGTTCAAGCCACCGTAGATGGATATTGGATACTATGTGTTCATGTGGTGTCAATTTTATAGCAACTTTTTTTTATGTCTATCCTATTTCTGTCAATTTTATAATTAATAACAGAAGTTTCTGACCAATTTCCTGGTTGCTAACTGGAAACCATCATCTATTTGCCCATGCAAGAAATTTTAAATCAAGAAGTGGCCAATCATACAGAATACTCGTGCCAAATAAGTTAACTGACCATCACAAACACTAACAGGCATATTAAATATACATTTACCAGATAATTATGAGTTTACCTAGATTCAATAATAGATATGAGAGAGTATAGAAGTTTGAGGACGTTGGATGTGTTCAACTGTGCAATTGACTTTCTAATAACCTGCAAAAGTAGTTACATCATGCATAACATATAAGAAACTGAGCAAGTGGACAATTTCCATTCAAATATAATAAAGTTCAATAGAAATAGGAGAGAAGGAGAACCTTCTCATCTTGTGTATACAAGCAATCTAGCAGAAGGGTGCGATCATCAGCATTTAATGCTTGCTTAAGCAAAACATGCACAGAGTCTGCACTTGGAGGCTTTGTTGGGACAGAAGATTCTTGCTCTATATCACTCCTTGATTTGTTCTCATCCAACAAACTTAGACTAGCAAGTTTCTCTCCCATTGTTGGCTCATTCAAATCATCATCAAGAAGAACTCCTTCTGCAGCCTCATGTTGATCTACATTAAATGCTAGTACAAAAAATACTGATCAATTCTTAGATGTACTAAGATGGTGGTAGTACTACTGCTCATCATGCCAAAGAGTAAATTTTACATAAATCAATGTGAACGATTTTAGTAAAACTATTAAACCTGAACATGAAATTCAGGAAATTAAATTGTCCTAGATATTAGCATGAAATTTGTGGTAAAAAAGATACTCTTTTTTAATCTTAGGATCGTTCAGATTTCTATAGCCTATATGTTCAGAATTTTGTCTTGCAAATCATATCTACACCAAAAGAATAGGTAATTTGCAAAATTCAGGAACAAACAGCTGTGAATAAATCTGTAATATCAATTTCAGTGGGAATATGACCTAGAAAATGAGATCCAATAAGATGTTACTCATATGACTAACAATTTAAAATATTATAGTCCTTACCTAAATCCACCTCATCAGTTGTGGTTGGAAGATCAGGATCAGATGTTGCTTGTCTTTTCTTAGCTTTCTTGCTTTCCATTGGTATTGCTGCTTCCAGTTCCAAGTAAGGGGGACATATATAGGAGTTTCAAAATTTTAGAGAACATGTAGGCTAAAAAACTAAGAAAGAAAAAAAATCCAAATTGAAAATTTGTAACATTTTATTCCATTTGGAATTTCATGAGCTTGTCAATCAACAATCTATGACAAACAACTTCCACTGGAGCAGGAACAGTATTTAAGATTTTTTACTCCCAGTAAAAGCAAAAAAAACTAGAATCACCTAGCATTAAAAAAGGACCGTAAGAAAAGCTAAAAATGAGTTTATCAGACCTTTGCCAGAAGGAATGTCATGCTGCTGAACAGAATCAATCTCATCTCCAACATATAATACTATATTCTCGCCTGAATTTCTAATATTTAAGACACTAAACTGTGGATGATCTACCGATCCATAAGTCACAAGAGCTTTCATCTGTTTATCTTCCTCTACAGGTTGTAATCTGGATGCAATAATCGAAGCATGCCTTTTCTTTGAACTTATACCATTTTCCTTGTCTGTTTCAAATATTTTGGTCTTCGTGGTCAATTTAGTTGGCTGTATCTCATCTTCGGAGGAAGCATTCAAATTCCATATATAAGCAGAACTTCTACCAGTAACTGCCAAAACAACTAGATCTTCTTTATTGCAACCACTGTGGCAGTCTAAAACCAATGGGGGATGCCTTATGGGAAGTGTAGGACCTCTACCCACCTTTCCTGAATTTAAATCACACTTCCACACTTGAAGATGTTTACCCTCAAAATCTGTTGTAACTAAATTTTTGGCATCACTCGATATAGAAATGTGCTGTACATTTCCCTGCTGAGAAATAAAACTAAAATTTAATGATGTTTTTAACTTGTAAAGACAAATATTCATATCCAGAATAAGAAATGAAGATTACCAAATCATTAGGGAACTTCAGAATCTCTTTCTCAATTTCCCACCTTATAATCCGCAGTCTAGAGCTGACAATAGCTAAATATTTTTCATCTGGAAAATAAGTAAAGAAACAAGTGCCAATGGTCATGCAAGAAGATGAATGAATATGACGGATCAAGCTCCAAATGAAATTAGTACTCACCATTTGAGAAAGCCAAAGAAGTAATAGACTTTTTTGAGATTTTAAATTCCTTTAAAACCTCTCCTGTTTCAGTATTAACCTCGTATGCCACCCCATTATGTCCAACAATGCGGAGAAGACGCCCTTTGTTTGCAAATGAGAGTCCACAAATCCCCCTGTATGATGACAAGAACAATGTATTACTGACCTGGCATTAATTATCATTTCAATCTCATATGAAAGCATAAAAACCAATCTCATAATCTGCGTATTAAATGTAGATATATATACACCATAGACCAAAAATAAACAAAAAAGTGTGGAAACATAACAAAAAAGAGAATGAAATGACAACAATACCCAGGATGGCTGGTAGTCAACTTTCTCTCACCAGTGGAAACATCAACAGCTAGAACGCTTCCATCGATTGTGCTGAGAGCTAATAAGCATGTTCCCTGTTCTTTTCTATGCTAATTACAAAAGTGTGCAATCCACATCAGAGGGGAAAAAGGTAAGATTCCAGCATTAAAAAGCACTAGTTATTAAAAAGATTTTCCTAAAATCCCATACTACCTTTTCCCCAATGAAACTACATGCAATACAAGAATAACGAATATCATGATTTCCACTTGATGGCTTCCACTCTGCAAACAAATGTCCAGTGTTTGTGTTCCAAATCTGAAAATCATAGGATGACTTTTTGTTATCAACCTAACAATCTTACACGAACCAGAGTAAGTATGATCATAGAATTCCACTATTCAATAAAACCTCATTAGCAGCTGCAATGCATGTTGATCATTTAAAAGTTGTTTTAGCTCACTGATGATTGAAAGTATGTCATTCATAAATCTCATCAGGTACCATTTAGCAAAATTGGTCTCATGCAAACATGAAGTGAAGTGAAGGAGAAATTACTACATGGTCCAGGAGCACCACATGTCCATGATCCCAACCAATCTTCACATGACACATAATTGAGATTTTCAATTTATGAGAAAGAGTTAGTAAAACTAGGTTACAAGTCAAGTAGAGATTTGTCGGGGTTCTGTACCATGTAATAAATTTTCAACGTGAAGACTTGTAGGGTATAAACTACCAGATTAGAGTTAATTATGATCTAAGTACCATAAATTCAAAGAGTTATCAGTTATTCAAAACCATCCACATTCAGTGCCCCAAAGGGAACCATGGGCACTTATCCTGGAATAGTTCAGGAAAACTACTACCAAATAATAGATGTAAGGAGGAGGGGAGAAAAAGGTTAATTTACCTTGGCCACCTCGTTGGCAGACAGAATAGCCACATAATCCTCATTAGGAGTGAAAGCAGTGAGAACATGTTTCTTTAATTTGTCCTTCACCATCATACTCAACCTTCTTCTTCCAAGTAGACAACTATGCAAAGGCACATAAATCAGACATAAAAAACCAGTCAGCACTAAGTAAAGATAACAAGTTTGTAGTTATATAAATAAACAGACCAACTGGGTCGCTCAATCTAGCATAATAAGCACAAATAACTGAAATTTCAGCTACCGGAACAAACTGGTGAAACAAACGCAATAAAACATAAAACTTCACAACTTCCACATTTCAAATCAATTTTTTTTTCTTTTCAAAATCAATATTCACACACAACATATTAATAAACAAAGGGGTTTTAACTCTGAGGAGAACAGCATGGAAATGAGGCAGAAGAACTGGAAGGAAATTTAATAAATAGAAAAGAAAGAAGAGAGAGGTAAAGGATAAAGATGAAAAAGAAAACCTAACCTAAACAAAATAGAAAACTATGAAAGGAAAACCGATCAAAGGAGAATGCTTCTGATATATTTCGTCTTCAGGCAGAAGAAGGCTGCGGAGTGAACAACTGATGGAGAAAAAGGGTTTTGGGTTTTGGAATAAGAAATATTATTAGGGGCACTTTTGACTTTTCAAAAAACACTAATTCACACTTTTTAAAATAAAATAAAAATAAATAAATATTCAAATTCATCCTGAAAATGTATGACAGTGAAATA
This sequence comes from Glycine latifolia, assembly GCA_013407115.1. Classification (NCBI taxonomy): domain Eukaryota; kingdom Viridiplantae; phylum Streptophyta; class Magnoliopsida; order Fabales; family Fabaceae; genus Glycine; species Glycine latifolia. Next base: position 2,487,315 of record CM023956.1, read on the forward strand.
TCAATTCCTAAAAAATACAAAAATTGAATTAGTTCTTAAATATGAAAAAATACAATGTATTAATCTTAATGTTAAATCATTTTCGTTTGAATTAAGTGATAAATTTAGAATTTAGAATCCAACCAAAATTCAATTCAATTAACATCAATTAAATGACTAATATACTAGTAGAAAACCTAAAACAAACACACCTATATCTCAAAGTAATAATATTATTTATCTTAATATAATATATTATTTTAGAGCTTCTATTTTTTATTTTATTTTAAGAAATACATTTTTATTTTATGAATTATAATATATATATATATATATATCACTTATAGTTTTATTTATTTATCATGTAAATAATACAATATTTATAAATACTGATTTTTTAAAATATTCTTATTATCCTAAAAAAAAAATTCCAAAATATTTTTTAGTTTAAAAATTTCTTTTTTTTTTCAAGAATGAATGGATGTGACATCTTTCTAATGATTCAAAACGATCAACTTATTTCAAATAAAGTTAGATTGAATTAAAAAAAATCTAATTAAATTAAAAAATTGATAAAACTCATCCCACTAACTTGCATCCACGTTAAGAAAGACAAGTTCAGTGTTGGGATCATTCAGGTTTATGTTACTCGATTCATTTGAATGGCGACATCCTTGTCAAACATGTTTTTGAAGGGAATCGCAGTCTGTTCTCTCAGCATACCCGTAAGATCTTCAGCCCTTAATTTTTATGCATGTTTAATCATTACTTGGTTTATTTTTTGCATCTATTTTGTGTGAATAATACAAAGTTACATTCTTTGCACAGCCCTGCCTAATGGGTATCGTTTGTTTTCTAGGGGTCGTTCTTGAGCTTTTTTTTTTTAAAAAAAAAACAATTTGGTTAGCAAACTTGCTTCTTGAGCATTATAGTAATTATTCACATGAATAGGCATTATGTGGGTTTTTTCCCCAATTACACTAGTATGCATGGGAAAAATTCCAATCTACACTAGTTTTGGATTATATTTCCAAATTAACCCAGTTTTTGTATGAGGTGAGAAGTTGGGGTTCGAGAACCGACTTTTCATGAAACATTTTTTTAAGTTAATATTATAAAATATAATAAAATAAAATTTGTATGCTGGAATAGGAAATTGGAAATTGACAACCCGATTTTCGTACGTTTTTTTTAAATAATTATATTTTTTTAAAATATATTTTTATTTTATTTTTTTTGAAAAAAAACTTTAAAAATTTTATTGGTTTAATAATTTTTAGTAGTACTAAAATTAATAAATATTAATTTTAAAATAAATAAAAAAGACAAAATGATTAAAAAATAAATTGATTAAAAACAAAGTGGATATATAATTATCATATCTCAGTTATATTATATAATGAAATTAAAACATTAAAATAATAAAAAATAATAACAATTAAAAAACAGAACGTACAAATGACATCATAAATAAAATACATAAAGAATAATATTTGTCTAAGAAAAAATTATGAAGGTATGTTAGGACAATTTGTTCTGTTATGTCCTTGTTGTCTGCATATTCCACATTTTTTTCTGATATCCCGTTCAATCTCTTCATCCATTTCGATGAGAATGAGATTTGAAATTAGACGACCATTTGCACTCTTCCTTTTCCTTGGATCAGGACCTCACTGATCTCCTTCATATTCTTGCCACATTAATTCATGTGGCAGTCAACCAAACGAGTTGTCATAGATGTGTAATATGTTCTGCAAAGTAAATAGTGGTGACACATAGTTCATGTGATCGACATTGACAAATTTACAGGCAGTCATGACGTAAGAACACGGTAAGTGTTTAGCTTGATATTCACGACAATCACAAATTTGGGATTGTAACATGACCATAAACCTTCAAGGTGGTCTAGGTGTTTCAAGTGGGGCTTGGGTCTATGTTACAATAAATGTGTGATTGTGTCTGTCGAATTCATTAACAATGTGCGTATTTGATTCTAGCTGATTGTTATTCATTGCCTCAAAGACAATTTTGGAATATTGTGAGTCGGAGTTGATCATTGCTTGGGTTTGCCAACCTCTAATTGTAAAAAGTTTTGCAGTCTTGAAATATGTCTCCTCAACCAACGATGACATCGACAAATATCTTGTGCTTTTGAACATGGAATAAACCGACTCAAACAAATTTGTGGTCATATGTCCCCAACGTTTTCTCTCATCGAAGCATTGTACCCAATATTTTTTTTGTAGCTAATCAAGCCATTTAGCTACACTTGGTTTGTTCGCACGGATATCCCCAATATACTGCCAGTGCATTTTCTCCGTGTATGCGTACTCTGTATATATTCAATAAATTTAATACGTAATGAAAATTTAAATAAAATATGTTTTAGTGGAAAAAAATATTAAATATTCTAACCAGCTCGCGTAAGTGATTTCTTCAAATGTTTGCAATTGGGGTTACCACGAAGGACATTTTGTGCAATGTGGCACAAACAGAAGAAATGGAATGTGTCCCCAACCCAAAAGTTAGTTGTGTTGTTGTAGGCACTTATAATCACATGGTGCCTATCTGAAATGAGAGAAATGTTACTTTGTGGAGTAACATGCCTCCTCAAATTCTTTAGGAAGAACCCTCACGCTGAAGTTGTCTCCCCTTCTATAATGGCGTAGGTAATTGGGAAGATATGGTTAGCACTGTCTTGTGTTGTAGCTATCAATAATGTGTCTGTATACTTCTCGTAAAGTCATGTACCATCTACTTGTTCGATGAATTTGCAATGTGTAAACCTATTAATGCACGGACCAAAAGACCAAAAGTCACATTTAAACATTTTTTTCTAGGTAACAGTTTCCCCTCTTCAAACACGGATTGTATTTGAGCAGCGACAATAGTCCTAGGAATACATGATTGCAAAGCTCCCAAAAATTTTGACAAATTGACATATGATTGTTCCCAAGTTCCATGAATCATCTCCAACACTCTTTGATTTGCTAACCATGTCTTTTTGTAGGATGGTGTATACTTTATGAACGTTTTGATATCTGTAATCAACGTTTTGATGGAGACTGTTGGGTTCGTTTTGACAATGGGTTGGATGATTTGCGTTATGACGTGTTTGTCGAGTTGCCTATGATCCCGTGTGAGCATTGGCGCGAGACCTCTGATACTTTTGATAATCCATTTGTTATGTTTCTTTGAATTGCATGCACCTAAGCTCCATGTGCAACCATTCTCATGTGATTTATACATGAGGTTTAACCTTTTCTGGTCAAAATATATTGTTTTGCAACAACTATTGATCCTCATGCTCACTAAAATCATCTATGTTTTCTTCGTGAAATCGTATGATGGGATCTTCATTTGGGTTTGATGTTTGTGGTTGTTGTGATGGGGTCATGTTGTAAAATATTGTGATGAATGATAGTATTATTGGTGAAATGAGGTTTGTTGGGAATTAATGAACAATCTGTACATGAAATCTACTATCAACAATCATCCATAGATGCATGTTAGCAATATTTTTTTCATTCTCTGCAATTGAAAAATAATGATAATATTTGCACAATGTTAATGTGCAACGAAAAACACCCGTGTGTTGGTCCTATAGAATTATTACGCATCATCAGTAGAACACTCAATGGTATACTCAACCTACTTCGATCCACCATCACTCCTACTTATGATGCAATGTTGTATTACAATAGCAAGTGGAAGATACCACGACAAGATAATTTTTTGGATTACTCCTTTATTGGAACAAATCCAATAAGATTTGAAATTCCTTCCAGATATTGAAACATTTTGGAGGATCCTGAACTTAAAAATGCTGTAAAAGCCTTCATTTAACTTCATGCTTGTTGATCTTATTAGAATCTGCTTGCTTCCTAAAAGAACATCAGTCATCTATAATTGTAGTTTATAGTTTACTAAGAATTTTGATGGATGATAGTTTACTATTATGGTTTGATAGAAATAGAAGTCATCTTGGGATTATGTTAGGTAGTTTGAATTAGCTCAGAATAAGCACTGGAATTAGAATTTCAATTTCAATTTCCAAACAGCTAAGACTTACGGCATCATATTCCTCCCTGAATGAGCGAAATTCCTCCCCTTCCACTTCAGACAGCAATCACTTCGTGAAGTCCACCTAATAGCTATTGTCACCAACTCATATCAGCTGTTTTTGATGCCAAGGGTGTGATTATACCTTGGCAAACCAAAAAATATTTGATCATTAACTATTAACAGATTTTTTGAGTATGAAGTTGAGTTGAAGGGATTTTACAATTGATGTTTATCATAAATAACAAGTTTTCAATAGAACAAAATAGCAAAATGAAACCCTTAATGCCAATGGAATGCAATGGATGAGTGCCCTGTCAATGAATTAAGAGTTGTCAAGGTGAGTTTGAAGATCAACGTTTGTTCTACTTTTCTTTGTATTTATATGAATCTGGAACAATTTATTTAACAGTACCTAGGGAGTTTTACCAGTTGTTATTTGTCTTTCCTTCACTTAAACCCCCTCGTCTCTGAATATCTGAGCCACAAGCCTTGTTAAATCTCTGGAAACTAGTCAGCCTGCAAATGTCCATGCATGTTTATGGTTATCTCATATATGTCATTTTGTCTTTGCGTTTTATGTGATATAACTGAGCTCATATTTGATTCTTTTTAAGCATGGTATCATGACAAATTGACAAGTACAGGTGCTTCCAAGTTTAATTACTTGTTATCATACCCTAATTTTGTTCGGGTACCCCTGCAAAAAAAAAAAGAGAAGAAAAATATTATTATTATTATTATTATTATTTTAAATGAAAAAAATAGTAAAAAAAAAGGAAGCCAATAAAGAGGATAACAAAAATAAATAAATATATATAACAGTAAAAAGAAAAAAGAAATAATAATAATAATAATATAAAAAAAGAAAGAAAGAAAGAAATGAAATAACAATAGTAAAAAAAAAGAAGAAGTAGATAGCAAAAAGGAAAAAAACGTAGCAAATAGAAAAGAGAGAACAAAATAAAAACACTAGGCCCATTAGGTCTTAAAAAAAAAGGAGCAGAGGCACAAGGCACAAATGAGGAAAGGGGGGGAGAGAATTAATTGCAGAGAGAAGGCTGAATAAGAGGTGCGGATCCCAGAGCACGCATATTGACCACTCCAGTGTTGACACTTGGCCGTCGTGGGGTAAGAGGTGACCCTCTTCCTTCCCCCTCATTTTCTCCCTACGTTTCCTTTCTCCCCTTTTCCTCTTCTTTGTTTTTTTTTTCTTTCTTTCTTTTTCTTCTTCTACGTTTTGGTTCATTGGATTCCTGTTCTCTTCATGTTTTTTGTATAGCTTCTTCTTCCTTTTATTTGTTGTTGATTGGTTGCAGTTGTTTTATTTTTTTATTTTTTTTCGTTTTTGCATTTTTGTTCATCTTCCTCCCTATGGGTTTCATTTTTTAAGCTTTTTCTGGCCTCCACGTAGCCACCATCGTGGCCATCGCCGCACCCACCACGTGCCGTGGTGCCGCCCTCGCGGCACCGACCCTCTTGTTGGGTGGTGATAAGGTGGCCTTGCCACCCTTAGAGGTGGCTTCCCCAAGCATTTTCGGGCATATTGCCATGGCTGCTGTTCCCAGATGGAAAAGGCGGGTTGGACTGGGTCACCCGACCCGGTTCCAACCCTAACCTAAAAAAAAAAGAAACTTAGTATTACTTTTCGCACCACCATATTTAATAAATGCACTCCCCTCACCTATTGGGCCTAGCCCAACTGACAAAAAACTAAGTTACTTTTTGGTTCCCACATTTAATAAGTTCACCCCTTTATTAATTGGGCCTGGTTCATTCAGAAATAAGTTTTATAATGCTTTTTACACCTACCTTTTCATAACAGCACCCATTTCCCAATTGGGCCTGGCCCACTTTGAAACAACATATATAATGCTGTTCGTACCAGCTTTTGATAACTACACCCTCTCTAAGTTGGGCCTAGCCCACTTTGGAGCATACATATAATGTTATTTATACCTCCCATATTCATAAATGCACCATTATCTGTTGGATCTGGTGTATTTTGTAATTAAATAAGTTCTGCTAATTGTACCCCTTTCTTCCTGCATGCACCCCTGATTACTAAGTGTACTCCCCACTTCTATTCTATCCCTTTCTATTTTCCTTTGATTTATTTGATTACGTAATGATATGTTAATTATTCATTTATTTTCGCATTAGTATCTTTTGTACGTGTTTATGTTTCGTGCACTCCATGCTAGGTCTCTAACTCGCTTGGTAGTGTTTTAATAATACTTGGGTAGATTTTGTGAATGTCATGCTGGGTCCCCGACTTGCTTGATTTCATAGAGTTTATCGCAAATCAATAATCTTTTCTAAAAAAAACGTAAAATACTCAAATGAAGTATCACTCAATTCTCTTTTTCTCAAAAAAATATTTCATATTACTCGAGATCGCTTCAAGGTCCAATGCCTTAAGCGATCCTCTTCGCTTTTTTCTTCAAATCTAAGATTGCTTCAAGGTCCAATGCCTTAAGCGATTCTCTTCGCTTTTTCTTCAAATTTAAGATCGCTTCA
>CM023956.1:2493885-2549017 GCA_013407115.1 Glycine latifolia
AGGTCTAAATGCCTTAAGCGATTCTCTCCGCTTTTTTTCTTCAAATTTAAGATCGCTTCAAGGTCTAAATGCCTTAAGCGATTCTCTCCGCTTTTTTTCTTCAAATTCAAGGTCCAACGCCTTAATGACTCTTTTTTATGCAATAAAAATAAATCTTTTAAAAAAGAACTATGTAAGTCTGATTTCCTCATTGCACTTGGGAATACGTAGGAGCGAGGGCAAACCCCTTGTTGACCTAAAAAACAAAAAAAAATATAAATATTTTCTTTTTCTAAAAATAAAAATTTGATTTTCTTTTCTAAATAAACAAAAATAAAAGAAGCATAAGTCATGTTTTTTAAGGGAAGACAAATAATTAAAAAGTCACTCTTTTTTTAGCACACTCAATTAAAGGCCATCGTCTTTATGACGAACGTGTGGGGTGCTAACACCTTCCCCGTATCTAAATGATTCCCGAACTCTTTTTCTCTAAAATCGTAGACCATCTTTTTGGTTTTTCCGACGTTTTTCTTTTAAATAAACGTTGGTGGCGACTCTATCTCAAATTTTCCTTTTTTGGAAATCTTTATTATCTTTTTTCATCGTCGTCCCGTCGTGGCCGGATAGGTTGCGACACTTGTTCCCTTTAAAAGTTTAATAATTAATAAATAAGGATTTTTTTAATGATATCCTACTGTTCTCCCTCCCTGTTCTTTCTATGCAGTAACTGGCCAACATTTCCTCAAATTTTCATCAAGGGAGAGTTTATTGGTGGGTCAGACATTATTCTCAATATGCACCAGGTTGGTTCCCGTTTAAATGTTTAGTTTTTTTTACTTGTGGCTATTATTATGTACTGTACTGTTTAATAATATTTTTATCCTCGTAGACCGGTGAATTGAAGGAAAAGCTTAAAGATATTACCTCCAAGCAGTAAACACATGCCTAAGGTGATGAAGTTTTAAGAGATGTAGTTTACAAGAACTTGCTTCATATAAACTATTAAGAGATGTGAATACTTTGTACTTTAATTTCTGGATTGTATTCAAATAAGAAGTTTCAACATTCTTGTATGTACGATTTTTTCTATTTTTTTTCCCTCTTTGTGCCTCTCTTTAATATTCATGTATTGTAAGTAATGAAGACTGGACTTGGATGCTGTAACATGATAAAAATTGAGGAACTGAGTTACTGGCAAGGGATTTAAATACTTTGCAGCATTTCATGGCTCCAAATTTCCATGCAAGCTTTGTAACCAAAAAAACAAGAAAGAAAAGATAAGGAACAAAACACTCGGAAATTGATAAATAACACAACTAAGAGACCTATATTGTTACAATAAGTTAAGCAAAATCTTTCCAACAGCACAGCTGACCCTGTCTCTAGATACTATGATAATATAAAGGGAGAGAACTACTTGAAAAACACATTTAGATCTTTATTTCTCAGCAACATTACTAAAGGAACCCAGAAGACTAATCCTCCTATACCATATTATATACTGGATAACCATTTCGTGATGAAGCCAGTCGTTATCTTTCAGGTATGCCCTGACTTATACTATGTTATTCATGTGGATCCCCCAAGCCCCAGCCTTGAGCTAAGCCAATTGGAGACCTCATCCATCTCCCTAGGAACAGTATAATGACCAAGCCTGCACCCAAAATGTTCAATAATTACTTTAACTGATTTGTGATTCATTCAGAGTTGGATTATTTCTGCTCAGAAAAAGATGTTACCCATCATAGGATTTGAATGTAATGTATCGAAACCCTGCTGAACTTAAGGATTGAGCTGATTTCTCTCCGTATTTGTAGAGGACTACATCATCACCTACAAATGAATTTTGGAGGTTGGCTTTAAACAACTATGCTTTATGTTCGCTTAAAGAGATAATCATTTGAATAGTTAACGTAAGCCATATATAGAAGTATGTGCATGCTTAATCATGTTTAATTTATAAGCACACCTCGCAAATTAAAAAAGATACATTGTCACAACGTTCAAGATGTATAGATACGTACTGATTCCATGGCTCAGCAAAACAGGTAACAAAGCAGCTCGCCTTCTTGCTTCATGTGACACTTCAATCTTGTTCCTTAAGCTCCTACATAAACAGAAGTTGCCAACCATTAGCATGTGACTACATGGACCAACATATACACACATGATTTAATGTTAATGTAAATGTAATAATACCTTGATCCTGGAAGCCACCCACTGAGTCCAACAACTGCTCGTAAGTTGACAGGGTAAGGGATGCCATTTCCATACCTTCCCATGGCAAAACAAGTTGCAGAGTATTGAGCTACTGCAGCACCCATACTGAAGCCTCCAATTCCTACTTTCACTGTGACAAATTGAACTTCATCAACAGAATGAATGAATCTACAAAATATCAATTACAAGTCCCTAATTGGATATGCTTCAAGGAGGCTGACTTACAGACTATGGATTAGAGTTTCATCAATTATCTTTCTTTTTTTCTTTTCTTTTTTTTTCCTTTCACGTGAATAATGTTATAGATGAAGAAAATTCCGTTCTCGTGTATTTGAGAAATACTTAGGAAACACGTAAGGTCTTGTTTGGATAAAACTTTATAGTAAATACTTATAGGAAAATAAATAACATGGTCAAATGAATTGAGTTTTTCCTAGAAATTAAAATTAACTTGTCTATCTCAGCTTTTGGAAATATTAGATGAGAAAACTTTTATAGAAGTTATAAATTGAATTTAACTAATAGGAAAAACTCAATTTATTTTACCTTCTTATTTCATGTAAAAAGTTTACTCAAACAACCCTAATTATTATTTAGCCTTGAAATTACCATCAGCTGGCTCTGTTGACAACAAGTTGGCAATATGTGATGCTGAGGCATCTAAACCCTCCCAATCAACTGGACCATCTTCTGAAAGTTCTCCCATATCAAACCCTGATTAATGTTAGATAAGTAAGGTTTAACTGCAAGTTCTAGCTTACAGTAACACAGTGCTGATTCAATCAGAATGATTAGAAGCACTAGAGGGGGTTTATTTAATATTACATGCAGTGCAAGAAAAACCACCGAGTATTGTTACAGGGCGGGTAGGAGCAGTTGGGCAAATCCATTTTATCTGCACCACATCACATCATAACAAACATCATATATTTTGTACAAGAGAATAGATTATCAGAATATTATAGGGATAAAGTGAGAATATGTTTGTACAAAAGCAAAATAGGAAAGTTTATTTCTTACATTTGGAAGTGGAAGAGATTCCAGCAGAATATTATAGGGATAAAGTGAGAATATGTTTGTACAAAAGCAAAATAGGAAATTTTATTTCTTACATTTGGAAGTGGAAGAGATTCCAGCAGCTGATAAGGGCTGCAACAAAATCAAGCTCAAGATTTTTATTATGCTCGTCTCATTAATTAGAATCAGAGAAGAATGCAAACGTCAATTAGGACAACACAGATTTACTAGATAAAAATCCATAGATTAAAATGATCAAACTGAATGGTATTTTTTGAGACAACACCAAACTCACTGTTCAAAGAACAATTCTAGAATGTTAGTTTTTCTAGTCATATAAATATTCTTCTGTCAAAAGTCATGTCAAGTTGCTCATTTTAGTAGAGAAAACAAATGATATTGTGGTCCCCTAATTTGAGAATCTGGTATATACTCTTCCAAATCAAACTTCCATTAAATATAACGACTTTTTCCAACAGAATTTATTCCATTTAGAATCTCGACTGAAAGAAACACCACACTGAAAGCATACAACACATCAGGAAAACACAAGTTTGCTTCCCTCTAATGTATTTGAATAGTTTTCTTGTCAGAAATACAGCCCATACCTACCTCAACTCTGGAAGAGCAGATAAAAAAGAAAAACAGAAAGAAGGTTTTGGTGAAGAAAAAAGTAACAATGAGGAGGCAAGGTAGAGGAGGAAGAAAAGACACAAGCTATGAAATGATCCGCAACAGAAAAAGTATAAAACATGCGGTGAATGAGGCATATAACAATATTAAAGAGAATGCCATCCATACCTCAAACCATTGTCACCAAGACCATGCAGCCAAACTATAGTAGCTTGGTGCTTTCCTTTTGGCCTCACCACATGAGTCTTCCCAAACTCCAAGCTTCTGCTAGCAGTTCTACTACCTGCAAATGGCATATAATGTTTGAAGATAGCTGATAGGTTTCAAAACATGTGGAAAAAGTGACGATTATCTTCCAAATGGACCAAGGAAACTATCATTGATAACAGTTAAACAATAGAAGAAGCTAGAACCAAAAAGCAGATGCATGAATTATAAAAATGACTTTCCGAACTCAAGCATTTTATAGAAAGAAAAAGTTCTTGCAAGCAACATGCAAGGTGTAAGTAAGGAAGGATAAAGAACAATCAAGAGGAGCAAAAGAACTAACCAGAGCCCATATGATAATGTGGATAGCTCATTTTGCTGTTACAAATTATTCACAACACTCCCTCCTATTGAAGTGTGTCAAGGGACTATGAAGAGGTTATGCAATGAAGAAAATGCAGAATGCTGATGCCTCTTTATAACCAGAAGGGTGAGGTGGAGTTGGAATAAAATGTGTATGTGTGCATCCTTGTGTACGTGTAGTGTTCACACCACACCATCAATAGAGTCTTCCAAGAACCGCCTAAGAAAGCATCAATGAAAAGGAGAGGTATAGACAGACAAAAGCAGAAAACCTTTTATGGGCAAAAAGAATCCAAGCAGTGTAAAGCAAATTCATCCATTTCTAAGGCACACTGCAAGGACAGAGGACTCGCACATAGAGAGGAATCTATGCTTGTGGGCTGTGGCCAGAAAATAAAGATAACAGCAACAGCAGCTGAAGAATATTACTGAAAACAAGAAAGAATAACCGTGCTTGTAAAGATCATATTTGTTTATCAATTCCTGCTTGATTGATTGATGGATACCCATTAACCTCAAACTAGAGTCTTTTTCTTTTCCTTCACTTTTTGTGTCCTCAAGTTATCACAGAGGGAAAGAAAATCGAGAAATAAAAATCACTGAGCATTGCTATTGGAAAGGGAACCGCAGCTTCTAGGTATTTTCCCCTACTTTCTAGCTCCTTAACTCATAACGTTTAAGCTGAGTAACCTGGATCTCAAATTAGAAGTGACAAGAAAAAGCATGTAAGCCTTTTACTACATTTGCCTCTCTCTTGCTTTCTTGTTTGCCACTACACCTAGTTGCTCAAGTCCCACTTGAAGAAAAGTTTTGTTTGTTTATAGTCATGAGAAGCTGCATAAGTCCAAAGGCTATTGTTTCTCTTGAGTACTGTGGCAAAATAAGAACAAAAAGAGATAAGCTCTTCAACACACTAAAACACATTAGATGAAAATATAAACATCCTAGAATCTTCATGTATTCTTTGTTTATGTATATGCATTAAGCATTAAGCCAAAAGAAGGAACATTAAGAAACAAGAAGCACAATGGAACAAAACAAGGCCATTGTTTACAAAATCTCATTTATAAATTATTAGTAGCAGATTGCTGATTATCTTTTATATGTTTTGGTATAGAAAAGGCTTTAGTTGACTCTAACTTGGATACACCCCACTGGCCAGTTCTTTTATTTGGTTTATATTGGTTTTCTTGTTTTCATGTGCCCAAGTGGTGCAGATATTTGCAGCTTTGATTCTCACAGTAATAGCAAATATGTAGTTTATTATGAAAAGTGGAGCTGGCATATATCCATGCCTTCCTCAGCAACAAGATAAATTTGAAGTATACACTATGCATAAGTCAATGACTACATTCATTGTACTCCACTATGTATGTTCACCTATAAAATGCAGCTTTCATGCGGCTAACATGGAAATCTTAAAATTGCAATATGTGCTTTGGATATGCTCAATCTAGGAATTACCACCAACAATTTTTTGTTTCTTTTGCCTGATGTAATGTTGATCAAACTTTGATAATATACAATGGCTTCTCCATCTGGATAATATGCATACGTAAGGATCGTAAGCATTAAATGAGTTTTGTAATAGGAGTACTTACATTAAAAAAATGCATTTAATACTTGATAATATGCATCCTTATGTACTGCATATAAGACAGTGTTAGCAAAATAACAGAAACATTACCATTAAAGTTATTGACTTAAACCTCAAATAAGTGTACGTCCCACTTGCATGGCAGATTCTACTTGGATGGCCAGTAAATCGTTAGGAAAAGGTTAATGTGTTTTCCCTAAGTCTTCCTAGGAAAAAGTTAAATGTGATTCTACTTACATTATAGATTCTTCTTGGATGGCCGATAAATAGTTCAGCACCTAATGTCTTCCTAGGTTCAAAAAATTAATGTGTTTTTCCTCATATAACAACTTAGAACAACTTTTCCCCCCCAAAGTCCTCCCCTAGCCTCACAAATCACAATACAGTAAAAGAATAGCTTCAAATCGAAATAATGATAATTAATAATTGCGTTCTAAGTGTTTATTTAGGAAAAAGGTTCGTTGACACGACTTTGGTCCTATACTCTCTCGGTACGTGTCACGTTAGATTCGGTTAAAAAGTAGAGAGTTAACCAAAGAGTGTATAGACTTTGTGTAGGATGCATTATGTCAAATTACGAGGGCCCATTTGTTTATAAGTAGACAAAATATGTGGTGAGTATCAACATTATATTTGTACCAGTGAAGTTAGATTAGGATCTTAAGTAAAATCTTTTATTTTAGTTTTGTGAATTAAAAATATATATAATTAAAAAGAGAAATCATGCAAGTGGATATTAAATATAGATAATTTAAATTAATTAATACTTTATACTTATATAATATGATAAATAAAAAATCCTATATGCATCACCTTCTCATTGAAGATTAAAGAGCTGTAATCTTGCATGATAGGTAGCTTAAATAGGCAAGACTTTATAGCAAGGGAACATAATATTGAGTACCAAATTGAAAAGGCAAGTAAACTAAGAAATTTGTAAAATTAGTGCAACTCGAGTGTGACCATTTTCAAATATTTTAGATCTTTCATTTGCAATAAGCTGGCATGCACACTGGAAAAAGTATTCCCTCTCATGCTCATGAAGACATATTTAGAACTTCCCTCTCCTTGGGAACTAACACAAATAACAATTAAGAAATTTACTGATTTGTTATTTAAAGTTGCACGTTACGCCTGTGGTATATATTATTTGGATCACTTTCATCTAGCTAGGCTACGAAGCTGGTGCTCATCTATTGAGTAGACATTTGTGAACCATAATAACCTTCACTTTCTGTCACTCACAAAGTATATAGATTTATTATCGGGTGAGGATAAAATAAATAACTCGATCTTTGTTAGGACAAAACGAACTTTATATACTTTTGATGGGAAAGGTCGTAAAGGCACCATCAGAAAAATGATTCTACTCGATTCACTCATACCTATCTTTTTCTTTTATTAACAAAATTCGCTGTTTTTTCACAGTTTACGTATAAACATATGAAAAAAAATGTATAAACAAACACTTACACTCCATGTTAATATACACAGAGAAAAGAAAATAAAAGAAAGATTAGTGTACATATAATAAAAGATATCATGTAAAAAAAAGCAATTTGATGTTAATAAAATGTTTACACTATATATTTGTATAGATGATTAATGGTGTAATTTTCAAAATAGATGTAACAAGTCAAATACCCTTTTAAAAGGCCGCAACCTAAATTTACACAAAACACACACTAGTGATGTGCTTTTGCTGTCATGTCAATTAATTGAGATTTTTATTATCTTCATTTCTGTGTGAATTTTCAATTATCGAATCAATTGATGTGGCAGAGTGGATGCGCATTCGGTATTAAGTAAATTTTACGATACAACTTATGAATCTTAAAAAGTGAAATAAAGTTGATATAAGAATTTTTTAAATAAAGAAGATATATTTTTATTATTTTATTGACAAGACATAAATTCTTACTCAAAATCAAAGTTAGTTAGTAGTCATATAATTATTTTTAATATGAATTTTCATCATCTAATTTTTATATTAAATATAATTCAATTGTTAATATTATTATAGTTTTTATTTTTAAAATAATAAGAGTTTTATTTAATTTTTTGCATATATATATATTTATATATGACAAATTAAACGGGAGGATATTTCTAAATTTTCACTATTAAATCTTATTATAAATAATCAAATCCAAAACGCATAAATAACGAGCAAAGTAATTAGAAAAATGTTGTATAATAGACTATACTTTTTTTTACAGCAAATAGATTATACTTTTAAAAAATTGTTATGTTATGCCTTAAAAAATAACTCATGTTAGATTAATTAGGTCAATGTTTTAAAATCGAACAGGTAAATAAATCAATAAAAATAGTAATTTATAGTTTATCGGTCAATTTTAAATGAATTAGGGATAAATTAGTAATAATTGAATATATAGTTTTAATATTTTAAATAATAAAGTAATATAAAATTATAAGAAAATTAATTTAAGTAAAATTTAAAATTAACAAAAAAATTATACTACATGTCCTACAAGATGAAAAAACTAATATATCCATATGTAGACCACTATATGTCATATACGAGCCTTTATTTATTTAAAAAATATATTAGAATATTGTTTTGTAGAAAACTAAATAAACTAATATTATCATTAAAAAAATTCAAATTGATTTTCTATCCAGAGTTTTACCCTTTTTTTAACCGGTTTAAGTTTATTCTTGATTATTTTTTGCACGTGTTTTGAGTTGTCTATACTCTATAGACTTTATAATGATTATTTTAGGTTAGACTTGGAGTTTAAGTTTTATTTTTTTATTTTTATTTTCTCCTTCTTTTATTGTTGGTCTTGAATTTCGAATTTTATTTTTCAAAATTCTCCGAATTCTTGTTATTTACATGTAATCCAAGTTCCCTAATCTCTGTTAGTGTTAGATCGTGTCAAACAAAACAAGTCAGGGTGAGATAAAAAATAAATGGTTACTACCAAAATTTCTATAAAAGCTTGTTATTGCAAAGTAAAAAAAACAAGCACCAAGTACATGAATACAATAAACTTAAAGTCAATCCCCTGGCACCAAATAAGAGTAGTGTCAAATTGTCAATAATACCCTCTGATGCTCTCCCAAACGTCCAGATAATCAGAAATTATAGTATGGTTGATTGAATGATTTTGGCACCAAATAATAGTTCAATATTTTGTGAAATGTGATTTGTAAAGGAAAACATTAAATATCAAGGATGAAAACTGATTCACCTAGAAGGAATAATAAAATAGCCGGTAGAGCAGTTCCAAAAATTTCCCTTCAACCTATATGTAGATTGGTCACTCCTCGTAAATTCAATCTGAAAGGAAAGTGTCTAAATGTGTCCTTTATCATTTTTAGTATGAGATTATGTGTGATGCTTTGAATCTATTCTGTTCAGATGCCGATTACTTGATTTAGTTTCGATTAACCATTACTTCAGTGTGTTTATGTTACGTTTATTAGGGCACTGCAACGGCTAAAAGCATTTGGAATTAATCTGTGTAAGAATTAAGAATATATAGCTGTCATTTCGTTATTTTTCTGTGCTTACTTTTTCTTTCGTTTATTTTATTCCCCTCCATTACTTTGTAAGCTGGTAACCTTTCGCGCTATTTCTCTCTCTTTTTTTTCCCTTAAAAAATGTGTCATTTATATGTATTTATTTTCTATACTTTTGCATGAAATAAAATCTCCGATGCCCCCCCGCAACACCATTTTCCCTTTATCTGTTTATTTTAAAACGACATCGTTTCAGATATGGACATTTATTTCTCTACTGGAAAGTCAATTGATACACGTGCCATGGTCGACCCAACTTTGGACTAGGTACATAAATTCTTAAGTCCTGCATTTTAATTTTGGGGACTTAGATTACGCTTAAAAACTTTGGAGTCAAATAATAATTTCATTTTCCAAGAGAAATTTTATGATTTCACTTTCTTAGAGAGAGAGAGAATAAAAGACTTCAATATTCTACAAAAGCTTCTTGTAAAGACTTCTTATGGCATACCGACTGGTTGTAGGCTTGTAGTTTCTTTCAACGAGATAAAATAATACGTGAATGACAGTGTAATCAACCAAACTGCTATTTACATCTCCATTTTAATTGCATTCTACGGATGCATCGTCAATTTCGGAAGCTAGACATTGCATATCCAGATGAACGTTCCACATGGTTGGAATTAGAACTTAATAAAAAAAACAAACATTTCACATGGCCTTTCATCCGCAAAAGATTCTTCAACAAGAAGATTCCTTCAGGAATTTTAAACATGTCGAATGGAAGTGATGCATAATAGTGATGCATAATAGACTGAAATAAAACACACCTCTCGTACAAATATTTGTAGTTTTGGTGGCAAGAGGACCCTCCTCGCCATTACACACACACCTAAATAATTTCCAAACATGTTATTAAAAAAGTTGTCATTCAATTCTGAATTATGTCTCTTCTTCACGTGCCTTCTCCAAAACAATCCATTTCATGGTTTAGGTGCTCAAAACCGCCCAAGGTTTCAGAAATTCAAAACCAGTTAAAGAATCGTCAAGTTCTATTAATTACTTCACAACGCACAAAACAGTCTAACAGAATTGGTAGCTCAAGCAAATGAGCCGCCTGCGTTCTTATAATCACATAAACTTTCTATCTCAAAAGTTGCGAAACAACAAGGTATAGACAAATCAAAATGAAACATAGGCCACAGGATTTTGAAAGGCCAGAGTGTATGCTAAACAAAGTCTCTCCATCTTTCCAGAATTTATTCCAGATTTAATTGAAGGATGCAATCAATGGTGATCATCATCGCCATGTCCATCAGGTGGTCCACCAGGTCCTACCACTTCAAGCTGTTTAAAAAAAAGGATAGAATAGTTAGTATCAATGTGTAAACAGTCATTTGATTAATTCCCATTAATGTTCTAAATAGTTGAAAAGAATTTGATTCAAATTTGCTCTCAAAAGTTGACACACGATTGCAGTTTAAACAAACCTATGCACTGCACTACTTAAGGTTAGATTCTCCAACAATTCCCTTGCAGCCACACACACTACAGATACATTAAAGCTTATTGATAACATCGGCAAAAATATAAAAAAAGTCAAATTCCTATAGAATTTTGAACTAATTTCTAGGATGTTAATTGATAATTCAGGGATTTGTTGAGCAGTTAGGAAATAAATTGATTTTTAAAGATGAGCAGCAGCCCTGGTTGTTAAACTTGAGTGTTTAACTAGTTAACTTGCATGAGTTTACATGTTCACTCACTCAAAATCATGAGTTTGCTGCCAATTCTGAGTTTGGTTCAGTTTCCTAAAACTGCCCCCACAAAATTCTGCCTTTTTCATTAGGATTTTGTCCTTCTTTATTGGCTATCACCTATCATGCATTTTCAGCCAGTTTCTCCTTTGAACACTTCTCCTTCTCCAATGACAGATGGTGATGAAACGAAGATGCCAAAGATCATTAACTCTCTTTTATTGTGTTTTCACTTAATGAACTTTTAAATTTGGTCTTTTATGCATAATTTGATCATTGTCATATTTTGACACTACAGTGCTTTGTTACAAAGTTGATGTTGGTTATTTTTATTGTTTTATGGTTTTCATTTGATTTAGATACTATGATTATATTATATTTGGTTTGGATACTACAATTATGTTTTTTTAAATTATTATTTTGGTATAATAAAAGCAGTTAAGCTGAAAATTGAAGGAGTTTGGTTAAGCATATAAAAGTCATTTACGACCTTCCTATAAGCTCTTTTTAGCTTATTTCAACAAGTTTCACTTTCACATAAAATTTACCAATATAAGATTATTAAATTAAGAATTTACAATAAGACCTCTCATAGTCATATCTCATGGTAAGCATTTACTGAATAAGTCCCTAATTAAACTGTGTATCCAAATGCACCCTTAAACCAATAATCTTGGTCTGGATGATAATAAAAAGCTAATCAATGTTTGAAATACATAAGTTGTTAAGACTGAAAGTCTCACACTTTCCCATTAACTAATTTACCATGTCTTCTGGCTAAAATGGGAATTATCTTGCACCAATAAGCTAAAAACACCAGAATCATGCAACACCATTAGATAATCATATTTAAGAGAAGCCAAGGCATTCAGATTGTGGAAATATTTAAGATTAAAGGACCTAAAAACTGCCCCAAATATATTTTATAGGAGCAGCCTCACCCTGTGCTGTCAATAACAATCACTATGCAACGGTGCTTGATTATCAAGGTGCACTAGTGAAGCACACAAGCAAATATTTTTAATCTAAATACTTAAATATCTTGACATTCAACTCCACAACTGTCCAAAGTAGCAGCACAAGACATACTAAATGATGATTCATTGATTCTCAACTCCCCACAAAAACACTGTAATAGTAGAAGATATTCTAAAAGTCATTGTGAACTTACAACAAAATACTGTGCGCACACTGGACATTCATGGGGCTTGTCCTTCTCCAGCCAAAACCAGACAACATCATGCTCATCCTCTGCAATCAAAACAAGTTGTTCACCCCCTCATAAATACCATAACCAGACTTCTAGCTTTTTTCATCACCTTGGGAAGAAGTTCACATCCAAGAAGACATTAAGAGAAACAAGAAATATTCTGATACTCACCACCTTCACCTCCTGGGCATCCGACTATCCTTTTATCATAGTAAGATTTGACAACAGCAGGTGCTTCCTATGAACCAAAACAAACAATGAAAGCAGATAAAGATGAAACATATATAAAACCATTATTAATAAAGAAGAATACTTAGATAGACAAACCATTTAGTAACAAAGAAAGAAAGATGAATACTTAGATAGACAGATAGGTCAGTCAATCAAATGAAAAATGAAAAGGGAAATAATAAGAAGCTCGAGTAAGCCACTATGATAGGATAAATGAATCAGATACTTAGATTCCATCAATTCATGCAAGCAAATCAGTCACTTTTTTAACTACAACACTGGCTATCCAGGTTTTGCTAAATGAATTTCAATCATGATTTTGGGAGAATTGTGTCCAAACCAAATAATTTGGTTGGGTAGGGTCAATTTTCATGAATTTTTTGCATTCAACCCAAACTGAATCAATCCAATCAGGTATAAAGAGGTTTGGGTCTGGTGATTGGGTTGCAAATGAAGGAAGGTATTTTTACAAAACATTCATTTAAACAAATATATACATGCAAATTATGCATTATGAGTCTTCCACGCTTTCAAAATAAAAACTATCTGGACATGCACAAATCCAGAGCACGAGATACAATGAGAAACGAAATTTATACAGCTAAAATACATTGGAAAAAAAAATCCATTCGCACAATCAATGCTATGTGACTCTTATAGTTATCCTCTTACACAACAAAATTATACAAATTAAATAGAAAAAGGTAATAAGACTGACCTTTGTGCCGAATGGGCCTTCGGGATGGTCTATTTCAAGAATATTCCTTCCCTAACCAAAAGAAACAGATAATAGTTAACACAAAAAAAAGGAAAACAATGAGAATCTCCCTTGAAATCCTAAACGGAGAACAGCACTCTGTTTAATAGCTCTTAATTCAATACTCTGACCACAAGTTTGTGTGTGTGAAGAGTAAATAAGCTAATTACTAACAGAACCCCCCAGTTTTGGTCTAAAATATAGGGTACAGATGAGAGAAAGGAATGCATTTGACAGAATCGAGAGAGACCTCGAGCTCAGCCTGAAGCTCCTCACGCTCGTGGCCAGTAGCGATTGGCATTATGTCCTCAACCTTCTTTTTGATCGCAGTAGCATCCTCTGTAAGAAGAGATAAGATGAGTTCATGGCGGATTTAGCAAATAGTGAATGAGAAGAAAAAGGAGAGAGTACCGGATTGGGTTGAGAAGTAGAGGGAGGAGCGAGAGAGAGCTGCGAATCTGGCGGCGGCGGAAGCATATCGGGGAGTGGCGGCGACGGCTAGGGTTTTGAGGTGAGAAGAGAGAAGCCTCCGCAACATTATGATCTCAGGTCACAGACTAACCCCTTCCTTTGTCTGACGTGATGAATCAGAAACTGGAAATGGAATTGTTGCGTTGCTTATGGCTGCTGGCTGCTACACTGAATGAAATTAACTCAAGACGGTCGGTGTCTCATTTTTCTCTTCGGGTATGGATTGGTCCAAACCCAACCCATGGTCCATGCAACAGTGAAAATGAAATACTCATTTTTGTTTTCAATGCAGAAAGGTTGATAAATTCATATTAAAAAGTGAAATTTTAAATTTTTGTTTTTGAAAATAATAAAGTATGATAATTATATTCATCTATTAACTTTTAACTTTTGTCTAATATTTTTAATGAAAGAGTTTAGTGAGATATTCATAAACAAATATGTGAATGTTCTATCCAATATATAATTTAATCTTCATCTTTTTTTTTTTAATTATTGCAAGCATAAAATTATAATAAATATTTAAAAATTAAGAAAACAAACATAATAATAAATATAATATTGATTAATAAGCATAATATGTTTGTTGCTCTAGAATTTCTATTATGACAACATTAGATAGTGATAAAATCAAGTTATGTCTTATTTTCTTTTGTAAGGATTAATTATTGATTATGTATTTTTGTTTGAATTTCATATTTTGGATAAGACAATGTTACATTAATACCTTACTTTAAATATGAGACTTAAACAAATTAAAATACATAAATATTGAGTTAATCCTTACAAAAAAATATGTAAATTCATCCCGAATGTGTTAAATAAACTCTTACATACAGAAGTTAACATATTAATGAAATTATCATAATTTTTTCACTTTTTAAAATAAAAATTTGAATTTTCATCTTTTAGGAATAAATGTAAATCTCCAGGCACAAAAATAGATTTACCCATATTTTATTAATATTTGGATTTGTTATATTTCAAATGGAAGAGAAAGATAAAGTTAAGTAATTTTTTTCACATTACTATATAAAAATAATTTAAATATAACTTTCTAAATCATTATTAATAATTAATTTTTACTATATAAAAATAATTTAATTTTCATGTATTATTATTAGTTTAAAATTTACCACATTAATTCATTAAAAATCATCTAAATAATTGTTATAAAAATTAATCAACTTATCATCTATCTATTAAAATGTTAGAGTTCTTTAGAAAGGTTTAATTATAAAAGTTATTATACAAAAAACTTACTATTCTATTTTACTAAAAAAGTTTTATGAGAATGTGATTGAACAATAGTCTTAATATTCTTTAAACTAGTTGCATTTAAATTAATTAACCTTTGCGACAAATGGGGTGACCAGGGGATTGACTTTGCCATGTGAGACTGTGAGAGTCACCTAAACAAGCTGCAAGCATGCGGCCACGAATATTACAATTTGCCTGCCTCTTTTGTCACTAATGCTAATGTTCTCTTTCAATAAATGATTGGGTAGAAATATAAAAAAGTATAAATGATTTTGTTAACTACTATCATAATTAAAAGTAAATTTTGTTAAAAATATAATAACTTTAACTATTATTAATATATTTTATTAGAAATCTATTATAATTTTCTATTCATTAATTCTTTAATCATAACAGAGTGACATTATATATTTGTAAGAGTAACGTCATGAATATTATTATAATGACCTCAATGATACATTTTTTCAATGTCTTTTGAAGTAAGTTTCACTAAGGCCATGTTTGGTTACATGAACTAAATAATTTGGTATATATGAAAAATATAATGTGCCACCCTGCACTGCTTCCAATTTGGCGTCTATGTCTAGGTAATACATTACATGTCCATACAAATGTCTTGATAACGCACAAAAATATCCCTAAGATGTATAAACTGCAACTCAAAGCACGGCAGTTGAAAAAACCAGTAAATTTTGGCTCAGACAATCAGCTGTTGTGTATATCTTTTAGCTCCAGAGTCTTATCCTTCACTCCCATCTAATTTCCTCCTCAAGTTTTTCAGATCATCTTCACTAACCAAACCATTCAATTCTTTATTCAATGCATATGCCTCGCCCATTTTCCTTCGGCATTCTTTACTCGCAGAATCATGAGAAACCACTGAAACACAGCTTACAGAGAATAAGCAGGTATAGTATGGAACCCCAAACAGTCTGTGTAGTACCAAAACATGTTGAATTTTATCAGGAAAATATGCTCTAAAGCTTATTTAAGCTATCTGTTTTTGGTGATTAACATGCACATGTTCATAGAATATAGGCTAATTTGTATATAACAATTGAGGCCAGATATCAGGTAGATAAGAAACTGCTATGACAGATAAATCAAAGACGTACAACTTCCTAGCAACCTTCTCCAAACTAAAGAAATTCATTTCTGTGGATAGAAAGAACAACAACAGGATGGATATATATGACGCACCTGGTATTGGTTAGTCTTTGCCAATTATGCAATTTAATTAGGAAAAATAAGATAAAAAAAAAGAAAATAAGATAAAAGAAAAAAAAAGAAGAAAGAAGAAAGAGAGAAATGAAGAAGAAAAAGACTAAAAAAAAAACATATGAAATATAGAGATCACAACCAATCTAACCTTAGACCAAACTTACACCTTTTAATTAGGATTTAGATGTCTCAATTGTCATCATGAACATTCCACTCTTAGTCTTCAACAGAGAGGTGTACAGTACTAGATGTAGTGCAGAAAGGTTTTGACTTTCGAGTGCACTAGCTATGTGCAATTTGATCAAGCATATTACGGATAACGTACACTAAGCAGCCTTATATCATCAATTATGGGTCCACAAAGTGAACCAGAGTTGTCACTCTTGGTGGTGTAAAACGTGCTTAGGAATCTGATGCGTGTGCGTGTTGACATAGCCTTGAATCGAAGCTTGCCTTTAATGAACCCTCCTTCACCCTTTGATTGATATTGCACTTGGATAGTGTCTTTACCAGCAAAGGCTTCTACCACCATGGAACCTTCACATGAATTGTTGGCATCTCCCTCAACAAAAGTAAGGTCATAAAACTTGCCAATTGTTGTGATGACCACTTGTGCAATGGCACTCCTGCAACAAGCTCAATGGCTCTTTTTCCTTCAGGCACAGCAAAGTGATCAGAATCAATGTACTTCACAGCCTTAAGAGACTCGATCATCCATCCTGGCAAAGGACTGTGGGCATCCTCTACGTGAGGTGGAATTAGAACCCCCCAAGTTTCTTTAGGGAACACATATGGATTTTACAATCATAAAAAGGACTATATCTTAAAGTTTAGAATAATAGTAAAAGACTTCATTTCTTTTAGTTATTTTTCATTAATTAAAAGAGTCTAATCTGCAAATATGGTCAATGTAATGATTTTCACATCATTGATCAATAAGAAATTAAAACATCCTAGATACGATCTTTTAAAAGAGAAAAATGCATTTGCACCACTGTCAGTACACAGGCAACCGGTATTGCTTTTCACTTTTATTGCTTTAATTAAATTAAATAAAAAAAATTGAAAAACAGGAAACAAATCACGACCGAAAGGGAATAAATAAAGAGGATGAGAATATAAATCTTACCTCTAGTTCGTTTGGGTGAGTGCAAGAGTTTCAAGGCAACAGAATCAATAAGAGGACCAAACGCAGGATCCTCATTCACGCCAGGGTTATGGATCACGGTTTCCACACGAGGGTAATCTGCTCGGAACCCACATGCATAAGAGTCACAGCCATTGCTTCCATACATACATAGTCTGAATGTGAAACACTCCCCAATTAATCGCTCTTCTCATTGGATGGCACCACTGACACGTTGAGCTTCTCTTCTTAAGCACAAGTCCGTGAGGCACTGAACGTTAATGAGTAGAACATGCCCTTCACAACTTGGATCTTCTGCTTAATGGAAGCTTTGTTGCCAAGCCTAACAGCATAGGTACCATGAGGAACAACCAGCACCATGTCACCTTGTTTCTGCCCTGATTTTATGTATTCAACCATTCCTGAGATTGTCCAATGTGGAATTGCATTCGAGGTGGTCACTACCGAACCTTTCAGCTCTGATGGTTTTGGACCAACCTCGAAGTCTCCATTTTGGCAACAAACCTTCAAAATTGCTAACGTAGCTCGCTTTGTGACTCTATTTTCAGGATGCAATATATTAATAGAAACAAGAGAGAGAAAAAAATATAAACTGCCAGAATGTGATTGATATAATAAATAATGTGATAAAATGACAGATAAAAAAATATAGTGAAAATGAAATAGAAAAAAAATCATATAATAACACTTTAAGAGTATAGAGTCTCGTTAATGAACCCAAAAAAATCGAGTGAATTGTTTACATTACTACATCCTATACAAAGTGTTTCTTGGATGAGAATTAATAATTATATGATAAAAAATCACTATAGTTCCAACTAATTAGTTTTACTTAACACGTAATCAAGTCTTTAACAGGTTAGATTTTTTCGTACATTGAAAATTTTAGTATATGTTATGTAGAAATTAAGACTATATATAAATACATAATCATCATATAGCTAACATGTAATAATTTTTCCTCTTTTAGACCAATCAAACGACTTTTTGGACTTATTATCGCAGGTGAAAAAAAAGACAGAACTTTTTGGACTCGTAGATATGTTAATGTTATATAGATCCAACACAATGACCACAATTTAATCATCTCGGGACAATAATACCCTTCTTATATTATATTTTAATTTATCTCAAAATATTATTATTGTATATAAATATTAATTATCTTTATTCCTTTTTTTAGATACCATCATTTATTGATATTTTATTTAAATTATTTTATAACTATATTCTAACCTTTTTAATAAATTTAATTTTATATAAAAAATTTATCAAAATAATAATTTTATAATTAATAATTTCTTAGAAAGTGTACATTACAGTTACAGACAAATAATAAAAATGTAAGGCGATATGATAGGATAATTTTTTTTCATATTAAAAATATTAGTTACAAAATATATCTAAATAATAAGATAATAATGCCTTTTTAAGGTCCGACGAAAGGGATTTTGCAGATTCAAAAATCAGAAATGTAAACATATCGTGCAGCACAAAATGACCAGAATTTCACATGGTTTACTCACATGCAACAAATTAACCCCTAAATAATACATCAATGATTATATATTATTTATTAATTTGAAGTACATCAATGCCATTACCTTGAACAAAATATTGATTGTTACAAACAAATAGGTATGAAAAAATGTTCATAATCTCATTAATCAGTAGTTTAGTTGTTTACCAAAAGAGTTGGGATCGGAACACTGTCTCAAAAACAAAGCACGGTTGTGTGTATATATAACGAACCTAGCTAATTAGCAAAGCGTATTATAAGATTGTAGAATTTGATTCCTCCAATCTTATAGTACGCTTATGAACTTATTGGCAATGTAAGGAGGAAGAAGTTCAGAACAATGAAATGGTTGATTTTTTTTCATTGTCGTACTTGACGGATTTGAAAGGTGAAGAGGAATGGAGCTGCGTGATTTTTTTAAGCCAAATACGTATACCCTTCATTTAACATGCATTTATGTATATAATTATAAGTGGGTGAATAATTAATTAAAAGCTCTAGCTTACCATCTGTGATGGACAAAGAGGAGTTGCAGGTAGCAAAGAATAACAATAGTAGCAATTTGAACTTCTGCATTTTCAGGTGTATCCACACACACAGAGAAGAGAGAGTGGGGGGTGGGATTTCTTGTTGTCGAAAATTTATCATGTGCAAACATTGGGTTTTAACTGAATGGTTAATTGAATATGCCACTGCGTTTAACGTAAACTACATAAATGCCATTTGAACTATCCTAAATACAAGCATAATCAACTTCTTAAGTTTCCACGAAGAGATAGCTGTCCCAAAGAGATGTCAGTACTCAGTAGTACCAAACACATTTGCGATATGATATTGAAATTTGAGATATCATTGTCTCATTCGTTGTTTGTTTTATTAGGTGAGTAAATTGAGATAGATTGACACCAAACTTTGTCTTTCTAAATTATGAAAGAGGTTGCGTTTTTATAAAATATAGAAAGTGTGGCCCCTAGCTAATACATGATGAAAGAATGTAACATTAACATATTTCCTTCATGAATTATGGGACAATAATTCTCTGAAATTTAATGCAATAACATCTAGTATCTACTTTTTACATTACTTTTATATATATGGGTATTCTTGGAAGACAGGATTGTTAATATTATAATTATATTGATTTTTATTGTAATAATTAATATTAAATAATTTATTTTTATTTTTTATTTTATAATAATTAATATTAAATAATTTGTTTTTATTTTTTATTTTATAATTAAGATGCATATTTTATTTTCATATGTTAAAAAAATGTATTAATACTGTTAAAAATAATATTAAATATTAAGTGAAACATAAATTACTATTATGCTAAAAAAAGATTTCGTAATATCATTTTATATTAATGTTAAATAAAAGTAAATAAAGAAATAATTAAGTAGATACAGAGATAAGAAAAAAATAATTTAAAATTATAAAACAATTAATTGACAGATTTAAAATTTAATGTGATTAACTATTTTTTTCTTAAGAAATATGAATTAATTGAAAGATTTTTATAATTAAAAATGGAAGAAATAAGTCTTTACTTTAGATTAATTTTTTTTAATCTTATCTTCAAACTCAATTTTAAAAAAAAAAGTAGATGTGTTTGCTTTGTTTGTAGATGTGAATTAGTAAAAAGATTGTTATAATTGAAAATAAAAGTAATAACTCTTTACTTTAGATTAAATTTTGTTTTTAATCTTATCTTCAAACTCAGTTTTAAAAAAATAGATGTATTTATTTTGTTTGTAGATGCTGTGACACTAAGTCCAACACACATTCAACAAAAAAAAGAAAAAAACAAGGCAAGTGATGCTTCGTAGAAACGAAGGTTGGCATAAACGAACCATAGACTTGTCGCACGCACAAAGAGACTTCTGTTGATAGAGCCTTCTGATCCTAAATTCCGAACCATAGACTTGAACGCATCCCTTCACGACGATTATGCTTCTGTTTACGTTGAAGATTGAGTTTCTATCCCCCAAATCTTATGATGTACGAGTCGTAGGTTTCGACTCTTGAGCTGTGGTCCAAGTCTCTGCATGTGGAATCCATCCACAGGTGTCCACAAATTTGAATATTGGTCACATGTGGTTTCGGGTAATGGTACATTTCTGTGTTTTTGGGTATGAGGCATCAACAGATGACTACTTGATGGTTAAGTGTCCTACGACCCAACCTCAAATGATCTATTAACCCGCGCAGAGTTTTTCTCACTCAGAGCTAATGCTTGGAAACAAATTGAGGCTATCCATTTATCTTATAAGAAATGTTATACGTTTAAGGATAACCAAATGGGTTCATTCTTGAACGGTGCTATTCATTGGTTGGCTTATAGTTGTGATGTACATGTACCAATGAAAGTTATTGTTGCCTTTGATGTAACAGAAAGAAGTTTTTCAGAAATACCTCTGTCAGATCATTCTGATTTTGAGTATGGCAACTGTAGACTTTGTCTTTTGCGGTACTACGAGAATTGCTCTGTCTAAATGTTGTGGGGATCAGCGTTCAGTACAAATATGGGTGATGGAACAATACAAAGTGCGGTATTCTTGGACTTAAGACTATTGATGTGTCTGTTGATCACATTCCTACTCATAATCAGTACTTCTTTCCAATATTTCATACAAAAAATGGTGATATTGTTGGTGAAATGTAATGACAAAGGACGGTTGCAAGGGCATGGACCCTATTGTAATGACAAGGGACAGTTGGAAGAGCATCCGTTCTGTTTTTATGATCCACATGGATTCCAGGTTGTTGCGTATCCAGAGTCTCTACTTTCATTGCCTTGAAAAAGCAACCAAGCTGGAGGAGAACAACTGCAAACAAAGGGAAGCAACATATGAATTTTTTTTACCTGTTGCCTTTACTATTTTTTGGATACTCGTCTTATATTATGATTTATGAACTCTTTTGGTATATTAAAGCATGAAAAAAGTAATAGCCAGAATGATGAAATTGCTATTTCAGCATTATATTCTGTTTTTTGGATTATTCCATCATGATGTTATTACCATGAAAAAGTTACTAATCTTTTGCCTTTAGTAAACACTAGTTTATTAAAGAATATGAATTTTCTGGTCTGCATTTGTGATTTAGGCTATGGGAAAGTATATTATGTCGATTCTGAATTCTAGTCTTGCATCAATATCAATGGCACCAATAAGGAGGTTATGCATGGGTTGTTTAAAACTTAATGAATTTATTAACTCAGGTTTCTAGCTATTTCTTCCATGAATATTGCAGTGGGAGGAGTATCAAATTGGTCCTAGGTTAGGTATTGAAGTTGGAGCATTTGATACAGAAAGCTCCATTTTTTAAAAAGAATTGGTTATTAAGGTGTTACAGCATCTTAATTCTTAATAGGTTTCTGGTTGAGCATTATATCTTGTTTATATGGATAAAGGACATAAAGAAAAATGAAATAAATGATAACCACAGTAAGCATCACAGTATTTGTTTCCACAACAGATGGAAAATTATCTTAAATTGCTTTATTAAGGTGGATGTGTTCCTCCTTTTTGTCCTGCAATACATCAATGAATATATATGCAAGCATCGCCTGACGAATACAAAGACAAGGATTATGAAGCCTCATTACTAATTGTACAGTACAAAGCACTGTCTTTTCACAATCACTTGGTTAATTGCACATTTAAATTTCACAAACTGAGACACACCAAAACGTACAGTGCATAACACAACCTTGATTGATGTATTTTCCTTTTCTTCTAATGGACAAAACAACAATCATACCATTGATAGAAACAGTAACCACCGACCATGTGTCACAATGTTCTTCCTCATTAAAGCTAGTAGTTTCTGACCTTCAACTCGCCTCTGTTAGTAGTTAACTCATCTAAGATTTCACCAATCTCATAATTCCGTTGATCTAAAACTTGGTGATTCCATATGTTAAGGAAAAGTGAGGAAGCACTTTTATGTTCCAAATTGATGGCTAAAATAGAATTGAGATCAAAGAGTGATAAAGAATCAAGCATGGCACACCCTGAAAGAGAAAGAAAGTCTTGGAGCACTCGGAATTTCCTCATACTCAGTCAGCTCCATTCAGTTCCCTTAGATGGTGAGGACTGAACAGCTCTGCTAGGATATACTGCTTCATCAAGATCAACACAAAGCATGGGGCCTTTTGAGATTGCCTCTAGGTCACCATGTCAGTCGAGTACATATATTGGGACAGTGACCTTGTGACTTTGAGGAATCATGCCCATAGGAGGATTAGGGCAATCTTGAAACCCATTCTGGAACACTATCATTTATTGTTTTTCATCCAAATGTATAGAGAAAACAATTTTCTTTTTAATTAATTTTCTCTTTTATCCAAACAAAAATTGGTTGTTCTATCATGCCAAGACACCCATCATGGTCAAAGATTCATGATTCATCCAAACAAAGCTTTGAATTTATCAAGTCGTACTTGATAGGGATTATTTTGAGAAGTAGGATCCAACATATCTATTTAAAAAGTTAAATTACCCGTCAATTATTTGAACGCGATGAAAACTATATGCCAAATCTCTATTGTCGATTGAGTGTACTCCTGGAGATTGACAAGAAAATACCAATCACGCAACTGCACAAGGCATATAAATGAGAAATTTAGAACTCGTGTAACTTCATTACAGTTGTTTTATTATTTATCATAAAATATAATATTTGGAAAGTGCCAATTGAAGGTTTCGTGGGTTGCAATTACGAATGGTAGCCTCACTTCAAACTGTAAGAATCGGTTCACACTTCAGATGAACTCATTTTGTTCGGATTATATATCAGATCAGATTTGTTACAAACCCACTTATTTAAGAACATTTTTTCATAAATTACACCTTGGGTTTATTTTAAATAAATTGAAATTATTACATACTAAAATACTCATTTTAAAAAATAATTGAATGTACCTTAACAAATATATATTATTTAGGCATTCCTATTTTTAAAAGTTACTTCTGATAAAATTCCAAATAAATGAAAGGTTTTTAAACTAAAACTCATCTTATTAGTTTGCCAGCTTACCCATCGAATTATGAATAACAGTTATGGAGTTATTAACGTTTTAAGAAGTAGCAAGTATGAATTATCTGCATTCGGTGATCAGAAACAAAACCATGCTAAACTATATTCATTTTCAATGTGGTGATGAATTTACAAAAGTATATTGTCTCCACCCTCTTTTTAAGTAGGAAAAATGACAAGCAGATGAAACGGAACACAATATTGACAGCTTAAAAAGAGAGAAAAGATGGAGGAGATACAGACAGGTTAAAACCCCTAAAACTAGCACGTCAAAAACACCCCAGAGAAGAGATGACCTTCAGTCTCTTTCTCTTGAAGTAATATTGCTTAGAAAGAAATGGGAGGAGGAAAAAAAAAACAAAGATGGAAAAAGGAAAGAAAGATCGTAGCCCCTTACAATAGATAACAACCCTATGTATAATTAACTTTAAAAGAAATGAACCTATTGTCTTTGCGAGTCAGATGCAGACAGGAGTCTACTGATGAAGGGTGATATAGCTGCAAGCAATGCCTTCGGACACTCTTCATGGGGTAAATGGCCACATCCAGATATGGCAACCAATCTCTGCAAGTAAAGTGGTAAGAAAAGCATTAGAAACTTGATGAGGCCGAATCATATGCCATGATAAATGCTTGGGATATTAAAATGGACAGTAGGAAACTTCAGGAATGGAATACTAGTATAGCCACCTCAAACAGCCCTCATTTTCTCCCTATTCATTTTCCACTTCTGATTTTCATACTTTAATACACACTAACAGTATTTATAAGTTTTGCGGACAATTTATGACAAGATGGTGAAAGCATACTTACAGAATTGACAAGTTTTGAGGCCATAGCTTGACAAGATTTCAAAGAGACAAGGGAATCTTCAGCAGCTGCAATGACTAGCACTGGAATGTCTCCTACTGCTTGTAACAATGATTCAGCATTTTTAGCTGAAAGGATGGTTTCAGAAGACAATTTACCAATCTCATGAAGTGCCTCATCCCATCCTTCAACAGATAGTGGAGCCTATACACACAACAACGGTCACATATAGCACTAGTTAATAAATTTTTTAATCCAGAAACACTGCTCAATAAGTTATAAAGGAGCGTAAAGAAAAGAAGGATCACGTGAACAAGTTGCAGCCTAAATTGCAATATCATGTGATAGATGCTCAACAAAAAATGATTCCAAAACTCTCAGTCATGCTCCCTCCGGAAAAAATGTAGGTATTCAATATAATAAAGCATAAAGTCTAAAGAAAATTGTATATTCATCCATTGTGCCTAACTACGTATCTGGGGTGTTCTTAGGCACTAAATTTGTGATAGCTCATTGTACAGCATTCCTTCCAACAATTTCTTATTTCAGTTCACAAATTGCAACTTATAAAAGACATGGCCAATTCTTATTTATATCATGCAAATAAGGCTTAAGGTAAAGACATACCTTATAGAGAGTCAAAACTTCTGGTGTCATTTTGGTAGAATCATACCAAGCCCGCCGATTCACCACTTGGGTGATTTCTGTTCTTAGTAGAGGGCGAACCAAATGCTTCTTTCCAAGTGAGGTATGCAGAAGGATTCTTGCAAAGGATGGAACCACTTCCCTCGACAAGCTAACATTTAGCAATACAATCCCCTTCACATTAACCTGAATGGACATAAAACAGATCAAACCTCAGAAGAAGAAAAAAATCAATTGTGCATTCATCAATTATTGCAAATCAACAATGTTTAATTAAAACATGCATTGATGAAAATTCAATATGTATATGATCGCACATACCATGAGAAAAATATAAAGAGTACAGCTACAAAACCACCTTATGTTGTTGCTGAATTTCCAAAATCATATTGTGATTTACATTCAGATAAAAGCGAAGCATCATAATTTGGCCAAGCCAGAAGAAGTACTCACATTGAAATAATTCATTGATGTTTGAATTCTTTGTGCAGCCATCAGGGCAAGCAACCCTCCATCATCATGACCAATTAGCACTACTGAAGAAAATCCAATCTCAGAACAGAATGATAAAAGCAGGTCAACCTGGAAAAAACATCTTTCAGATATTCAATTTCAGATGAAACATGGATCAAAAAAATGAAAATTAACAACAGTTACATAAAAGTTTTAGCTATGAATAAAAATTCCAAAGAAAAAAGGGCTACCCTATTGAATGCTTGTGTTGCCCGTCTCCTCTCTATTTTTTTCCCCTACCTTATAAGGTTCAGTAATCCATGATATCTAATTCACATAAGATTCCTGTCTTAATCTTCTGACCACTAAAGCAATATCAGATATGCAACCCTCGATTAGCTCTTGACCTTGGAAACAAGAATTTGACTTCATATTGGAGTGGGTAGCATTTTGATATAACCCCAAATACACAACATGTCTTCAATGCATGTTTAGTTATTTAATCAAGACAAGGAAGAAGAAAATAACAAAATGTCTTATAAAACAACTTGCACAAATGATAAATATTACTCACCTGACTTTCAAGCTTATAAGGATTAGGCAACTCTTTTTCCTCCCAGTCCTCCCGGCGAGGCCTTGAGCTTAATCCCCAACCAGGCCTATCAAATGCAGCAACTGTACAACTACTCTGCCGAGCTAGAGATCCCATCACATGCCTCCAAGAGAAGACTCCTCCACCAAACCCATGTACTAAAACAATACCTAATTGGTCAATATTCTCTAAATCTTGCTCCAGAGATAGAAAATTCAATTTACTGGGTTCATCTTCACAAACACCATCTAGGTGAAAAACAGGGATATCTTCAGAAATAATAGAATTTATAGGACCATCCAATAGAGGAACGTGTAGAGATGAGCCATGAAATTGATTGCTGTAGCTTCTGTATAGCTGTGGCTGGATATTTGGAGATATAGTTGGCAAATGTTTATTAGATTTAGCCAACCCTGCAGCCATTGATGAAGTGCTGCAACGAGAATTGGAGTCAATGCAGGACATTGAAGACAATGTATGCAGGGGTGAACCAGGCAGGTTGAGCTTGTAATGAAGTGTAAGTCCCTGGCATGTAATGAATAAGCTGTCTGAGTTTGCAAGTAATCTAACAAGCAGTTCTTCATCACGAGCTGTCCCAAAAGGCCTCCGCCTCATCTCAACGTCACTTTTGGGGGTTCTCCCAGCAGGAGTTGGAGAGCGTGGGACCTTTGGATAGCCAGAGAAAACATTTTTGCAAGATAGGACCTGTTTGATTAAACATAAAGAAATTAGTGTAGTCTTTTGCATGTACATTGCCAAAGTAAAATAAAATTTAAAAGTCACCAACAAGACAAGTTGTTGATTTCAGAAATTCTTTTTGAGACAAACCTTATACAGTACCATAGGTTCTTTTGGGGCTATTTTCCAATCAACATTGGCTTTTTACTTCAGGCTAAGTAAAGGTCAGCATTACAGGATGACAATTTTTGATTGAAAAACAACACTGAAAGTACCTATGGTAAACTATAACTAAGTTCTCCTTTTCTTTTAAGCAGGTCCGTAGTATTACAATTGTTTAATTCAAAAAGAAGTTAAACCAAAGATGTAACATAAGCCTAAGAAATTAAAGAGAAACTAGAAAGCTATTTTAAACTTACAGCTTCAGGGTCCATTCGATGAAACAGGAACTTTCTGCGTGCTCTGCACCTGGTTCTATAAGCAACCACAGTATGGCCAAGGGCAAACACAACTGATGAAAGAAACAAGACAGGCATTCCCCAGGGCTTCTTCAAATGGAGTCTATGCTTCCTGAGAGAAACCGAAGCCTCCGCTTCAATATGGGAATTTACAGTGAAAACACAAGCTTTGACCGAAAGGAGAACAATTGACAGAAAGGAGCACAGAGTCACAGTTCCAAGGTAAGGACCATGTGAGAGAGCAGGACCATCACAAACGGAATAGACAACTGCAATCACAAGAGAAAAACAAACAAAACAAGCAAAGATTATAACCCCATTATACAGGCATTTCATTCAACACAATAATAACGAAATTTTATTTTATCCACAAAAGTGACAAAAAAAGTAACCCTGCAATTTCCGATAAACTTAAACTCTATGATTTGAAGTAGAGCAACTGAATATAATACTACTGGTTATCTAAACTAATAAAATTTGAATTAGAACAATATAAACTAGATGCATTAGAACAAAATTGTTGTGATAAATTAATATCGTAACTTAGAACGGAGCATACAGAGAATGATAAGGGATCTTATGACGGAAACGAGGGGAATATCCGTGAATGAACTCTTGAAAGCGTAGCGGTGAAAATGCTCCTTGATGCTATAACACTTGACGCAAGTGAAGTTCGGGATCAAAATGCACGGCACTAACACGTCCACCACCGCGACGACCACCGGCAGCGACGTCACCGCCAGCGACGCCACCAATGCCACCACGAAGAAAACCGTCCTAACGCACCTCCGAAGCTTCTCAAAGAAGCATTGCCCTCCCTTCCCCATCGCCGCCGCGGTTAGTTACGATCGTCGCAACGGATTCGTCAGTTAGTTAGAAATAAAAAAACGGAGAGATGTAGCGCGTGAAGCTCCCTATCTGACACCAACAACATTGTGTTCTCCGCCGGCGCCGGAGCCATTTCCGGCGGCGGGAAAATCGAGGAGAGGAAGTTCAACGTCGCCGGAGAGATTGCGTGGCAACAGAGGCGGAGGAGGAAAACGCCATGGAAGACGGAGGCGGTTGGCTAGGGTTCCGGTGGGAACAATGCCCTCTCTCCGATTGTTTCCGAACGTTTTTGAATGCT
This sequence comes from Glycine latifolia, assembly GCA_013407115.1. NCBI lineage: Eukaryota > Viridiplantae > Streptophyta > Magnoliopsida > Fabales > Fabaceae > Glycine > Glycine latifolia. Next base: position 2,522,769 of record CM023956.1, read on the forward strand.
TTCTCTTCTCCTACTTCATATTCTATCTTCTCTCTCGTTTTCTCTTCGGTTTTTCTTCTAACCTACCTCTCTCTGTTTTTCTCCGTCACTATGTTTTTATTTATTTTAAAATTTATGATTTGGCTTTGCATTGTTTTTTCGTTATTATTAAAATGTAATATGTTATTTTTTTAATCATTTATATTATAAATAACTTTATTTTTATCCATAAAATAGTTTTTTTTTTCTCGATTGCGTTTGGTGGCTGACGAAGAGACACTGAATACCAGCAGTGCAGTGCTGGCAGATTGGAAATTCTTCGCTGATTAATTGGAATAATTTATCGGATACTCTTTCTTTCTTGCTTCGGCCTGGATCATACCTGGCTCTACTACCTTTTTCTGAATTCACCAAATTAACCTTAATATTGCAACTTTATACACTGATTTGCATAATTAACAATTGAATGGAGAGTCAATGCAAGAGGTACGTTACAAAAAACCCATGAGACTTCACTTCTTGCATATTTTCAAATTTTAGGGTGCATTTGTTTGCAGAGAAAAAGAGTAAAAAGTGAAAGAAACAAGACTTACACCTTTATATTTTATTTTAGTTCAAAATTTGTATTTCAATTCAATTTCTTTTAATTTCAATATATCATGAAGGATAATATACACAATAAGAGAATCTAAATTTTTTAGTATTAACTGTCTCATTCGTGCAAAAAAACAAGTTATAAGATATATAATTTAGATTGAATAATGACCCACTTTTTCTAATATATTTTTATTAAATTCGTGAATAGTATTTTGGACCCAAACCTACTAAGATTGGCCTAATAGTAAGTAAGAGTTTAAGTAGATTACTTTACATGAGATTGTAAATTCAAATTTCAGTGCTGTTATTTCGTAAAAAAACAAAAATTCGAATCCGAATATTTTAATGACATTTTAAACTACTAATTACTGTCAGAATGATTTTCAAAACTGTGTTGCCGTCACCATGTACTGAGTTTAACTCAAATTCATAATTTTACAGGGAAATCTAGCAATAGATTAAAAAAAAGCACGTTAAGAAATTTAATTAACCAACAGTGTTAAAACGGCTAGAAAGCCAAACAAATTTTATAAATGAAGCACAGAAAGCACCACTAAGGACTCGATCTTCTTGCGCCAGCCAAGAGGTAACGGTCTTAATTATGATTGAGAAAGTAGTATATATTTTTATCTTCTTTTTTTTTTAGAAAAAAAAACTAGTTATTTTTATCGTTTTACCTGAACGTCATAAATTAAACTAAGCCTTCTTCATATATAGTTGTATTGTACGATGTAGTGTACGCATATGTTGTGATATTTTATGTTATTATTGTAATATTATATAGAACAAAATAGTTTTTAAAATGTCATAGAAAATAAACAAGTGTATCATACACTTCAAAAACTCATAACTCATAAGTACTTGGCATTGTTTTAAAAGTAATAGGAGTAATAGTTGGCATACTCTTTCTTGTGTGGTCACAATAGTTGTTGGCATGCATGTTTGCGTTCCGTAATCGTAGTTGGCTTGCTTTAACAATAAATAACAATAGTTGTTGGCATGCATTTTTGTTCTTTTTCCTTTTTTACGATAACATAAAAAAAAGTTTTATTAAGTTTTAAGATTGTATGATAATAAGACATAAAAATACTAGTATTGCCTTGCGTGGCATGATCGCGTGAAATAATTTGATGTAAAATTTTGCCTTAACATTTAGTCACGAAAAGAAATTAATTATAAAAAAAGAAAAAATCAATAACAAATTTTCCATGATGATGATGATGAACATTTTGAACTACTAGTATAACAAAGGATTAAGAAATATGATGAACCTAGCTTGTGAACAAATGAGGGGTGGTGATGTTGTTCTGATAGAGCACGACATGGGAGTCGTCGTAGTTTGAGATGGCGCGTTGGTGACGTCGCAGTTTGAGACAACACGGAATACACATCAAAGGATGAGGGTTTGATATTGGCTAGTGATGAGTTGCGGGGTGTTGAGGATGCTGTGAGGATTTCTCAAGGTGCAGAAGTCGTCGCCGCCATGTTTCCATGGAGAAGTTGTTGTCATCATCGTGCGAAACCTGTTTGGCTTGGCTAGCCATCGTTTTTTCTATTCCTCTACCAAAATCCTAATCGAGATAACAATCGAAGCATACACAAACAGAAGTCATCCATGGTTGGTGATTCCTCTTGGATTGCTCGTCTATCTTCCACTTTTAGGCGCTACCAATCTATTCTTCAATCTCGACCAAGTTTGCCTTCTCTACTTTTTTTTCCTTTTTTTTTTTTGTTTCCCTAATTCAGTTCATTTTCACTGTCTCTTCATTTTCTCCTTCTCTTATTTAGGATGAGGTCTTCAGATTTTTGTTGAATGCTGTTGAGTTGGAAAAGATGATGGACAAAAAGGGAGTAAGGTGGAAGAAGAAGGGAGAATAAAAAAAGAAAAAAAAAGAATTTTTTATATTTTATGACATTTTTTAGTGTTAATATTTTTATTTTATTAACGACATTAAATTTACACTCATGATTTAAATTTTTTTAAACATAAGAATCAAAAATAATTTTTAAAAAAATAAAGAATTAAATTAAACTAAAAAATAAAAATAAAGACTAGTAATTTGACCAAATTTTTCTTATTCATTCTTTATTTACCTCTGGCCTCCTAGAATTTACACATGTAAAGGTACGTCCTACGTCCAAAGAATCAATTTTCTTAATACATATCGCATATATATATTCATAATTCATAATGTTTTACAAGTTAAATACTTTCACTTTAAATTTTACATGTATTCACTTTATTGTTTTGCCACTTATGATGCATGCTAAGAGACTGTTCCCTAATAATCTAATAGTAGCATTACTTTGGGCATTGACAAAGGCACATCACATAGGGTGCAGCAAGTACCACGGTAACCTGTGCAGCTTTGTGTGGCAATGGGGACATTCAACTAAAATATTTTCCTTCGGCCATAATGAATTTAGGTCCATACACGGAAATGGAAGAAAACGGAGCTGTTGGTTTGTCATTTTGGTTGCCCAAAGAAACTTCACGGATCATTCTTCTTCTTAATTACACTAGTATATTTCTATATCTCCCCCATGTCCATTGTAATGTTTTAAGTCCAAAGAACTGACCCCTTTTTCCACAAACACTCTTCGAGACAGAATGGATGCTCTAACTGTTCTAAATGTGAAAATGAGACACAAAGGCAGGGTGGAATGAGAGTGACATATATGATATGAGAGATTCTTACATGATTTTATAAATAAGTCACTGACTCACTATGCATTGAATCCCAGTACTTTTTAACAATTTCTTAAAATGTATAACATGGTTGGATTCAAGTGTGTTTGGATTTAGAATGATGTTAGGGATTCGTTGTCACAAAATTGATTTTGAATAAAATTTATTTTATAAAATTGATTGTGAAATAACATGATTTTTATGAATAACAAATATAAAAAAATGATTTTTTAAGATAATGTTGTTTGAATACTTTGAATCAAATTTGATTTTGAAAGTATAATGATCAAAATTGATTTTAATATCTATATACACTATTTTATTATAATTAGTTTTATATATAATTAAAATTAAATAGACATAATTAAAATTAAGCCAATATGTGTATAATATGCTAACATTTAAAATAGAACCACGTATGATTTATCACATCATTACGGGCACGAGTGTGAGAATAAATTAGATAAAATGCATTTAAAATAAAATAAATATAGCAAGAATTTTAATTATATTTTTATTTTGATAGATTTAATTATATTTTTAAATAATAAATATATGCATGAGGATATTGATGTCTAATTAATCAAAATTTAAGTAGAATTAATTTTGATAGAAGTAAAAATTACTTCTACTTATTTCAATTCTATCATGATTTTTTCATATCATAATTGATTCTATCATCATTTAAAAAAAATCCAAACATATTAAATTTAGTCAAAATCAAAGTTAACCCACCACTTCACCATGATTTACCATAATTTTAAAAATAAGCTAAACACACATTTAAAATATTAGCTAATGTGATTAAAGATAAATGATTAAAATGTTCACACGATTAGTTTCTGAAAGTTGAAGTAACTTTAAGTTTGTGTTTAATTGTGTGGCGTGTCAAAACAAATCGATTAAATTTCCCTATTAAGGTCGAAGCAACATTTTCCTACGGGATGCGGTAAACTAGTCTCGTATTTTATGCGATTTTTCAAAACCCACCACGTAATGTTAGAAAAAAATTTCTACTAATTCACTTTACAAAAATTAACCCAAACACACACACACCCCTATATTTTTATTTTTATTTTTGATACACCTTTTAGTCAATCAAACCATGCTCCTGCTTATCTATGACTGGTCCCCTCTCTGTCTCTTTCTTTACCCTGTTAGATGACAGGATCCATTGTTTATATACATACATATACAATATGATCTAATGAGTAATGATATATACAGTTATTCGGTTGGAACAAGCAACAACTGAAGAATCTCTTTTCTCCTTTATCCTCTGCGTTCACACAATGACAATAGTTGCAAGTTGGGAATCTCGAGTCACCCTTTTTCTGCCGTGTACTACGGCCAATAACAGAATGGTAACTTTGGCTAAATTACCACAATGGAAACAAAATCCGTGACAAATATGAATCAACTTGAATGTCTGTTTAAATTTTTTATTATAAGTTAATTAAATTATGTAGTGTTATTAAGTGGAGTCACTTCAACTATCGTGGAGTAGACTATATATATCTTAAACAAGTTGCAGCTTACAGATAAGAAGGGCCCTATTCTGAATGGTGTTACCTTTTATTATTATTGTATTGATTTGTCGCATATTATGTTTCCTTCTTCTATTATTGGAGATTAATGATACGTACTTAGATTCTCTTCAGTCATTGATTGTTTTCTATTGACCATATTGGACCGTTTCCCTGTCAAGATAAAAATTGGATGGTCAATATATGGCGATATCTAAATTGGACACTAAAATCCATCCCTCCTCCCCCTAACCACCACATAATCTAAAGTGTAATCAGTGATCACCTTTTAAAAAGTTGATTCCTTATATCTTCATATGGTTTATATGCTCCTCAGTGCAAATTAAGAAGTTTCAATTTAACTTAAACAATACAACAATAGTCTTCTAGATAAGGACACTTTTAATTAATATTTGATATTTGACAATTAATATAAGAAAAATGTTTAAAACATTTTATTTAATACTCTCTTTTTAAGATTACCTCTATAATTAATTAAAATTTATTAGAAATCATTATTTTTGGTAGATTTACTTCTCATTTAATAATTATTTATCATGATTTATATTAAATGAGAAGTGAAACCTATCAAATTGATTATTTCTAATAAATTCTAACTAATTGTAGAAAGAGCTTATGAAAAAAAATGTTAAAAGACAGAATATATTTAACATCCCTCTTAATATTATCATGAATTTGTGGTTTTTTTTAATGCAAGAGCCTGTCGACTAAATTCTGTGGTTGGGTGGAAATAATGTTTAGTTTTTTTTAATCAAATGTAGCTGAAAAAAAAAGTGATGCCTTTTTATTGAAAAAGTGAAGTTATTGCTTTAAAATATTGATGCATAAAATGGCATTGTCAACTGGCGTATTTCTTTTCCACCTCCAATGCTCAGATTTTCAAAGTTTGGACATATACAAACTATTATGAGTTGTGTATACATATAATCTAATATATTGGAGAAATCTAATATATGGTGATTATTATTCTGCACTTTCTTTTAAATAGATTAGCCAAAGTAAGCTGTTTTAATATTTATTAATTTGCCACTGTTTGATATATTTATAATTTAATTACATCCTAGCATTTATCATAAAATCAACAATTAATAAATACATACCTATAAGTATAACAACTCCTTATCAATATTGTACCATATATGATAGCATCTGATGGACTCCCTTAATATATACACAACAACACACTCCTGTTCATTCAAATTTGGAATTTGGGTACCTAAGATTTGTCCATTAATTGCTGCAAAGTGCTAAAAACATAAGAGAGCACTTTGTCCGTTACTTCATATAGAAACAATGATAACCTTAAAGTTTTGCATTTCATCAACTAATATCTGTGACTCTTTGCTCTTTCCTTCTGAAACATGCTGGAAGCCTAGAATGCAGGAGGCAACTTGTGTTGTACCTGAGTACCTGTGTCTGGTGTGGTCCCTTAATAATTTGGTTAGGCTTTACGACCATCATCAAATGCTATATATATGTATGATATATATCCCCACCAAAGCAGTTCTCCAAGGGACCAAGGCACTTCTATACTTGTTTGGACTGTTGCGTTTTGGACTCGTATTGTTGAAATATTCTTCCTAATACACATCGAATAAATTAAAGTAATTCCAAAACAATATTGTCCAGCTTTCTCTCTTGTGCATAGAATGGAACAATAATGACTGATACAGCTAACGTTCTGGATTGTCTTTGTCATAAAACTTAGATTGTTTAAGCTTATAATTACAAGAAATGGAGAGCACAAATCAATGCTACATAAAATTAAATAAAGATGACTACCAAAAATTTCTTAGTACCCCCTTAGTGTTTAAAAGAAAATCTAAAGGCTAGACTGATAGAGTGTCATTTTATGTTTAGTAAGTGACTTATGCAACTAGTCATTGTGGTTGAAAAATGGACATTCCAGAAGATGACAATTTTTTTTTGTTCCCAGAGATGACAAAATTTAGCCACAACAATATTGGCCGACCTAAAAAAAAATATTGGCCTGTTGTCTGATGATATAACAATTTATGCGCCAATGGACTGGTTTAATCTGGCATGGTCTCTTTCCCCCTTTAATGAAGATGAGCATGAAGAAAATAAATAATAGATAGCATCCTTCTAAATTTGTAGTTTGAAAAGTATATTAATTTACATAAAACATTATTTTTTTAATTCAGTGTGAAATTTATTTATACTATTATTCTATGGTATTTTATCAAGTTATCAAATGAAATTAATTAATATGTTTTTAATTCACCACTCTCTCTTTTTTCGTTTTTCTTACAGCAATTCACTACTCTTCTAATAGTATATCTATCCGTGATTTAATGATAATGTATAGGGGAGTTAAAAAATAATTTTGTTGAATAATGTTTTTTTTTTTTTGTATGACCAGAGTTACTTTTGGTGATTCGCCCCCATTAGATCCATGCATTTATTTGTTCAATAAGGAACCAACTACCAATGGCATTTTCAGAGCAACAAACCCATTATTTAATTATCTTCCAATAACGAAGGTTTTCTACTTTTCTTTCTTTGTCTATCTTTCATTGACAAATTGGTGAAGGAACTACATTATACAAGAGAGAAGCACACTTTCATCGAATTTTAGCTTTAGCTTCTAAGATCTATACGTATTGAAACTCATAAGAAAATAAGTAACACATGATGTGAAATATATATATATATATATATATATAAGGGAGAAGACTATTTGTTAATTAAGTGATCGAGAGATGGAAAAAAAAAAGTTTCTCAGCAGTTAAATCAAACAGAGGATCATGTAGATATAGTTATCTAAGTATTGGGAATAAGAATGTTTTTTTTTTTTTTAGGTTCGTGAATGAGAATGTTAAAGTGAGTTAAAGGAATGACTCCACAAAAGTATATAACGCGATTCTTTGATTTTGCTGTAAACTTAAAGAAGAAAAAAAGTTTTGTCTGGGCTTAATTTTGAATGACCTGATTTTACTTGATATGATGAGAGTTAGCCTTCAAGTTTAAAAATGTATTAACTATTAAATTTATTATTTTAACTTTATGTAAAAATGACGTTAAAATAAATATTGTATATTTCAAATAATAACTCATTTTAGATTTTAATATAGATTAAATAAATAAACCATTTGAAAGTAATATTGTATCTTTTAATTATTGAAATAAATATAATAATGTAATAGTAATTTATTTGGGGGGTGATGAACAAAATAATTGATTTATCTATACCATAATAGTGTAACGTCCTTGGCTAGCTGGGCCGAGGAGAGTGGAGGAGGCCTGAGGATTTGAAGGCCCAAACCAGATATTTTGTTTTGGTGTTTTTGGTCCATCAAGTCTGAAATTGAATATTCACTCATTCCGCGACTTTGACTTTCAGACTTGGTGTGCCCTAGAAGAAATCACAGAATCAGTGTGTTGGTTGCTCATGATGAATATGAACTCCTCCACGGTGCGTTTTTGTTGCTCTATTTCCTATCGATAAGTTTATTTAAATTTATTTATTGAAATAAATATTTATTTAATAAAATAAGTATTTTATAGTTTTTTTAGTATATTTATCTGAATTATTTTTGCTTAGAAAAAATAATTTTCTATTTATTTTAAAAAACAAATCATATCTTCTCTTTAAAAAAACACTTATATAAAAATGGGTATTTAAAATTATATTTTTAAAAATTTAAACAAACTCACTCTTATCTCATTTAGTTACCCAATTTTTTCCCCTCTCCACTATGAGCATGTTATTAAAACTTTATATCTTGTTTTTGGTAGTTTCTACATTCTACTAGTGAAATCGTGGACTGATACCCACCATTTATAATGGGGCCATTTTCCACCAATTTGGGCCTGGGCAAGGGAATATGTGTGAGCATCTACCTTATGTGCTGCGTTGATGTTCGGTGGAAGAGAATATAGATTCCTAAGCCAGTGGGCCATTTGAGTATTGGGTTAGTACCACATATTACTATGACTTGTTTTTGAGTTGGACAGTCACAAATGAGAGACAAAAGTCCAATTTTCTCTGATTACTTTGAATGAGGTTCTAGACACATCTTATTTCACATATCCATTAGACAAAAAGATACAAACTAATAATTATAATAAAATTCATCATTATTTATATAATATTATACTAATTTTATTCTTTTGTCCTTTTCCGTTTAACTTTAGAGGCAAATCATAGATAAAAAACAATTCATCTTAGGTTTGAAGTTAAGAAAGCCTCAAACTATGGTACGACGAGAGACTTAACACACTTTTATTGATTGCTTGAAAATAACATTTGCACCCAAATTTCTGTAACTATCACAAAATGAAAATGCTTTCAGGATTAAATCAACTCAAAAGTTTTGGCATTTTATTTTGAAAGATGAACATATTCCGTAAGGGAATGGGGTTCGGATATTGTGATGCAGCAGGACCTAGCGTACAAGTGAATCGTCATTTTGTCAGGGTTTTCGCCGCATTAAGTTAAAACTGTAGCATAAATTGGACGCGGGACGGAATTAAAAAGTTAGAAAGAAGCAATTCAAATTCAAAAGCTGCACGGATCAATATATGTTTCAGTGTTTGACCAGCTACTATTTTGAAAGATATTTTTCCCAATTTTATAAAATCAAACAATTAAAATAGTTATTTAAAAACATCTATGTATATAAAATTGACCACATTTTTTTCATATCAGCAATAAAATTGTCTGCATAATAGTATTAAATGCAATATTTAGTAAATATATAAAATAAACAACAGTTTTTCATACTAATAATTTTTAACTAAAAACTAGGATAATTGATAGCACTAATACGATATATTTGCTTAATAAATAACTATTATATATCTAAAAAACAGGTTTTATTTGAAAACTTAACATTTTTTATCATTTAATTTAATTTAACTCAAATATATATTTTATTCCCTACATATGAAATATGTTAGATTAAATCAGAACATACTTAAATAAAGGGTTGTCACATTACTTTACTTCATTATGTCACATTAATACTTTTTTAATGCATGTCATATCAATACTTAGTAAGATACAATTAATGATATAAATTTAAAAAATATGTTGATAAATAAAATATTAAATTATAAAATTTTCATGGGAATTAAAATATAAAATAGTCATTTTCAAATACAAAGAATTTTTTTATTATTTAAATCTATTAGAACGGGGATGATTTTGTTTTATAACCTTTTATTCATATGAAGTGTCCTAATATATTCTTCTTGTTTTTATATAGAAATATCTTTATTAATAGATATGGCTTATATATAGTGAATATTAAATGAAATTATTTAAAAAATAAAAATTATAAATATATATCATATAATAATATATGAATTATCAAGATCTAAATGACAATATGATTACTTTTATGTACATATGGGAGTTGTTCCGGCTACACGTGTAGAATTTTTTTATGACCAAATATATTCTCTCTTGAAAGTAGTTAACTAATCATTAATCTTTTAAAATATTGAAATTCATTTAATCAGTTAATTTTTTTAATGAATTTTTATCATGTATAAATTTGAAAATTAAAACTTTCATCATATATTTTTTATTTGTAGAAATCAAAAATTATAATATTCAGACATTCTTATTAAACAATTGAAATAAATTTTATTAGTAACTCTTATTATATACTTAAAAAATAAGATTATTTACTAGTTGAGGTCAAATTCTTGATTAAGATAGATTACAAGGAGAAATAAACATTAAATTATATATCTTAAATTAAAATAAACATTAAATTATATATTTTAAATTAAAGCTAATAGTTCAAACCTGACAATGTATTGATGTTTCAAATTTGATGCTCATTCTTTGGAATATTAGGTTTTGAAACTTAAACAGTTGTGAAAATTGGTTTGGACTGGTCAGTCGAATTGGTATCTGGTGGCATAATTGGGTCGTTTGATTATTGGACCAGTCGTATATCTGGTTCGGGATGACTCGGTCAGACCCGACCAGTTTGTTGGATATAGGGGGAGCTGCAAGAAGATTAAAGCAAGGAAAAAGTAATTGGCTTGATGTTTTAGCTTTTTACATGCCCAATCAATTTGAAGGCATTTGTAATTTGTTTAAGTGGTTCAAGTACATTGTCTTGTGATCCTTGCATTGCATTTGCATTCTCATTAACATGCATACATATTTTCATTAAAATGTGAAAGTCATTCAATGATTTTAAAAGAATCTAAGTTCTCATGGTTAAGTTTTTGGAAAAATGGAAACTTACTGCTTTAATCGATTACACAATATTTTTAATCTATTAAAGACTTTGTTCTAAATCTGGAAAAGTCATGAAGAACATATTAATCAATTACAGGCTTCTTGTAATCGATTACATAGTATAATATGAAAATCATGCATCATTGCTTTTATCGATTACCATGTTATGTAAGCGAATATCTTAGTTTTTTTTATTCAATATGTATTACTGGTTTAATTGATTACCACAATCCGTAATCGATTACACAGACTTATTTCATATTTTGAGCTTTATTGCTTTAATCGATTACCAGTCTTATGTAATCGATTACCACAACTTATTTCATATACCTGATAACTGCTTTAATCGATTACATCATGTATTAATCGATTATCTTGTTCGTGAAATTTTTTTCCGAAAGCTCAAGAACATATTAATCGATTATCTGGTATTTTAATCGATTACTTATGGTAAAATAATCAATTACAATATCATTTTAATCGATTATATTCTATTAAATCAGTTGTTATTGAAAGCTTGATGGGACTGCTCTTTATAAATAGACATTGAACCAATTACTTTGAATATATATGTGACTTACCCAAATGTTTCAAAAGCTTTATAAGAGTCCAAGATACTAATTTATTGAGTGAGAATCACATCTTGTGTGAGTTCAAGATTTCTGATTTTTAGAGATGATGTGTTAAAGAAGAGAGTTTTTTCAAGAGTATTGATTCTGAGCATTGACTTTCATACAACCTAGATTGATTGGTAACTTCGTTCATTCATTCATTCATACATTGAAGGACCACAGGTTGTGTCTCTCTTGAATCTTTCTTTAGAAATTCTGTGTGTTAAAATTCTGATGTGAAATCAAATAAGTTCTTTCAAGCTTTATAGAGTAATGTTCTCTAGGGATAAAGATCTGAGTAGGGTTCTCAGGATCTTTATGATTTGTTTTCTAATAGGGTTTTAGAATTCAGATTCTTTATCTAGGGTTGATAAAAATAATCACATGTAAATTGCTTGTAGAGAATATTTTGATTTAGTAAAAATTCTGACCAAGTGTTGGTTGGAAGACACTGGATGTAACCTCCATGTTAGTGAGGTGAACCAGTATAAATTGCTGAGTCTTTTATTCTAATTATGTGTATCTTTCATTGCTTGTATTTGGGTAATCAAAATATAATCATCAAAGAAAGGGTTTCTGTCATTACATGCATAACAAGGTGGATCTTGATTGAAAGAAAAGTTCTGATTTTACAAAAGGTGATTGAGTGATACGATCCAAGTTTCAATTCCGCAAATTGTTTTAGAGAAAATTTTAAATATCTGTTTTAACCAATTCACCCTCCCTCTTGGTTAATTGAAGTGTGTTCATTGTGTTTTCACGGTTTTGCAGCGACCCATTGATCTGGTCGATTTTTGGAACCTGGTCTGGGTTTCGTTTTCACTTCACACTTTTGTTCTTCACTTTAGTGCTTCACGCCTTCACCGCCACCGCGCCTCCAGGCACCAACCCACCATGTCATCGCTTCACGCTTCTGTCGTCATCGCCATCGCCGTCACCAAAACAAAAACCAAAAAGGCAGAAACAAACACCGCTTCTCATCAACATCTGGAAGGGGTCAAACTTTGGTCGTAATGCCGCATTGAGAAGCGGTGATGATCGAAGAGGAAGAGGAAAAAGGAAGAGGGTAGCATGTAGCAGACTAACAGGAAGAGATGAATGAGACGCAACATGAAGAGAAGAATGAGGTGCAACAAGAAGAGAATATTATATATGTTGGGGATTATAATTTTGCTTATTTGGGCCTAATCTGACCAAATCAACGATGTTGCTTCCTGTACTCCTTTTATTGCCTCATTCAATTTTCATTTTGCATTTTGAAATGAACTTCTAGTTCATATAAGAAATTGGACAACTTGTGTCTTAATTTAAGTAGTTTCTATTTACATTCTCTTTTATTCTTAATATAATTTACTTGTGTTATTAACTTTAATACTTTAATTGTGTATTTTAGGATTTTTGAATATGAAATTATGGATGAACTTATCTTAATCAAATAATGTTTATTATATATGTATATATAATATAATTTTAAAATTTTTAATATAGATCAGATCAAATCGGACTAATTATTGATCCATCGGTTAAATCATTGACACACTATTTTGACCGGATCAATAACCGAACTGACTTTTATAACACTGAATTCAACTTAACAATTGAAATTCTTCAGGTTTTAGTTGTCATACTTACATTCTATTATAAATTAACCAATAAAAAAACAAAAGGAAAATTTATCGGACATGATGCAGTATTTCAGTCATTCTTAATGTAGTTTTTGCAACTTTGTAGTAAAGGACTTAAAAAAACTAGCACATTTTATGTTGATCTTAAATTCGCCTTGTGTATTAACATTGCACGCGTTTGTTTATGAACATGTTTTGGTCCTACCGTCGCGGACGACGGAAGACCAAAGACAAGCCGGCCAGAAACTTCATACAAAAGTAAGGTGTATCAATAAACGTTGTGCACACACGAAAAAAAGACCCCAAATTGTAGTTGCAGTTGTATTGTAATTTTCAAACATAATGAAAAAAGTTTATGAATAATTGTCCATATATACATTGACGGTCCAAAGCTCCACCGTTCGTTTACTTAAATGATTGTTTTATGGCTCGATAATGAAATATTTTAAAGCAATCATAGGTTTAATTAAACATAGGGTTTTGCATAGTGCTAAAATCGTTAATTTTGCGACAACTGGCAGAGCAATTTGCATATAGTGCCGGTGCAAAAGCAGGGTACCTTTTTCTTGGGCCACTCATAGTTTTTGATGAACCGTGAATGGCAGAAGTTCACGTTCCAAGGTTTTGAATCGCAAATGTAACTTTCAAAATCTATACACACTGCCAGTATATTGCATTGTGAAGTGTGAATATGAAAAATATCTCGAGGGTAGTTTGGTCATTGGGTAAAAAAAAGCGAGATTTCGGCAAAGCAGCTTCAAAATTGTAGATCCTAATTAATTCCTAAGTATGCTCTTTTCCACTTGCTTGACCATTTCACAATCCCTTTTTCATTTCACTCACAGCATCATTTCCACTTGTAGGATTCATTGTTTCAATGTTGCTAATGGTTTGAAATAAACCTAGTTCTTACAAAATTTAAACCCAACATGCTGAGTTTTTTTTAATACAAAAACATAGTATTATTTAAGTTTAATTTGATATTACCCATCTACCTTAAAGATATATAAGAAATAATAAATATAAAATTGCTACAAAATTATAATATTATATAGGTAATATTAAATAGGCAAATGGTAGTCAACTTTTTAGGACACTGCTTAAAGAATTAAAAAAACTATTACATATTATTATTAATGTAATCTTATCATTATAAAAGTTAATGTATTTTATTATAATTTTTTCTTACTAACTCTTTAACAACTTTTTTAGTAAGACTTTATTTAAATATTATCTTTTAACAAAAAGTCTGAATTTAAAATATTTAACCATTATTTTAAATTAGTATTATTTTAAGATTTTGTCAATGAATATTTTAAAAATACCAGTTAAACAATAAAATAATAAGGAAATTTTATTAAACATTAATTTTTTAAACTAAAATATTTATTTTTATAAAATTTTAATCCCCTCAACTTTTTATACCAAAAGAATAGCATTAATTCTATCAAATTTACACCCATCTTTTTAATCCTGTCATACCCAACTTAATCTTTTATCCAAACATATAATGCTTTTTATATGATAGATCACAAGTATTTTTTTATAAGAGATAATTATTTTGAATTGAACTTGATTATTTCCTTAAAAAGGATATAACTGTTTTTTCCCACTTTTTTTTAATGTAATATATTATTCAAGACACAGTCAAAACACCAATGTAAACATCCCCTCCAATAAAATTCGAATCTTAATTTAGCATGTGATAAAAGACTAATTTTTTCTAGTATAAATAGTGGGGTTTTACTTTTAAGTTTTAATTTTAACACTTTGTAAACCCCAGTGATATTATTCTTATCTAATTTAGTATTTTTTACTTATTTTAATTTTTTGTCGTCTTCAACCCTTGGAAGGTTCTGTGTGAGCTATAAAGGTAGGAGATATTTGCATTTGCTTCTTCGCTTTTGTTGAGAATACAATATATTCTCTCCAATCTGCACCCACCCCACTCACCCACCTTATCTCTCTCTCTCTTTCTCTTTATCAACACCTCACTCTCTCTCTCTCTTAATCGTTCTTTACGAGAGAGAGAGACATGGACGCCGTTCTTCAAACCAGAGGCCTTCTCTCTCTCCCCACCAACCCCAAAACCAGGGTTTCGCATCATCTGCATCCCTCTCACGGCCTCAAACACCGTTTTCTCTCTCTAAAACCCAAATCCCTCTCCATCCCTTCTCTCTCCGCCGCCGCCGCCGCCAAATTTCACCCCTTTGGCCCAAAGCCCAAAAATCTATTCATCTGCCGGGCTGAGGCCGCCGCCGCCGCCGCAGATGGGCCGGCCCAGCCCGCCTTTGGGGAAGCCGAGGTCGCTGAAAAACCCAAACTTCTGGGAATCGAGATCACCACCTTGAAGAAAATCATCCCTCTCGGTTTGATGTTCTTCTGCATCCTCTTCAATTACACGATTCTGAGAGACACAAAGGATGTTCTGGTTGTTACTGCCAGAGGGAGCAGTGCGGAGATTATACCCTTTCTCAAAACGTGGGTGAACCTTCCCATGGCCGTTGGGTTCATGTTGTTGTACACAAAGTTGGCCAATGTATTGTCAAAGCAAGCTCTTTTCTACACCGTGATTCTTCCATTCATTGCTTTCTTTGGGGCTTTCGGGTTTGTGTTGTACCCTCTCAGCAACTATATTCACCCTGAGGCATTTGCGGACAAGCTTCTCAACATCCTCGGACCAAGGTTCCTTGGCCCCCTTGCGATAATGAGAATTTGGAGCTTCTGTTTGTTTTATGTCATGGCTGAGTTGTGGGGGAGTGTGGTTATTTCCGTGCTCTTTTGGGGGTTTGCCAATCAGGTAATGCTTTTTGGTTTGATTCTTCGATGATGTGTGATGGTATCGGGTTATGATCTTTAATTATGTTGTCATAAGCATGGCATCTTGATTGCCGTTGTTGGATTTCCTGTTGTTTGTTGTACTTGAGAGCATATTCCATATACTGCTTGAACCTGGGTGGATGGAATTTAGATATGGTTATTTTATTCATCTATCAGCATGATTAGGTATTCGTTTGTTTTTTTTTATTCCTTGTGGTAATCTGTACGCTGGCTTTGATTTGTTTTCTTCAGATTTGTATGTCTGGTGTACTGACACAACACTGCATATCTATTCATTGTTGAGAATTGAGAATTAAAGAAACAAATGAAAATATGGTTTGTTTTAACATGATACTATGATAGTAATACTATTTTAAGGATGAGTCATTATTTAACTTTTTGCCACGTGCATTTTGCCTCCATTTAGAAGGTGAGAGTTTGGGACTATAGATACGGGTTGCTGTTGCATTTGAAAGAAGTGGTGGATTAGTTTATATGATTAGTGTGTCAATGAATAAAATAATGGAATTAAACTCAATAACATCTTCGGACTATAGAAGTCTGAGTTTTTCTCTTTTTATCGTGCTATGTCTATTGGCTTCCTTAGCTGAATGGAAAGCATTTTTTTGTCAGATGACTTGGCAAGCAAGATGATTTTTGTTGTTGTGTATTTTATTTGCAATTTAGCATAATTTGGTCATTCATTTTTTCTCTTTTTAGACAATGGAATTCTACAGTCATCTTAGATTCATTCAGAATTTGATGGAATGATTGTGAAGTCCATATGACTCTAGTTTCTTGTTTCATTTGCGATACTGTGCATCAACTCTTACCCAATTAGCATGCTATCATGTGATGGCAGGGTAAAATGTTGAATCCATGTCTATGTTCTCCAATTTTGAGTTACTTTATTCAACCAACATGATGAAGTAAATCTATTATAGAACATTGTAATGAATTTAAAGCAGAAGATTTATATGATTTTATGAATTTCTTCTTCTTGGCTAATCTAATAGAGAGCTGTTTTTCTGCAGATAACTACTATCGAAGAAGCAAAACGATTCTACCCACTGTTCGGACTTGGGGCCAATGTAGCCCTTATTTTCTCTGGCCGGACAGTGAAATACTTTTCTAATCTAAGACAGAATTTAGGTCCTGGAGTTGATGGTTGGGCTATCTCTCTAAAAGCAATGATGAGCATTGTTGTGGGTATGGGGTTTGCAATCTGTTTCCTGTACTGGTGGGTGAACAATTATGTTCCTCTTCCTACACGTAGCAAGAAGAAGAAGGTAAATTCTTGGAAGGAAGCTATGCCAGTCTTTTTTTTTTTCACTGCCTATATTTTCTTAATAGTTGTTTTTTTTTATTTAAAAAAACTGGATTTTCAATATAATATTTGAATGAGGTATCATTTCTGACTCTCAGTTAATTTGTCATAGCTATGTGGTCTTATTAATCTTTTTCTTTGAATTTTGATGCCACATATGGACATTATAGTTTCTGATGATTCAAGTTTTTTTTGGTATTTGAAATGAGTTAACTGACATTTTTACCTTGCCATGCATTTTTACAGGAGAAGCCCAAAATGGGAACAATGGAGAGCTTGAAGTTCTTGGTGTCTTCAAAGTACATCAGAGATCTTGCCACTTTAGTGGTTGCTTATGGAATCAGCATCAATCTTGTTGAGGTTACCTGGAAGTCTAAGCTCAAAGCTCAGGTAATGTACATGTAAATTGGTTTTGTATTATTTTTGGTTTTATAACTGGCTATTTCACATTGTACCTTTTTTTTGCTGCTTACAAACTTGTATAAACTGCAGTTTCCTAGTCCCAACGAGTACTCTTCTTTTATGGGTGACTTCTCAACTGCAACTGGAATTGCCACATTCACAATGATGCTTGTCAGCCAATTTATATTTGACAAGTATGGATGGGGAGTTGCTGCCACGATCACCCCTACGGTCCTGCTTTTGACAGGAGTTGGTTTCTTTTCTCTTATATTGTTTGGCGGCCCGCTTGCACCCGGTCTTGCGAGTATTGGAATGACTCCACTTCTAGCAGCGGTATATGTGGGTGCCTTGCAGAACATATTTAGCAAGAGTGCCAAGTACAGCTTATTTGATCCCTGCAAAGAAATGGCCTATATTCCATTGGATGAGGATACCAAGGTTTGGATTGTTATCTGCTTCTCCATCATATTTACACTAAATTGATTTGAAACTTTCAATTCTATCTGTTGCAATTATATAAAACTTTCAAATACCTGAAATGGGTGCTCGAATTATTATATATATCATGATCGATATGGAAATGGATCGAGTAATCCCTTCCTTTATACAAGAAAAAGCATTTCTAGTTTGCATGGTCTAACTGTTAATACAATTGTTGTAGCCATATCTACTTCTATTGAAATTTGCTTTGCATTTGTCGCCACAGGTTAAAGGGAAGGCAGCCATTGATGTTGTGTGCAACCCATTGGGGAAGTCTGGAGGTGCCCTCATCCAGCAATTTATGATCTTGACTTTTGGGTCTTTAGCTAATTCAACCCCATACTTGGGAGGAGTGCTTCTGCTGATTGTTTCTGCCTGGCTAGCAGCGGCGAAATCCTTGGATACCCAGTTTACTGCATTGCGTAAAGAGGAAGAACTTGAGAAAGAGATGGAAAGAGCAGCCGCTGTCAAGATACCAGTGGTGGCTGAGAGTGAGAGTGGAAATGGTTCTCTTGCAACTGGTTCACCATTGAATCCATCCTCAGGTGACTCCTCAAGCAGTCCATCTGAAGCCTCATCTCCTCGTAATTAAAATGTGCCTTCTTTCTGTGAGAAATTGCCTCACAGAATGAACAAATAGAGCTCTTTTGAGAGCAGTGTTAGGTGAAACTATTTGTTGTAGGTTTATATATAAGCTCTTATAGAATAAGCTTGCTAGCTACTTTCTCACGTCACATAATTTTTTTGTCCCCATAGATCAGATGATTTTCTTTACTTGTTAATCATGGTTTACTGTTTGGTGAACCGCAATTTATTTTCCTATGAAAGATAGAAGTCATTTCACTGTTCTGTAATCTGTATTTCACTGTTTCTAGTATGCCCTTTGATTGGGTGATAAGGACTTAGCGTGGGCTTGGCCCTGATTTTGGGCTTTCATGAGTTCTTTGCAGCCCACAACTGTTCAAATCATGCCCTTCTACTAAGGTAGTACCATAATTTGTCTTGGAAAAGAAAAAAATTAACCCCTGCCTGTTCCGAAACTTTTGGGTGTTCATCATCAGGTTTGGCCCATTTCATCTCAGTTAATATTGACGAGTTTAAGTTTAAAAGTAAGATCATGATATTTTGAACGCGAATTTGCATTATACTTTGATTGTTTCAACTCAATCTAAAAAGTCTAATGTTCGCCTAAAAAAATATAAACTTTTTAAAGAATTACATATTAATACAATTTTTTATATAATACAATATATTTGTTAATAAACTTCAAGTATTTCAATTTAAGTTAATTTGAAAATATTACTACAAATTTAGTTGATTTGGGTTTATTTGTTTCAAAAACCACTTTCGGTTTGACCGTTGCCCAAACCATTGTGGGCTAGATCAATTTTAGTATTATTACTCAGTTTTACTCGGCTAGATCTAACAAAATGATAAATAGCAGGGGACCAATTTAGTGTTACTCAGACTTTCACGTGTCTGCTTCAAAACTGACAAGAATGATCACGAGCTAGGGCGTTACATTGTGGTGCCATGCAAGAACGTTGGAAGTCTTTTTGTTTTCTTCCTCTTTTATTTAACTTTTAACAGAGCATTGGTATTTTATTTATTTATTTATTTCTAAAGAGGTTGTATAACTATCCATATTAAGGGTGAGTGAAAAAAAAACAAGGAAATTTGAGGGCAAGAGGATTACAAAATAGCAGGAAAGGTTAGAGCATCTCCAATGGGAGAAATCCAATTAAGTTTCTTAATCAATTTTTTGTGGTTCCCGTAGTACTTTTTGTGATCCCCATAGCGCCATGTCACTCCTAAGGAACCCACATATTATTTTGCTCAAATGCAAGAAACTACGAGGAACTCAAAAAATTTCATATATTTATATTTTTTTAATAAAAGTTAACATTTTTTCAGTTTTCATAAATATAAATTAAAATAAATAAAAGAAATGCATAATAATATAAAATAAAATTTTACATAATAATAACTAATTAAACACAATAACATCGAAATAAATAAAAAACCTAAACTTCAAAAATAAATATTACATAAATTTAGTTATTGTTATTCAAACATAACGACTAAACTTTAATTAAATAGTTCATTCCTAATATGTTCGCAATACTTTTTGTAATCTTGGCGTTGTTGTTCCGACATGTTGGATGTATCCTTCATGAGGATTTCATAATCCATGCGCCGTTCTTGATCTTGCATACGCCTTTCTTGAGCCTCATTTAACTGAATAAGTTTTTATGTGTTTGCATTCTTCTCATTCATTACACTTTCAATGCCAGATAAATCGATATTGTTAGAAGCTTGTTTTCCTTTGCTCTTTCTTTTTGCCGCTTTTTGTCCCATTGGGTGAGACATTGGCGATGACTCATCATATTCTTCGGTTTCAATGGGTGTCTCTGTGTTAGAAGACGATGAGTAATTTCCATATGCAGAAATCTTTGTTCTTTTTGAAGTATTTGACATGAATTCCTACATCGAATTTAGGTTGATCTTTCAACAACAATCAAGCATGTTCAACCTCAAATTTTTTACTTGTATCTTGCGAGTAAATCAAATGAGCATTAACCATACAATCATTCTCTGAACTTCCACTTCTCCTATGCTTATCGGCTTGTTTGTAGCACCCATTAAATTTTTGAACTGCTGGGTGGATCCTATTCCAGTGAGATTTCAACTGAGTCGAACTTCTTTCACAAAACAACCCGCTTTCACGCACATCGTCATTGTTGTATGCATTTTTAATGCTTGCCCAATATTGCTTTGATATTTGGTCGACACCGATTATTGAATCCTTTGACACATTGAGCCACGATTGAACTCGCTTTAATATTTTTATTTTATACTGTTTAGAAGCTCAACGACTCTTTTATTTTTTCATTCATTATTTTCTACCACTTATTCTTTTCATTGTGAATATTTTGGTTCCTTTTCACGCATCCAGAAGCTTCAACTGATCCATTTCATTATTTTTCCTTTTCACGCGTCCAATCTTTGCTGAGCCCATTTACCACGCGTCCCTTCCCTTTCCCCATTCCTTTTTCCTTTTCAATTTAATCTTCAGTCTCACTCTTGCCTCCAGAAGCTTCTCCACGCCTCTGCTCACGCTCTCCCTCTCTTTTCCATTCCCATGTTTCTCTTTTCTCCGCGCCCTGATCCCTCGAAGCCCCTCTTCGACCTCGCCCATGGCCTCTCCGCCAACACCCTTGCCTCGTGCTACACCCTCGCCTCGCGCTACCTCGCCTCTCGCCATAGCCGCCGCCACCGTTGACTCACCAGAACCCCCCTCACTAGAACCGCACGCGTCTCCTCCCTTCTTCACTTCATCTCCGGCCACCACCGTCACCGGCTTCAAAGGATCCTCGCATGCACAATGTTTGAAGATGAGCGCGAAGACCCTTTATCCAGCCACCATCGTCGCCGGCACGCTTTAATTTGATTTCTGATTTATGTGGATTTACTGTTCATCTTCTTCCCAAATTCGTTCCAAATTTGATGTTAATGTGGACTGTGTTATTGTGTTGAGAATAACTGAAATAAAGATTTTTATGCCAAAATAATTGGTTTTAAATGGGAAGAAACGGGTTCCTTATATTAGGAACGGACCGTGCCGTGAAGAAATGGGTATCGCCACCTCAGCTTGCTCCAATGCTGCAAAACGCGTAAAAACCGATTTCTTAAGCTAAGAAATCCATTAAAAAATTTGCGTTGGAGATGCTCTTACTGCTCGAATTCGTTAGCAAAAAAAACGTGCCTGCACATAATTAGTCTAATACTTAATAAATTGAAAAGTAAAACATAGAAGTTTGATGAATCACGCGAACTAGTGGATGTATAATTTCTCGTGTGGGCAATATAGGGACTGTTCACTTAATTGAGTTTTACACGTGATACCTAGATGAGTAGGATTTAAATGTAAAGATTTTTCTCTTGCTAGGCTATATTTCTTTCTTTGGTCCATAGTTAGGTTATATTTAAGGTTTATTTTCTTTACCTAAAAAAAAAGTTTGATTTACTTTAAAGAGAGAGGCGCCTTTAGGAAATAACGTGTACATTTCTGTGACGGTTACAAATTCAGCTTATAAATTCTTGGTTCTCATTCTGGTTAGTAGTTTGACCTTAAAATGAACCCAATCTTCTCCTCTTTTACACTTTATGTTGAAAAAGGGAGATGAGTGGTGTTGAATCTTCATATAACATAATCATGACCTTATGGACAGTGATGTTATGTTCAAACAGTGGACACAATTTTATATACGGAGCATCTTCCTTGCTGCCCTACTAGATTGTTTTTATTTTCACAGAAAGTTAAGTTACAATTCTGAGTGCCGAATCTTTGATGAATGGTACATGCATATTTAATTATTTTGAACCTTCCACTCAATGCATTCTTCCGTCCACTTCTAGCTTCTATCTTTCTGTGCAGTGTAGGTGTTATAACTTGTACTCCCTTCTTTTTGTAAGTATATGGAAAACAAATCTTTTTTCTTATCTCAAATATATAAGAAAATTTCAATTAATTTTGATCTTATCCAATATTACTATCTGAAAATTATCATTCATTTAATTAAGATTTTAATTTCAATGACTTTTTAATATCTCTTATATCAAGTTCCAGAAGAATAAGTTGAATTTTTTTTTAATTGAGATTAATGTAAGTAAACGTGATTTACTAACTTTCTAAGTTAGCATTAATTATTTTTTCCTTATATTTGAGATTGAAAGGAGTGAGACTTTATTGTTTCGGGTCTTGCTAGGACCTAGGTTAAGGAACTAAAATAAAATAACATTTATTGTGAAATTTATAGGAAAATGCAAGAAAAATTTTGAATAATATAATTTTTTTTCCTTCTAATAAAAATATTTCTATTTCAAACTCCTTAATTAAATTAGTGTCTAAAAACATGGGTTAAGATTTACCTTTTCTTTAAATCAACAAACTTAAATCCATGATTACAAAAACTCAAGATGTAGTATCAATCAACATTCAGTATTAGCATTACCAAACAAATTTCACTTTTGTTGTTTGGCAATCCATATTGGATTCCTGGTGGCGGTATTCTGCTAATGTAAAGGGGACAAAGTCCAAACCCCTTACGTACACATGAGATAGAGAGAGAACAAAGGGGTCTGCTTCAAGTGCCTTTCAACTTTGAGGGTGCTATAATTAATTTTGTTACATGCTACAGGAGGATCTGAGCGAGCAAAATGCATGTTGTCCGGCATAACAAGAGAATAAACAGTTGTATAAGTGGTCTTATCCCTATCTCAACACCCCTTATCCATCATCTTCATTCCTAGCTTCATCTGCTAAGAAAATCTCATTTCCACAACAAAGGTCAAAAGAATAAAAATCTGATTATTCTGGACATATAATGCAACATGGCCAACACAGTGCCTACTACACCAACCGGTTCCTCCTCTACTAGTCTGTTTGAGCTTCTCGCTGAAATGAAGAAGCAATCCTATCCAGAATCACTCACCTTCCAAGCAAAATCTCCCTTCCAATTCTCCTCCGACTGCTGGTTCGACGATGCATGCATCTTGGACATGGATTACTTCGTCAAGACCCTTTCTGGCATCAAGGCTAAAGGCGTTCGTGCAGACCTTATTGGCTCCATCATCACACACTATGCCTCCAAATGGCTCCCTGACCTCTCGGCAGGTAGAAATTATTAGGTAGTCTTGGACCACTACGCGTCCATGCTCTCAATCAATATTTATATAACACACATTAATAACACTTGATTATGTGTCATTAAAAGATTAGTAGACACGTATTATGATGGTTCTCTGCACTACTTAATAATTTCTCCTCAATAGGTGACATGGCCGAAAAGAGACTCACCCAATTCGAGGAATCGCCCGAAAGCGTAACAGCTTCATGGATGAAGAAGAGATTCTTCGTGGAAACCTTGGTGGGTGTTCTGCCTCCTGAGAAGGATGCAATTCCATGCAACTTCCTCCTTCGGCTTCTGAGAACGGCCAACATGGTTGGGGTTGAGGGTACCTACAGGCAAGAGCTTGAGAAGCGTATTTCGTGGCAGTTGGACCAGGCTTCCTTGAAGGAGTTGGTGATTCCATCTTTCAGCCACACTTGTGGGACTCTATTGGATGTTGAGCTGGTCATTAGGCTGGTTAAGAGGTTTGTGAGTTTGGACAGTGAGGGAGCTAAGAGCGTTGCTTCTTTGGTTAAGGTGGCTAAGTTGGTTGATTCCTACCTGGCTGAGGCTGCTGTGGATGCCAATTTGAGCTTGAACGACTTCGTTACACTTGCTGCAGCTCTTCCAAACCATGCAAGAGCGACGGATGATGGCTTGTACAGAGCCATTGATACTTATCTAAAAGTATGTCTTCTTTATTATTGTTATTATTTTCAAATTGGTTGATTACTAGTTTGGAATTCCTGGTTCTGAGTACTCTAATTCAATTGAAGGAAGAAAAAAAAAAGAACAAGATCACGAGAGAAACAAACAAGAGTATATAAATTAGTCAAAAGAAACAAGACTATAAAATTGAACTGGGAACTAATTAAGTGAACAAAATGATTTTTGGACATCCCAAATGCTATTCAACATCTGGAGACTTTTGAACACCCAACCATCATATCACCTAGCGTTAGTAGCGTACCTATATTTTTCTTTTTTCGTTTTCTCACAGGTGTCTAATAATCATTTTTGTTAAGTGAAAATTGGTGTAACTTTTTTATTTATTGAAAAGAATATTAATGATTTGTTTTCTGTTTCTTTTTAGGTGAACTCATAATATCTTTCGATTGAGAAGAAAAAGTTAGTTATATGAGATACTAAAATTTACTTAAGAAGCTAATCTCCCCTAATAAATGCTCTTTTAATTTGTATATATGGACGTGGGAACAAATACTTGACCACATGCAAGGGAGAGGGTTATTTTCTAACTGTGTTACACTATGTTAGTGAAACTTAATTATTACACAAGTATAAGAAACCTCTCCAATGTACATGTTAAAGCTGGCATTTCAATACTACTATAAATGGTAAATTATAAATTGTCTAAGTTTGATTTGCATTTTATCTTGTAAAGTGTAACATTCTCACTTTAGTAGTAGATCTAAATCCTTGTGTTTTATGCACTTTGTGAAAAAAAAATGTTAGGCAGAGGCATGTTGAATGAAATCTAACTCTGGCTGGCATGCACTATGTAATTGTTATAGGCACATCAAGGAGTGTCAAAGCAAGAAAGGAAGGGCATGTGCAGGCTAATAGACAGCAGAAAACTAACAGCAGAGGCCTCACTTCACGCAGCACAAAACGAACGGTTCCCAGTGAGAGCAGTGATTCAGGTGCTACTCTCTGAGCAGAGGAAGCTGAACCGGCATGTGGATTGGAGTGGCTCGTTGGTGAGTGGAACAAGAAGCCCTGGAGGGTTGGACTTACCAACACGGTGTCTATCGAAGCGTGAGGTGAATGCTCAACAACTCGAGATAAGAAGGCTGAAGGAAGATGTGTACAGGCTGCAAAGCCAGTGCAAAGCTATGCAGGCACAGATGGAGAGAATGGTGGTGGAGAAGAAGAAAGGCTTCTTCAAGTGGAAGAAGTTTGCATTTGGCAAGAGTGAGTATGACAAAATGGAACAAGAGCTTCAAGGAAATGGAATGTACACTCCTGCGGACCTTAAAACTAGATTGGTCTATGCCAAAGGTACTAGTAAGAATACTCACAAGTGGAGGAAATCCATGTCATGAAAACCACAGCCACCACAACTTAGTTTCTTATGTTCGGCAAATTAATATAGTGTGTATGTTCCTTTTTTGGTGTATGAAATAATGTAAGATAAGCTCTTGTATCTGGAATAAACTCAATAAGGATGTGAATATGCCATACTACTCACCTAATGGCTGATGTTCAAATGTTATTGTAGAGTAGCAGGTTTTTAAATTTTGAGTTTGTTTAGGCATT
>CM023956.1:2549117-2564654 GCA_013407115.1 Glycine latifolia
GATCCCATATTGATCATCCAACTTCATTGTTGGACTTCTGTTACAAGTGAACAGAACAAGTATAATCTTGTAAATGAAAGTCTTCTTCCTTTTATTGTAAAAGTTAACTATTTTCAGTTTTACCAAGAGGACTGAGGTACGAGGATTTTAAGAAAGCAATGGCCATCATTAGGCCAAGCTTAAACAAAAGTAAGTGGAAGAGCTTGACCGTTGGAATGAGGAACTTGGCTCTAATTGAAGTCATATTCTGATGCATATATATGCATGAAATGATGAAATTCGAAGAAGAAAAAAACAATTGTGTATATGGTGCACAAAATCGTCGAGCTTCTAAGCTTCTATGCTAAAGTGTCGAGCTTCTAAGCTTTATTAACCTTTCACCAGTGAAGTTACTTAATATAGGCATTATGTTAACTGGCTTATGAATTTTCACATATTGTTCTCAACTCTTTGAGATCTAAGACCTTTATAAATCCCGTGAACAGAGTCAAAAAGTTGAAGACACTCCAGTGCTTCACAATGCATGATAAAAGGTCTAAAGTTGTGAGAGAGGTATTGATTTCTTTAATCAGTATACAATAACTATTTTGTATCTTATTATGCTTTGCTTACTGAATTATTTTTAAAACTCTCATCTTTTTGTTCAAAGACTACATATACCCTTTTATTGTGAATCCAGGTTGGAGCAATGTGAACTCCTTTCACCAACCCAAAAGGTACTCCTCTTTTTATAAACAAGGTGTCGAAGTCGAGACATTTTGGTTTTGCATAATGTTATCCTTGATCGGGAAAGCATAATAATAATAATTATTTATTAATTATATTGTGGATACTATTTTGGGTGTTGCCCACCATGTACATCTCAATTATTAACCTTTTATTTATTTTTAAACAAAAATTATTGATATATTAATTGCAGGAAAAAAATCTATATTAATTCTTCCTATATAGATCCAATTATATTGATTTCATTGGGGATTCTCCAAAATGGAATGTGATAGACGTACCCAATACTAATTAAGTAGGACATGTTTTAATTAGTCTAAACTAATATTAAGATAAATTATTTAGAAAAAATGCATTTAATCCTATTATTTTAATTTTTATCATATTTTATTATTTTAATTTGAACCTTACAATGTGACTTTTTTTGCTATTCTGATTTAGCAAATGGTTATATATAAATATTTGAAATGCAATATACCAGCCTCAACACAGAAAAAATAAACTTCATTATGTGGTGAAATATTATAAATATTAGGGTGATATTATAAATATTTTTTTATATAAAAAATACTTAATGTAGTGAAATATTTGCCTCTTGTAGAGTTGTCCGAATTTTAATATGGTTAATTTAATATATGTTTATTGTTCATGACTTCATGACCCGCTATAAGGTTTCTATATTCAAAATTATTTAACAATCTTTTCTTCAATTATATTAAAGAATGATTATATTTAATATTAATAATAATAATAAAACATTAAATTTTTTGCAATCTTAAATGAATATAGAATGTAACTATAATATCTTTTTTTACTAATATGACTTTACCTATACAGTTGGAGACTCTAGATAGAAGTTCATGACTTTACCTACACTCAAAAATATTTTTAGGAAATATCTATAATGATATACAAATATAATTGTAGGTAAAATTTGGTCTCATGAACCAATAATTATCACAATACGGTCCCTACTTAAAATTAACTGGGAAAGTATCTATAAGTAAATATCAGTCACTAGAAAGCATTTTTCTTATAGTGAAGCTCCTTTAATTGGAGAAGCTATATATATATATATATATATATATATATATATATACATTTGCAACATTTATTCACCCGAAACAATGACTGCATTAAGAAAAATGTCATAATTATCCAATGAGCCACCTAGTTTAGGTTAACAAACCTTGTAGTATTTTGTTTCAATTGTGTAGAATTACCAAGTGACACGTGTTTTTATCAACTCTCGTATTTGGAATCAATGGAAAATATCGTTATTATTTTGTACCCCATGATAGTATTCTTCTCATGCAATCATGTCACTAAGAGCACTGCAACGTATAAAAGAAAATTTGAAAAACCAAGCTTTACCAATACAATTTGTTGAATTTGTTTCGACCATTATGCAAAGAAACCAATTAAGCAAACCGCTAAACAAGCAAAAACAAAGAGCCACGTGTACTTGTTTTATATGTCAAGCATGCATAGTGGAGCAAATTATGTGGCAGCCCCTAGTGCATCAAAATTTTTGTTTGGCAAACTTTTTCTATGTTCACACACTTGATTTTCGTCCCACCTACCACGACATGGCAGTGTCTCTAACTAATAGAATAGGACATACTAGAAGCCGAGGCATAAGCACTCTTCTAATGCAACAAAATAAAAAATATTTGCCTTTTATAGCATGCCAAGGGATATAGCTAGGCTCATTGTGAAAGGAGGCATTATTATTATGTGTTGAATATCCTAAGGCTACAACCACCCCACTAGTGCTAATGTCACACCCCTTTTTCCCTTTAAGAATTGTATATAAAGAAGGTGACCTTTGTCCATGGAATTCACAGTGCTATAACAAATTAATTGTCATATATAGAAGTGTGAGTGATCCGTGTCAGCAAATTTTTCAAAGAATGATGGGGGACGTGAAGAAGGGTAGAGCTTTCCTTGTTGCATTTCTGATGTTTCTGTTGGCATCAGAGGTGTTGATTTTGGAGGCTGAGGGTGCTGGAGAATGTGGAAAGACCCCTATAGGGTCTGCAGCTGCTAGCCTGAGCCCATGCTTGGGTGCAGTTAGCAATGTGAGGGCAAAGGTTCCATTGGCTTGTTGTGCCAGAGTTGGTGCTTTGCTCAAGACTGCTCCAAGGTGCCTCTGTGCTGTTCTGTTGTCACCTCTGGCCAAGCAAGCTAAGATCAATCCTGCCACTGCTATCACCATTCCAAAGAGATGCAACATCAGGAACCGACCTGCTGGGAAGAAATGTGGAAGTAAGTATATAACCACTAGCTACTTCAACGTTTCAAATTTAGCATGCATTCAAATTCTGTAGTACACTAGCAGTAGGATCCGTGCATTGCACGGTTATTGAAAAAACAAGAAGAGGGACTAAAAAAGTGAGTAAATAAAAAAATAACTTGAAAATTGTCCCGCAGACACGTGGCTATCACCCGGCAATTTTCATAATACTATTGATTATATGGTCTCTGTGGAAAATTTTAACATTAGTAAAAGGTTTTCGACATTAGAGATGGTAGAGGGACAGCATAAATGAAAAACTTGTTTCCCTGGATTAGACGCTCATGAGCAAGGTTTTCAATTGCGATATTTTGTGGATCCTTGATATTATTATAGGACATTATGGACAAAATGAAACTGCAATTGCAGTCACTTGTCGCCTTTTGAGGGAGGGAAAGCCTTTCAATAGGAGCCCTACTTCCCTCTTTGGACCTCATCACTTCAAAGCGCAAATCAATTTCTTAGTCACCAGACGGAGCGCACCTTCGGTACTTTGCTTAATAGCTTTTTTTCGTTATGCAATAGACGGGAGGATTAGCTCTGGATCCCTCCTGCTTGCAGAAATGAAGTTGTGGTATTGGAGATCCCAAAATCCTTGATGTTCTGGTTGAAATTTCGATTGAAAACGAAAACCTTGCTTATGAGAAAATTGTTTTAGTAATTAAAATACGCTTACAATACCAGTGCAGATAATGAACCTAGTCAACTTATTTTAGCAGAATAATGATTAAATACATGAAACACTGCCTTCATTGGTAGTTCTCTGCTTGTAAGGGATAGTTAGAGTAATGATTAAATATTTGACAAACAACGCGTGTGAAAATTTTAGAAACTTGTCAAGAATATATAAAAGCTGAAGAACATATAAGTCTGCTAATGTCTTACTAATCACCAACTTTGGCATACAATAACATGAGGCATGATAAGATAGATTTCTGTTCTCTGCTTCTTCTTTTGCACAAATCTTTAATGTGCTTTATTAACCATGCTTTTTTCTCTTTACAGGGTACACTCTACCTTGAAATCAAAACAATGGAATGATATGCAGTATTAAGTAGATTAGAGAGCTAAATAAGTGCATGCAGTCATATGGCATCTTCTACCGGGAGAGTGACCTGTTTCGATTGTGGCATTGTGTTTTGCCGTGTGTATTGTTATTCACATAACTGATGTCTTGTTTGTCATGATAATATTATGGATTACTGTCATCTTCCCCGACTTACCATTTCTTCCCCTTTTATTGTGAAAGTTACAATTTACAAGAACTTATCCAGTGATTATTATTTTAATCTTTATATTGCACACAAAAAATATTTATTTTATATAAATAAAATTTTAATAAATAAATGTGAGAAATGATTAAATTACACTAGTATAATTTTGACAATTATTACAATATTTTTATAACTCGATATAAAATATAATTTTCATTAATCCAACTGTTGAATTATATCTACATATTATCAAGATTTTTTGTATCAAATTTTGTCAAAATTGAACAACAATAAGAAGATAATCAAATAATTCGATTTTAATATATCTTGAAATGTTTATATTACGTTAATTTCAATCTATATGAACGAGGTAGTAAATGATTTTAGATTAACACGAAATTTTGCACATGTAATCTATCTGAAATGGATTTTCAATCTATCAGTGAATTTTAAAAAAATATTATCTAGTTGAAAAATATAAAATGATGTAATAGTTGTCAAAGTTACGCCGATGTAATTTAATCTCTCATCAATCAATATATTTAAATATATAATTATATTATAATTAAAACTATAATTAATAAATATTTTTAAACATATAGATTATATTTTAGATGTATGATAAATAATATATATTGTGATATGTTATTATGTTTAATTATTAATAATTTCTTTTTAAAATCTTGAAGTTAGAATTTAAAATATTAAAAAGAGTTTACTATTTTTTATTCCTTAAATTTTTTAAAATTTATGTTTTAAGTCCATAAACTTTTTATTTGTTTTTAGCCCTACATCGGGTGTTTTTGGTTTCTGTTTCTTCTGCAATTTCTTAAGATTCGATTTAGAAATCACCCCTAGAAAATAATATTGTGAAAATATGGAACTTTTACAGCAGAGGTTTATAATAGAGGAAAATTAATTATACTGACAATCTGAGTTTGGTAAAAATATATGTTGTTCCATGAACTTTTAGGAATGCATAGTATTTTTCTAAAATGATAGAAAATTCGTTTACTATTTTTCAATATGTAATTAGTGAAATTCTGATTTTATGACAGTTGAGACATTTAATTATGGGAAAAATAGATTTAGTGAGTATTGGGCTTTGGAAAAAATATATGGTATGGAGGATATGCTAAATTTAATCTATGTGAAGAATTATGAAAAATGGAGTTGAGTTGCTATTTTAAAAAAATTTAAACAATGACTTACTTTTTTGCTACAATTGTTTTTTGTTAAAAAATAAATATTAAATTAATGAATTTTGATATGATGAATCTTTATGATGTAAATATACCTATTATGGAATGGTTCTTCAAATTTTGACGAAATAAGGAGTTCAAATGTAATTTTTAAAATTTGGTAGAGATAGGTGTGGGGAAAGTAACATCTCTAGTGGCTGTTTTGAGTGACTTTCGAATCGGAGGAGGAAAAAGATCTTGACTTAATGGAGGAAGACCCCAAGGAGGATCTAGTTGTGACTTCTCGTGATTGTTCTTCCAGAGGATCTGCTTAGGTGACTACATAGGCTAATGTTGAAGACGATACAATTACATGGGTTTTCAGTAGAATAAGACTGCTCTAGGTTCTAGGTTTTCCTTTGGATGTTTTTATTTTGGGATAGATCTAGGCTCAACATTATGTATTTATCTAGTCTTTACTACATATTTTGACATACTATTTTGGTTTACTTGGACTATAATTAATTTACTCATTCTCCATCGATACACTTTAAATTATGCACTTTGGATTCATACTTTTAGCTATATATATTTGGTGGCCACAAAGGAATATCTCATTTTTTATCTCTTATCAAAAAATATGTATGTTTATCTTAGGAATGCTCGCATTTTTACTTTTGTTTTTATGTAAAAATGATAATTGTATCTTCTTATAGAAACGAACAAAAATAATGATTTTCTTTGTGATAAATAATTGTCTCTTATAACGAAATGAAGTTGCAAATGATGTATAAAAAGGTTTTGGTTTCAAATTGATTTTCTAGTATAGTTTTTATAATTATGAAATTACATTTCCAATTAACCAAGTAGATGACACATATTCAGTGCTGAACAAGTGTATTTTCGATTTAACATGTACATCCTATTTAGGGTGTAACATATTTAATGTTCCTCAACCAATGCCTTCATCGATTCTTTTAAAATAATTATTAGTTGGACTCATTTTAAAAATTAATTATTATATTATTTTTATATTCGAATAGAAATAGGTCAATGAGTGTTCTAAAAATTATTTTTGTTTTTTATTTTTTCATAAATATTCTATAAAAGTTTGTCTTACTCAAATTCTGATGGACTTTGAATATAATCATTTACTCCAATGAAATTCCAACCATAATTGACCAATATGTGAACGACTAACTCTTTTTTATTAGACGGGATCTTTTTCAATAATAATATTTAATCAAATATACTTAATGTTCACCAACCAATATCTTTTGACCAATTCCTTTAGAACAATTATTAGTTGGACTTATTTTAAAAAATTATTTATTGCATTTTTATATTTTATTAAAACTAGGTCAATGAGTGCTTTAATTTTTATTTTTTATTTTTCACAATTTTCTATAAGATTTGCCTTACTGGCAACTCTAATGAATTTTAAATGTAAACATTTACTCCAATGGAATTCAAACCACAATTAATCAATATGTGAAACACTAACATTTTTTCATTATACAAAATCTTTTTCAACAATAATTTATAACAATATATACAAGGAAGATTAATTTTTGTAATTATTTTTTGTCTTCACCTTTTTTAGACCCTTTTATCCTTAATAATATTAAAGTAATAACACAATTCTAACCATGTAAACACCTAATTGTCTTGAATATTCTTCTCTCTCATCATATCATTCCCTTTCTTAATATATCTTTATGACTCTTTTTTTCTTTTTTGCTATTATTGCGGGATTTCAATTATCACAAATGCATTTATCAAATAGAATGATATTTAAGTATGTACAAAAAATGGTTTGATTAATTATGTATAGATAGACATGTATTTACAAACATAATATATTAATTTATCATGTTATTTTAACAAACAAAGAATATAAGTAAAGTTATGTATACATTACAAACTATATTAAGTAAAATTAATAAGCACATCAATTTACATATAATAAGAGAAATTATTTCAATATATAAATTTTAGCACAATAAAATACAACAACGAAATAGAAATGTGGATACATAGGTACAACAATGCCAATGTTTTCACTAGTATTTAATAAAGTACATTTAATGTTCATCAACCAATCTAATGTCTTCTGTCTGATCCTTTAGAACAACTATTAGTTGGAATCATTTTAAAAAAGAATTATTATATTTGAATAGAAATAGGTCAATGAGTATTCTAAAAATTATTTTTTTTTGTATTTTTTCACAAATTTTCTATAAAAGTTTGTTTTACTCAAATCCTTATGGACTTTGAATCTAATCATTTACTCTAATGGAATTCAAACCATAATTGACCAATATGTGAATGACTAACTCTTTTTTATTAGATCATATCTTTTTCAATAATAATATTTAATCAAATATTTAATGTTCATCAACCAATATCTTCTGATAGATTTCTTTAGAATAATTATTAGTTGGACTTATTTTAAAAAAATTACTTATTACATTTTTATATTTTAATAAAAATAGGTCAATGGGTGCTTTAATTTTTATTTTTACTTTTCACAAATTTTCTATAAGATTTGTCTTACCAGTAACTTTAATGGACTTTGAATATAAACATTTATTCCAATGGAATTCAAATCATAATTAACCAATATGTGAAACACTATTTTTTTTTTCATTATACAAAATCTTTTTCAATAATAAGCTATACCAATATATAAAGGAAATACTAATTTTGTAATTTTTTTTGGTCTTCACATTTTTAAAAAAAAAAATACCATTTTATCCTTAATAATATTAAAGTAATAACACATATATAACCACATAACCACCTAATTGTCTTGAATATTCTTCTCTCTCCTCGTATCATTTCCCTCCTTAATATCATATCTTTAGGATTCTTTTGTTTTTTATTGTTATTATTGCGGGATTTTCAATATGTCACAAGTGCATTTATCAAATAGAATGATATTTAAGTATGTAAAACAAATGATTTGGTTAATTATGTATAGATAGACATGTATTTACAAATACAATAAATTAATTTATCATGTTATCTTAACATACAAAGAATATAAGTAAAATTATGTATACATTATAAAGTATATTAAGCAAAATTAAAAAGCACATCAATTTACATATAATAAGAGAAATTATTTCAATATATAAATTTTAGCATAGTGAAATAGAAATGTGAACACATAGGCATAGGCACGACAATGCATGTATTTTTGCTAGAATTTAATAAAGTACATTTAATGTTTGTCAACCAATGTCTTCTGTTCGAATCCTTTCAAAAAATTATCAGTTGGACTCATTTAAAAAAAAATAATTTGATAATTATTTTTATGTTTTAATAAAATAACTCAATGAGTGCTCTAAAAGTTTTTGTTTTTGTTTTTTACAAATTTTCTATGAGAGTGTGTCGTACTCACAATCCTGATAGACTTTAAATATAAACATTTACTCCAATGAAATTCAAACCATAGCTGACCAATATATAAAGGATTAATTCTTGTTAGATTGAATATTTTAATAATAATATTTAATGTTCGTCAACTAGTGGCTTCTAATCGTGCTCGTAGAAAAATTATCAGTTGAATTCATCTAAAAAACTCATTTTTATATTTTATTAAAAATAGGTCAATGAGAGTCTTCTAAAAATAATTTGTTTTTATTTTACACAAAATTTCTATAAGAGTTTGTCTGACTTGCAATAAGATTGGACTTTGAATGTAGATGTTTACTCCAATAGTAAATTACACTCGCACCTCTTATGTTTTTTCCAAATTGCACTCGATATCCCTTCTTTTTTGCATCCTAAGACACCCCTTAATTGTTTAGCTCATATTACATCCAATCCCCCTCTCTCCTAAATACTATTTAATAATTTAATAGAAAATATGCACATGTTGTTCGCATGACTTTTAATGAAAATTTATGTTTAAAATACCTTCATCTTCTTCCTCAAAATCACATCTTGGATTTTACAAACTCTTCCTTCTTTAACAACCCTTATTCACTTACAACCACCACCTCCTCATTCTCCTCCTCCCACTCTCACGACAACATCATCTCTTTTTCCTTATAGTTGTCCTCGCCCACCAACACGGTCCCGCCAGAGTAACCACCACTATCATAACCATCACCATATCCACTTCCACCACCTCCTCGTCTCTCGTCGTAGTTTTGGTCACCATCGCCGCTGCATCTGATTCCCTGTATACTAGTGTCATCGGGGCCAATGACATCAATAACCTTGGGACGTATGTCAGAGTCAAATTTAATGGAGGGTTATTGAGTGCAATTTAAGAAAAAACACAGGAAATGCGAGTGTAATTTAATTTAACAGACAATTTTATCTGTTCAAATAGTTCAATTAATGTTAGTTAATGACGTTAACAAAATTTGGTAAAAGTAATATATAAAAATAGATAAGTATCATATACAATTTGATAATAACACATGGTGTAAGTATAATTTACTATTACTACAATGAAATTCAAATCATAATTAACTAATATGATGAACTCTTTTCGTTAGATTGAATTTTTTCAATAATAATATTTGATAAAATACATTTAATTTAATGTTCGTCAAATCATTGCTTTAGAACAAATTTTAGTTGATTTCATTTAAAAAAATACTAATAAAAATAGGTCAATGAGAGTGCTCAAAAAATAATTCTCAAGGAGTACAAATTTCCTCTCTGTTTAATGCCTTGAAAAGTATAAACGAGTGCTCTAAAATGTGTTAACCCGGGTCATTCTTTTAATGCCCCCAAACAAGCACGATCGTAGGAGAGAGAGACTATGACATGAGCAACCTTCCAAGTTCAACTGAGGGGGAAGGCGCAGGTGAGTTATCATTAATCCATTTTCTGCAAATTTCTCGAGAAAAGTGCGTCCATTTCCAATTCCAAATGTACCTCACTCGCTTGGTCATCTTTCATGGTAGTAGTATTTTTTGCATCATTCCCACCATCATTTTCTGTTTCTCTTCTTTTTGACACCCGCACTCCTGAGAGAGAGTTCAGTTTCAGTTCTATTAATTGTGATGATGGATTCTGTTCTCTCCTTGGATACTCCCACTAATGCCATTCCCTCTTCTACACCCACTTCACACCCTCATTCCCAACCCTCACTCCCACAAACCCTCTTAGTCCCCAAACCCGAACCCTTCTGGGACACCCACATCGACACCTCCGACGAACTCGACCTCTACTCCGAGTTCAATCGCGTCACCGAGCTCTTTCACTTCGCCTTCGGAGCCACCAACGTTGTCGCTCCGCCGGAAACCTTCGGAGCCAACAATGTTGCATGCCCCGACTCGACTCCGCTGGTTCCTGTTTCTCGGGAGCTTGATTCAGCGGCCCAGCCCGACCCGAATTCGCCCTCCGAGGACGTCTCGCGAGCCATCGTACCGGTGCCGCCGGAGCATCAGGACTGCACGGTGGCCACCGCCACCGTGCCAAGGCGGAAGCAGAGCCGGCAGAAGGAGCTGGTGAGAGTGATGGATCTGTCTCCGAGGGACGAGGCTCATTTGCGCGAGACCGTGAGGAGGACAAGGCTCATATACGACTCGCTGCGAGTGTTGACCTCCGTGGAGGAGGAGAAGCGAGTCGCCTCATTGGCTGCGGCGGCGGCAGCAGCAGCAGCAGTGACGACAGTGGAGGGCGGTCTGCCGGTGGAGGGCTCCACTGGAAAGTTGCGGCGTCTCCGGGGAGACCTGCGGGCTGCCAGCCTGATGAGAGAGCGTGGATTGTGGTTGAACCGTGACAAGAGGATCGTCGGGGCGATCCCCGGAATTATGGTTGGAGATTTGTTCCTTTTTCGGATGGAGTTGTGTGTGGTTGGATTGCACGGTCAGATACAGGCTGGAATAGATTTTCTTCCTGCAAGCATGAGTTCCACTGGGGAGCCTATAGCCACCAGTGTCATTGTTTCTGGTGGCTATGAGGATGACATGGATGATGGTGAGGTTATAGTTTACACTGGCCATGGAGGGCAGGAGAAGAATTCCTCCAGGCAGATTGCTCATCAGAAGTTGGAGTCAGGGAACCTTGCATTGGAGAGGAGTATGCATTATGGTGTTGAGGTGAGGGTTATTCGCGGGATGAAGTACGAGGGGAGTGCTGCTGGGTCTGGTAAGGTGTATGTGTATGATGGGGTGTATAGGATTGTTGATTGCTGGTTTGATGTAGGGAGGTCAGGTTTTGGGGTTTATAAGTTTAAGCTTTGGAGGATTGAGGGGCAGACTAAGATGGGTAGTGCTATTTTGAAGGAGGCTAGGAATGTTAGGAGGAGTGAGATGGATTTGAATCCCACGTCTGCTGATATGTCTAACAAGAAGGAGAATGTTGCAGTTCGTCTTTTTAATGACATTGATGATGATCGGGGTCCTCTTTGCTATGAGTATCTTGCGAGGACTAGTTTTCCGAAGTTTGTGTTTCATCAGAGTGGGAAAGCTACTGGCTGTGACTGTGTGGATGGTTGTGGTGATGGATGCTTTTGTGCTATGAAAAATGGGGGTGAGTTTCCTTACACTCTGCAGGGGCATCTTGTGAGAGGGAAGCCTTTGATTTTTGAATGTGGCCCTTTTTGCTCCTGTCCTCCTCATTGTCGTAATCGTGTTGCGCAGAAGGGGCTGAAATATAGGTTGGAAGTGTTTAGGTCTCAGCAGACATCTTGGGGAGTAAGGTCCTTGGACCTTATTCAAGCTGGTTCTTTTATCTGTGAGTTTGCAGGGGTTGTTTTGACCAGGGAGCAAGCTCAACTCTTGACAATGAATGGTGATTCATTGATATATCCTAATCGGTTTTCAGAAAGGTGGGCAGAATGGGGGGATTTGTCTCAGATATACCCGGATTATGGGCGTCCATTGTATCCATCAATTCCTCCTCTAGATTTTTCTCTGGACGTGTCAACAATGAGGAATGTTGCTTGCTATATGAGCCATAGTTCAACTCCAAATGTCTTGGTTCAGTTTGTTCTGCATGATCACAACAATTTGATGTTCCCACACCTTATGCTATTTGCCATGGAAAACATCCCTCCCATGAGAGAGCTCAGCCTTGATTATGGTGTAGCTGATGAGTGGACAGGCAAACTCTCTATATGTAACTGAATGGTCCATGCACTTCTAATGTGTTGAAGTCGAGTTTTGGGCATGGTTATGTGAGGTAAAGCCTAGTTCTATCATTCTACTTTGTTGCTTTAACAACTATCTTCCTTTTGTTTACATCTTACTTTAGTCTGGTACTTTGTCTGGTACTTTGCGTTGTCTCCATTGTAAACTCTGTTTACCATATATGATAATAGACGTAAAAGTATTGTGATATTTCAGAAGTCCATGCGTAATTTGGACGATGAAAAAAATGTTGTAATTAGGTTGATCAATGATTGACTTCCTGTGTTTGAATATTATATGGTGTTGTTTTGAGGGAAAAAATGGAATTTGCAAAAACCTAACTATAGCATTGCTATATTGTTGTGATAGTGGCTGTTACAGCTGTTATTCAAGATTCATAGTGACTCATGACTGCTCTGCATGACCATAGCACTCTATTGATAATAACTACTGAAGTAGTCATTCATATTATATACAAGACCTTTTTACTGTTTTTAACGAGAATATATTTTTAAGGGCGAAGGACACCAATTTATTGTCTGGTTATTGGGCTTTATGGGTCAAGTACTTTGGTTGCTGAGGTTTGCAATTCATTATCTCAGTGTTATGATCTGGTTCTATTTGGAGTTACTGATTTGAGGGCAAAGCACTTTTGTCTTTTTTGTTTTTATATCTTGATATGTTTTTTAGTAGCCACGTGACTAGTAAGAAACTTTTAAATGTCTAATGAGTTTAAATTGGACTTTTACTTTTCGCTTGGCATAGTTGTATATTTCTTAAATATATGTTTTTGATCAGTGTCGTTAAAATCACGATCTAGATTGTAAGATTGCATGATCTTATGATCCTTCTACCCTGTCCCAATCTGGATCGTACCTGAAATTGCAAGTAGGTAAGATTGTTTGAGTTTGTCTATCCTGAAATTGGAGACTTTTAGGTTGGGTTGTGCGATCTGGTTTGCATACACCCATATTTTTAGCCCATTTCCCCCTAAATTGTGACTTTTGCCCAAATCAAACCCCATTTCTCGGTCATGCCCTTCACATCTGTGCCCAAGCCCTTGGCAGGTCACAGCATCTCATTCTGAACTGCTGTTCATCTACACTCTCTCGCACATCTGCCTTGCTCTCTTGAACTGTCCTTCCCCATCTCTCTTGACCCTCTTCTTCTGTCATGCTGATTCCCTGCAGGTCTTTCCACATCTCCCCCATCTCTGCTGTTGGTTTGGTGTTTTGGTTTGGTTTATAATCACTGGAAAATGGCTTCTGCTGGGAAGTTGATAGTGGACTGAGGCGGTGATTATTTGTGACTAATTATGAGCTGTTTTGGATGCTATGGTTATAAAATTTCAGTTTTAAGTATGCTTTAATGTTGTTATTTGTAGTTTCTTGTCCTTATTTTTTATGTGTTTATGTGTGTGTGTCTCTCTCTATATATTTTATATTTTGGTAAGATCTTACAATCCTAGGTTTTATGATCTTGTGACCCCCCTCCCAATTCTAAGTAGGATCATATTCTTGACAACTTGGTTTTGATATTCATTTGCAGACTTAACCGTGATTTCTGAAGGTTTCAACCTCACCAAATTTCTTGGAACTCTGGAAGTGCTTACTATATGAACTTTTTGGTCAAGGTAGCGAAAATAGTGTAATAGCTGTTGTATTTTCCTGCTTTTATCTAACTCTTTTCGACAAGTGCATAGCATTTTGATGTGTGGTGATGAAGATCAGGAAGTGGAGTTCTACAAGTGCTTAATCTTGAACACTTCTGTAATTATGCTCTAATTTGCTGATGTTGGGCTCTTTTTTGGGCAAAGTATCTCACCATCTTTTCTCTAAGCAAGTATCTCGGATTTATTAAATTTTCTGTTGTCATTGTATATAATTCAAGTCAAAAGCTTGTACAGTGATTATGTTAGTGGCTAGCAATGATGGATAGAATGTAGATTTTTAATTGGTTTACAAGCAAATGAGTAAACATATGATTAACCTGAGCTCAGGCTATCCAGATTTACCAAAGTCAGGTTTTTTGCCTACTGAATTTGCTGAAGATATCTAGACTCTAGTTGTGATATATTTTTTTTATTACTGACAGTTAAGTTTTATTGACTTGCACGGCTTCAAAAAACCCCATATTAGCTTGAAGTGGATTCAAATTGGAACTTCAACTATCTTCATCTGTCATTGTCAATTGCGAGCACCAATGTTGTCAAACTCGAGGATCGGAAGGGGGGTAAAAGATCGTAACTCGAGGATCATAACTCGGATCGTAAGAGTTACGTGTATATGTAAAATTATATTTATACATATGCATATACATAGAAAATAACAGAGACAAGAAAAACAACTTATAACTCATAATAAATCATAAAGATTAAGATCCAAAACATAACACAACTCAAAATAAGTTCACAAGTCATAACATAAACTCATAATAAGTTCATAATTACTTGATACAATCACACTAGTCTAGGAGATCATTCAAATTAAAATCAGGATAGTCATTCTCCATATGATCTTCATCCTCATTAATTGCATCTCCTCCACCTGCATCATCAACAATTGGAGGAACCTCCAAATCATCTATGGGTTCACCACCACCACTAGCATTTTCTCCCGCTTGAACTAAAATGTGTTCATCTAGAGCATCCAAATCTGAATTTGCCTCATTGTCCTCCACAATCCATTCATCATCAGAAGAAAGATCATCAATGTTATAAACCTTCCCTTTTTTAACGTCCTTCTTCTTGTTAAATCTTGTATTAGCCATGACAAACACCACATCATTCATGGTCTTTTGGTGTAAACGATTTCTCTTCTTGGTTTGAACCTAAATAATTATAAAATCCATAAACAAATAATAGGTACTAAGTATAGGTAAATAATTATAAAATGAATTTCATAAATTCAAATTCTTACTCTCTCAAAGGCACTCCAGTTACGCTCACAACCGGATGAACTACATGTCAAACTCAATACTCGAATAGCAAATCTTTGCAATTCTGGATGTTCATCACCATA
>CM023956.1:2590231-2607192 GCA_013407115.1 Glycine latifolia
TATATATATATATATATATATATATATATATATATATATATATAAAGTTACATTCACTGCATATTTACATTTTGCTGCACAACCGCACTTTGTTACATAAACATAATTGCATGATTGTTCTTGTTCATTATGAAGTGTGGATGATGTAGTTTCATGTGTGCTGTCAAAAAACAGAGAAAAACAGGGGAAAAACAGAGTAGTAGTAGGGAGAGAATTAGTGTAGTGTAGTTGTTTTTATAGTATCATTTTGCTGTCCAAAATTTTTCAGACCTGTGCAGTTTTGCTTTGTGATTTGTTTTCCAAAGTTTATCCCCCATTTTAAACAAAAGCAATCCTTTTTGGGGTTGAGTCTGGGTTAAAATTGGCAAATTCGGTCTCTAAGTATGAGTTTTGAACTAGTTTTTACAATTGTCACAGGGGCATTCTGGTAATTTCACAGCAAACGATCTCAAGGTGAACCTATTATGAAGTAACATGTTCAGCAGGGGTCCAAATCGCTAAATTCCTTCATTTAGGCCATTTTTGAGGCGATTTTCTATTTTCATAATTTTTAAAAATCACCAAAAAAATCACAAAAATCAATCATGATTTTTAGACATTTACTGTTATTTTTATAGATTTTTTTTAAAAATTTTAGGGCAATTTTCCAATTTCTATTTCATTTCAGCATATATAGTGAGTAGTGTCCTGGTAGAGTAGCTGTCTGACATTTTTGTGTTGTCTGTGTTTATTGTTCCTTATGAGCTGAATTGTGTATGACTAGGTCCACATCAAGTGAATTACATGCATATGATCCTGAGATAGATAGGACATTTCACAGATTAAACAAACATAATATTAGTTTAGATGACTTTGATAGTGTAGTTTTAGACAGTAGCATAGTGTCTTTTGACTTTGATTCTGAATTTACTTCTAATCCTTCTACTTCTGAACATCTTGATACAATGGCTGATAACAACCTACCTCTAAGGAATTGGCTACACCTGATGTTGTTTACCAACCTTGGTGTATTCAATATCCTGAGACTGAGGTCAGTTATCAACTAAAATCAGGACTGATCCATTTGCTTCCAAAGTTTCATGGTCTTGCAGGTGAAGATCCACACAAGCATCTTAAAGAGTTTCATGTAGTGTGTTCCACCATGCGACCACATGACATTCATGAAGATTATGTCAAGATGAAGGCATTTCCTTTTTCACTGGATGGTGTGGCCAAGGACTGGTTGTACCTTCAACCAGATCCTATCAACACTTGGACAAATATGAAGAGAAGATTTCTGGAGAAATTCTTTCCAGCATCCAGAACAGTATTCATCTGGAAAAGGAGATTTGTGGTATAAGACAACTAGCTGGGGAGACATTGTATGAGTACTATGAGAGATTCAACAAGCTGTGTGCTACATGCCCTCACCATCAAATCAGTGAGCAATTATTAATTCACTATTTTTATGAAGGTTTGATGTTGATGGACAGGAGTATGATAGATGCAGCTAGTAGAGGCGCTTTGATAGACAAGACCCATCTTGCTGCAAGGCTGTTGATTTCTAACATGGCAACCAATTATCAACAATTTGGTACTAGAGGTGTTGCTACATCCAAGGATGCAAATGAAGTTTCTGTTTCTATGGTTGCTAATAATCAGAGGTTGGAGAACAAATTGACAGAGTTGACATCCCTTGTGAGGCAGCTTGCTATTGGTCAACAACAGAATGTGATGACAGCCAACCAACCAAGACTTTGTGGTATCTGTTGTGCTCCTGATCATCCAATAGATGCATGTCCCACTCTCTAAGAGACAGAACAAGCTGCTGAAGTTTCTGCTATGCAACTTGGACAACCATTTAGACCTCAACAGCAGTATAATCCTTACTCCAGCACTTATAATCCTGGTTGGAGAGATCATCTGAATTTGAGGTATGGTCCTAGTCCACCACAACAGCAGCCCTTCAAACCTCCACAGCAGCACTTCCAGGCTGCCACCACCAAATACCAACCTCCCTCATTCAGACAACAGTCACAGTTTCAGCAACCTGCACCTACACCTGCACAACCTGTGCAGACCAGTTCTAGACCTTCTTTGGAGGACTTGATGAAGCAAATGGCCACCACCAATCTTCAGTTTCAAAAGAATGTCAGTGCCACCATCCAAGACCTCCAAACTCAGATTGGACAATTAGCTACAACTGTCAACCAAATGCAGCAGCAAGGTTCTGGCAACATTCCAGCACAACTAGTGATTAATCCAAAGAGTGTGAATGTCATTACCTTGAGGAGTGGCAAGGAGCTTTCAGATTCAACAGTTGTTGGTGCTAAATCAGATTCTGCACCAAAGCATACTCCTCTAATTCCTCTACCTTTTCCTTCTAGATCCATTTCTGCAAAGAAAGTGGAATTTGATTCTGATTTGCTTGATATTTTCAGGAGGGTTGAAGTCAACATTCCCCTATTGGATGCCATCAAACAGATTCCTTGATATGCAAAGTTTTTGAAGGATTTGTGCACTCATAAGATGAAGCTGAAGGGAGATGAGCAAGTGAAGATGGGCAGGAATGTGTCTGCACTCATATAGGGCAAGACTGTTGATTCCATTCCACTATCCACCTTGCCACAGAAGTGAAAGGATCCTGGCACTTTCACTGTTCCATGCACCATTGGAGATATTACTTTTACATTTCATTTTGCAAGAAAACAGTTTTACACATTTCTCTTTTTAAGTTTTTAGAATCAAAACCCTTTCTTTTATTTTCTCTCAACTGTTCTTCCTTGTTCTTCATTTTCGTTTTCCCTTCTTCCATATTCGTGCACTTATTTCATGGGGCTTTCATTGATGATGATCATGGAAGGCTAAATAATCAATCAATCCAAGGATCCAACCCAAGCAAGATAAGAATTTGAGTTCTGGTTTGGTATTTCGAATTCTGTGTGAATGTTCACTTTCTTCTTCAATTGCTATTCTGTTTTCATGATGATAAATGCGTTTACGATTGAAAGCGGATTAGGTTATAGATTCATTTCCTAATTTCGAATATAAATCACATATTAATTGGATGATA
Source organism: Glycine latifolia (assembly GCA_013407115.1). Lineage (NCBI taxonomy): Eukaryota > Viridiplantae > Streptophyta > Magnoliopsida > Fabales > Fabaceae > Glycine > Glycine latifolia. The sequence continues at coordinate 2,593,284 of CM023956.1, forward strand.
TTTCAATTAGTGTTGTGGTTTCAATTAATTTAGGAGTTAATTCGATTGAACTGCTTCTAATGAAATTGAATGAACTTTCACAATAGGATAAATTTCTGAGAACAATGATGATTCGAATAGCTTGGTTTGGTGAATTGGATTGATGCTCTTTAATCTGTTTTACATGTCCGACCTAATTATGACAGCTACAAAACCATTCTCATATGCAACAGTTCAAGCCCATTTTAATACATCCTCATGGGAAGGGAACACCTACAAAAATCGATAAAAAATGTTTAAGTTTCATAAATAATCTATTTAAGAACTTTAACCAAATTCAAAATAATATAAATACCTCAAAAGTATTGAAGGCTGCAGAACAATTGACTGAACATTTATTATTTTCAAACACGCTAGGTTCATCTCTCATATCTTCATTCATATTAATTTCTTCAGATATAATATTGTCATACCATCTTAACAAATGACAATAAATTTAAATAAGTGACAAAATAAACACATTTTAATAATATTTAACAACATTAAAATGAAAAACAAATCCTATACATTTTTTTATTAGCATCAATATTACAAATTAAAACAATATCAAATAAATTGTTCATTACAAAATTTAAAATATCCTAAAAATACATTCCAATGTACAACTAATTTCAATTAAACTACTTATTTTTTAATTATCAAAATCATTTTTGAATAAAATTTTCATAGTTTTAATTAAGTTTTTTCTATGTAAATAAACAAAAAATAATTACAACACAAACAATCCAAGTAAAGCATTCCCATAAATTACAACTCATATATATTTTCACCAACTTATTTTTTTAATAATTAAAATCATTTTTTTTAATATTTAATAATTTTAAATAAATTTTGTCTATGTAAATCAACAAAAAAAATCATTAAAACATAAACTATCCAAATAATGCATTCCCACAAATTACAACTAATATCTATTTTCATCTACTTAATTTTTTAACAATTACAATTTTTTTATTTAATATTTCATAATTTTAATTAAATTTATTTGAAACATACGAATTAATCAATCCGTATGGATTATACGAATTAGTCAATCCATATGTTTCATACAGATGATATGAAATATATGAATTGTGTAATCTGTATAATCCATATGGATTATGTAATCCGTAAATTAAAAAAAACTTACCTCAACCCGACCACCACAACACCACTACCAAAATGCGCTCCAACAAACTCAACAACGATAACAACTTCCACGATCAGCCAAAACTACCCCCTACCACAACAATAACACCAAAGTTGAGAAACCACTACCAAAAACAAAACTTAAAACAAAAAATAAGCAAATAAACGTACTCTGCACCATCACCAACTGTTATAAACAAAGAAGGGTATTTTTACCATTTTAAATTTTGGAATGGTGTATTAGATTTTATACTGGTGTTTAAAGCATAACTCCAAAAGAAAACATCACTAAAAACATAAAAAGTCCAATAAAGGCCCAATTTAGGCTCAAATTACTTAAATTTCTATTCAGATTTTAGCTCCAGCTCCTCTTTTAGCTTTCTGGTCCTTCATCACAAGCTTTTCAAAATTTTTTGCATTTAAATCATTGAGAATTGGTCTAACTTATAAGTGAAATTATTTGTATAAAAGGTTATAAGAATTGATTTGATTTTATAGCTTTTGCAATTTTAGTCATATGAAAATTTGTAAGCAATGAGATTAGTTGTAATCGTAATAGTAAAATACTTACCAAATTTAAAGACAAGTTTTAACATATTGTGGGTTTTTTAATGTACACAGTTGTTTTTCGGGTATCGGATGCATTAGTAAGTTATAAGTTTAAATTGTCTTAAAATATATCAATGATATTATTTGTTAACACACTTATACGAAAATATGTGTATGTTAGCAAATGTATGTGAATTTGTTAACGTACTCTCACTTTTTTTATAGTATGAGTGTATTAACAAATTATAAATAAAGACTATTTGATATCCAAAATTTATTACAAATTCTTAAATATCAATTGCCACAAAATTATTCTGTTAAATATTGAAAAAAAAATTTATCATTTGTAATAATCATACTTAGGCCGAGTAAAAAAATTTAAAAGTTTCAAGTGGAAAAAATTGACAAGCTGCATAATTTAAAAATAAAATAACTTGATTAGTTCAAAATTTTGAGGGCTCAAAATTGCACACAACCCAGACTAAAGGAAACAAAGAATTCGATCGAATTTAAAAGTTTAGAATAACTATCATTTAATCCCTTGTAATTTGTGCTAATATTTGTTTCTTAACGGTCTTGGACAAAAGCATCAACATCTAAATAGTGGGAGGTTGGTCAATGGATTGCATTTTCGTAACAGGTGTCATTGGTAGGAGGTTTTTGGTTTAGGATTGTTGAACATTTTGTGATGTGTCAGGAAACGTTGCCTATCTTGCCAAATTCCTTTAGACTTGCACTTGACTCCTTCACAACCAATTGTCTCCCTCGAATCATGTTTCTTAACAATGAATCTCCTTTGAATTGTGACTCTACCATCAATTCGCTCCAAACAAAAGCGTGGCTATTGCCATGATTAGCTTCTCTATTTTAAAGTTGTAAAAAAAAATAGGATTTCAATTTAAAAAATATATATATTTGTACCATTTTAAATTCATAATTTTTTAAAGAAAAATTAACTAAACTGCTAAAAAAATAAAAAAATCGTAAACATCAATTATGACTTTTAGTTCAAAAATCATAATAAATATTATAATTTTTTTTTATAATAATTTAAAACCAACCTCCAAATAGTAATTAACAAAAAAATATCCCAAATAATCATTTCATTATCATACATGACTCTCGAGTAGCCACCAATACTTTGTTAGGTTTTGTTGACTATGACGACGTAGCTAGCTAAAAGGTCACGTTTCCTTGTACGTCAAAAAAAAAAATGGAAGACTAAATTATAATTTTAGATATTTTAATACTAGCCGATTAATTTTTAAAATACTTTAACAATATGTTAAATTAATAGTTTAAACTATTAGATGTGATTAATTCCTGCATGACGCTGGTGACCTCAAATTAATGCACCTACTGGGCTCCCTAGTTTTTTTAATTATTTTTTTCTTGTGTAAGTATTATTATATCATTCTTTGTGACAGGAAATGAAAACTATGCTTTTATTAAATTCAAAGTACTTACTTTTTACTATGTTTTTTCTTAATTAAATTTTGGCCTAATTATATTTTTACTTCATATAACATGGTCTATATATAATTTTAGTCCCTCAATTTTTAACTAATTAAATTCCTTTTTTTAAAAAAAATTAAACTTATTTGATTATTTGATAATTTTTTTCCTACCTAGGACAATCAAATTCTTAATATATCCAAATATATTTGTGGGGTTTATGATGAATTTGAGATATAAGTGAAAAATAATTTTAATGGACATAACAGTTGGAAAGGGTGATGTCTGTCGACTCATGAACACAATTTGTAAGATAAACACAGCAAGAGTAGAAGTATAGTATATAACATGTTAACAGAGCTACCGCCGTCAAAACCGCTAGACCAAGCTCTTTGTAAGGAGAATGAAGGGGAATGACCTACAAAGGAGGAGAAAGCAATTTCTTATCGTATTCTTTATTTGTGTTGAAATGGCCAAAAACTTCATACATACATTTGCATAAATAATTCTTGTGTCCCACCATATAAAATCTCCATATCAACAGAGCTTTATAATCCGAGGTACCAGTACCCCGGAATCAATATCTTCACTTTCAAACGCTCAATAATGTAGTAGCATCCTAAAAACTAGTAGAAATTTGATCTACAAATTAGGAATAGAATTTAACGACATTCCCTTCTGATATGCACCTAGCATATAAGGTTCCCTAAGCTTTTAGAAGCAAGAATTTGAACATTAAGCATTGATAATTGCCCATTTTATGTGAGATTATGCTGATATTGAAATTGCCAGAGAATCAATCAAATGTATCAAATTAAGGCAAGAATCAGCAGAGAAAACCAAGCTGTGAAGAAGAATCTGGCGCGACCAGCGCCAAGAACATTGGAAGCTGGCGCCATCCGCGCCAAAGTGGCGTCATTGGCGTCATCATCTCTGGAACCCAGCGCCATCAGTGCCAGGCTCGCGCCATCAGCGCCACAGGTTGACAGAAGCTCTGTAATTAAAGCTGTCAAGGGCAAAACAGGCACTTCACAAGCTCGGTTATAAATACTAAACCCTCAGCATTAAACGGACGACTTTTGGAGGAGAAAATCACAAAAATAAGGTTTTTAGAAGCTTGGGTGCCTTAGCTAGGGTTTAAGGGAGTTGGAGGCTCAAGTGGAGGTTCTTCTCCATCTTCTTCTCCTTGCACTTCAGCTGGGTATGCCATTTTTTGTATCACAGCCAACCACAATGTGGTTTGGCTGATTTTATATTGTAGTTAGGGCCAAACACTGAATGTAATCTCCTTTGGATTGTATTGGATGCTATTCTTCATTTATATCAAGTTATTTCACTTTACTTTGATTGCATGTATGTTTCTATCTTGCTGGAACTGAGCACTCTAGTTGGGTATTGAAAGCTAGAGTTTACAATAGGAATGTTGGGATTCTACGCTTGGACTTGGGTAAAGTGACAAGCTTTACATTATCTAGGGATAGAAATGTATGCTTGCAAACATTTTATGCAGTACTTAATGCTTAACCTAATAAATGCTACTAAGGAATTAGAGTGTTGAAATGGGTTAAAGGGTTAAGGTCACTAAGCGATTAGGATTTAACTATTATTGTATGATGATGCATGCTTTGGGTCTCTTGTAATAGATGAAGGTAGTAGACAATTCATGTAAGAAGGTAGGAAGCATTTAGTGTAGGTTGCCCTGGCTACATTACTTTACATATCGTTACAATCTTAATTTCTTGTTTATAATACTTCATGTTCATAACTAGGTTTAATTTAATTGTCACACACACTACATCAATTTCTCAAAATTAATTGTCCTCCAACCTATCGATACAATTTATAATTTAATTGGTCAAAAAATCCTCGTGGGAACGATATCTTTCTTATCATTATATTACTTGGAACGATCGGTATACTTGCCGAATCCGCAACACCTTCTATCAAACATCTTTCTATGATGTTTCGTGCCTCTTAAACATAGTCGTGCTGAATCAATATTTTAATAATTAAGTTACAGATGAATCGGGAGAGCAATCATTTACCTCCATCAAGTAAAACATCTTCTCGGCTTTCTCTAATCTCCCAGATTCAAACAGTGCCTCCATAAGGCATTGTAAGTGTAATTGTCCGGATTCAAGCCAGATCTTGACATTGAATCAAAAAGCTTTTTAGCTTTCTCAACTTTATTCATCAATCATTCTACAGAATATTTGAATCAAAGCATTAAAGGAGTAGGCGTCAGGGCTTGTTCCTAGTTATTGCTTAAGAAATAGCCACTAAGCAACTACAAAGAACATTTATACTTGAACATCATAAAAGGTGGATGGTAAGATTGAGTTGATGGTAAAAGACATATCAGATAGACATGTCTATTGTTGTTAGACATAAAATTACCTGAATGGAAGAATAAAAACCAACTTGCATTATGATTGAAATCCAAAATCCCTTGTAACGACAGTCGATGTGACAATTTTTTTTTTGCTAGTGCTGCCGTAACCTTTCCAAAAGTGTTAATCAATCTCTTATTGAACTAGGATGGCATGTCACGTCATGATCACCTCAACTCAAATATTGCCTATTAAAGCTTTCAGGGTCCTTATAGCTATTATATTTGCAACAAAATTGAGAAAGGAGTTGAATCATTCAGGCAATTAAGAAACCTGCCATACTCAACCTGCAATGAACAAAAGAAAGGTTACATTAATAACCCTTGCACTAAAAATTTTAGTAATGTCACAATGTCACCTCCAGTTCAGCAGATTTCATGTTTAAAATAATTTCAACAGTAAAAGTATATTTCAACAAGTAGCAAAAATAATAATTTCAATCTGTTCAAAAGAGAAAACATGCAGAATAGATATATCGTGATTGAACATAGAGCTTGGCTACATGATTTCACTGAAACGCTCTATGGGAAATTTGAAGTCCTTTTATGCCAAGCATCTTCATTTCAGAAGATTAATGTCCCTAAACACATAATAGAATGCAAACATTAACTCTAGAAGTAGCTAACACCCACATGCTTCCCTCTCTGATGGAAGTTCAAGTCAAGCCAAAGGTCTAGAAGGGGAGCTTGAAGCACTTCCTTTAGTGAGCTTCAAAGGACCAATGACAAAAGCTAGGACTCAAGCACTTCAAGACCATATTCAAGCCAATTTGGGCAAGCATGAAGTTACAAACTATATCAAGGATGACAAAAGCTGCATTTTGATGTCTCAAATCCAAATTAAATCAATTAATTCCAGCACTTGTTAAAAGAATTCAATAAAACATTTGTAAATAAGTAGCTACTGCTTTAATCGATTATTTGGGATTGGTAATCGATTACAAGATGTTTAGAAGCCATCAGAAATAAGCTCTTACTGCCATAATCGATTATTTCGCTATTGTAATCGATTACAGGATGTTTAGAAGCAATCAGGAATCCTGGTCCTACTGCCTTAATCGATTATTTCGTTGAAATAATCGATTACCAGGACACCAGTTGAAAGCAGGAATCATAACCTTACTGCTTTAATCGATTATTTTGCTAGTGTAATCGATTATTTCAGTTTCTGACTGATTTAATCGATTACCATAACAAAATAATCGATTATATCAGTCTCAGATGGTTACTGCACAGTTTTTGGAAGCCAAAGGTCACTTGTGTAAAGCTTGTTTTACAAGCTACGTTTTGGGCTTCATTTTAGCTTGCATTTACATTACATTTAAGGTCATTTAGCTTGTAATTCGTGGCCTATATAAGGTCCCAAAAACTGAATGTAAGGATCTTTTGGATGATTAATACAATTGTTGAATTGTTGGTAAGAGTTTTCTCCCTTTGCTCTTAGTCAAGAACTTCTTGTTTCTTATCAATGGCTTCTAAGCTATTGTGGTGATTCTTGCAAGACTTATTGGAATTCCTATTCCATGGTGTCATCCCTAATCCATTTCTATTCTTCTTCCACAACCCATTTCTGAATTTAGAAAAACATAAACAACCCCATTCAAGGAGAGAGTTTCCTACTCTGTTTTGAGTGAATTGAAGATTGAGTTTCATTGCAAGGAAGATCAGGGCAAACAGGACTTGAGTCAATTTAGGAGTCCATCACTCTCACAACAAATAAGGGAATAACTTCTAATAACAAGGGTGCCTTCACCAAAGAGTAAAAAAATATAAAACAAATACTAGTTTTGTAAATATGTTAGAAGATGAAGATTCATTATATGCATATGCTTCAAGGGTAATTCATTTGTTAGAACTTCAAAAGCAAGCTGCATCTAGACTCAGTGACCAGTTCTACTCAATAAAATGTGTTTGACAATGATATCTGATAGGATCAATATGAACAGGGAATACATGAACGAAATAATAGGAAAACATCTGAGAATGTGTCTAGATCATAAATATATTAATTTTGTAAGAATTTATGGTTAAAATTAGTGTCAAAACTTACCATTTGGGTCAAAAGACAGAAGAAACTAAAATAATATAATATGAGTAAAATGCTTTATTTTCCTTTAATATTCATTCAGGGTTTCTTGAGGGCGAACCCTAACACAATGGTAAAGTTGTGTTTTGGTGACTTGTTGGTTATGGATTCAAATCCGGAAACAAACTCTTTGCATATGCAAGGGTAAGGTTGTGTATAATATCCCTCCTCCTTACCTACATATAGCATGAAGCCTGCGGACAATGGGGTACGTGGTTTAGTTTTTTTTAGTTTATTCATTCAGGGTTTCCTAATGGATTTTCAGGATCATAGGGCTGCAATTGTTTGCTATAATGGGGAAAGTTGTATGGGACCAGTTGAAAGTATGGGGGAAAAGTGAAAAAGGAGGACAAGGGAGAAATAATAGATTTCATTGAATAAGGGATGTGTATGATATACACCCCTAATAATTGTAATAAAACTACTAACATCACAAGAGACTGCCAGGTGCCCATGGCTAAAAAACTTGATATCTCAGGTTGTCTTGTCATGAGTGTAACGTCTTAAAATTTCGATAACTGAAAATATATATTTGATCTATTTCTTGTGCTATTTGATTAGTTTATAATATTGGAATTTTTGTTTAAATTATCCTTATGCAATTGCTTAGTGTGGATGTTAAGTTATGTGAAGTTTGTTTGAGCTGCGTTAAAATTGTGTGATTTCAATTTTGACCCAAAACCTATTTTAGTAAAATCACAATTTTGGATTGGTTAACCATTGGATCGACTTCAAATTGTGAAGGTAGACTCATAACTCAAATATGTAACTTTTGACCGTTGGGATTGACTAGATAACATCTGAAGCGCAAGTTATTAATTTTTCATAGAAGCAGTGAAATTTCAAAATTGGGTCAGTTCGTTCAAACGAGCCAATATGCTAGCAAAAATTTGCGTGGGTGAGTCAAGTCGGTTTTAAATAGGACAGCAGCATAAAAGTCATGAAAAAATGGTTTTCTTATTCTTCTAAACCTCCACCCAACCTTCCACCATCCTCCTCCACCAGCCACGGCCACCGGTGACCACCACGAGCCACCGTCGCTTGTCGTTGGACCACCGCACGAAGAACAATTTAATCGGAGCATGATCTTTAAAACTCAACTCGAGGATTCGGTAGAGAACAGAGCCTCCAATCTTCCTTTCTTGGTTTCTTTGAGGTAACCATGGTTTCCTTGTCTTCTCTTAGCTAGTTTGAAGCCTCTCTTGATATCTCTTGTGATTTGGGTACCGTTAGTGGGTGTTTTTATAGTTTGAAAAACCTTTGAAAATGAGACATTGTAAAAGTTTCATTTTTATAATATTATTGTTATTTTTGTGACCTTCGTTGAGCCCTGGTCACGTTGGTGTGATCGGAATATCAAAATGATGTCCTTTTGATGTGGGCTCCCAAAACACCATTTTAGCCCCTTTTTAAAATTTGAGTGGGTATGTGACCCCGAATGTTAATGTTAACCTTGTCTTTAAAATCCATACTAAATTATATTCGAGGTGGTACATAGAGCTCTGCGTTTGGACCAAAGCACGTGAACTTGAGAAATCTCAAAAACGACGTTTCAAGGAGCTAACAAAGTGATATAGATAGGTAAGGGGAGTTTATTGTTTGGTTACAGTTTTTGATACCATAGTTGGGGGTTAGGGAACCCAATTATGGAGATATATGTCTATCCCTGCTGTGTGCTGATTTTCAAGAAAAGTTGTGTTTTTAACTAATGGGATGCGATAAATTTGCTTGTTGATGGATAAAATTGTGAATGATGTTGTTGTTGTAATGGTTGAATTTTTGGGAAAAGTCTTAATTACAGAGGAGACTCTGCCCAAAATTTATAATGCGTTCTCCTATTTAATTCTTTATTAAATTTTTAAATGGGCATAAGAGTGTGTTTTCTATATTGTACTCATCCTCTTTAATTTAGAATTTTTTCTAAAATACCAGTCTTGTAGTAATATGAATTGTGAATTAATGAGATGATTATGATGATGATGTTGAAATGGGATAATGTGATTGGGTTGATGATGTTGAAATGAAATAATGTTGATGTGGTTGATGATGTTGAATATTGATGTTTATGATGATGGTATTGAAATAAAATGATGTTGATGTTGTTGATGACATTGAGATGACATGATGTTGATGTTGATAATGACATTGATGAGAGATAATGTTGATATGACAATGCCATTGTATGTTGTGGATACACATGAGGGGTGTATGACTTATTGGATATCCTTGCGAGGAAGATTTGGTCCCTATCCATGGTCAGTGCATTGATGATGCCCATGGTTGTATGCTGTGTATGTACATGTCAGGTGCAGTGACCTACTGGATATCATTGCGAGGAAGGATTTGTTCCTATCCATGGTCAAGCATTGATGGTGCCCATGTTTCATACTTCATAATTGCATGGATGGAAATAGAATGAAGGCAGTGTGTACCTATGGTTTTTATGAGCTAAAAATGTAGGTACTAAGGGGCCATTCGGTTTGGAATTCCCTTGTGACTCCGGCTGATCACCATGGGGGAGGGGGGAAATGGCAATGGCCAGTGCATGACAGGGTGACCTTAATAAATGACTGAATCATTTTCCTAAGAGAGGCTATTTCCATGAGTATGGTACCACATTGCATGGTGAGAGTGGAATCAGGTACATACATCATTCTAAGCATAATTGATTTGAATTGTGAAAAAAGTGGATGACTAGTTGGTTGAGTGTTTGTTGAACTAATTGATTGTTGAGAATGATTGTGGTTGTTATTGTTGTTTTATTTCTAATTATTGTTATTTGGAACTTGCTGATTTTGTATAATAAACTTACTCTTGCAATTTTGTACCATGTGGTTGGTACCGGTGATGATCATGAACTTTCATTCGTGGGAGCAGATGAGCAACAATAGGTGACATTGGAAAGAGATCCTTTTTTGTTGGAGATGCCAAGCCCATGTGATAACGTCGGAATTCATTTTGGGAAAGAAAGTTGTGTTTTGTTATTAACTTTTTCTTAGTTGGTTCCTGAAATACTTTTTGGTTGGGCATGTAAATTTCAGACTTAAATACATCTGGAAACTAAACTATGTTCTGATATGTGAATGACATATAATGGTTCAATTATATCTATGTATATTTATTTATTTACGTATTTGTGAGATGTCTGATGAATGTAGTATCACGGAAATTTACTCTCATTTTCATAATCAAATTAATGGAGTTTTCATTAATAATTGAAATTACATGTTTTTAGAGGAGTGATATCGTAGCGACGAGGTAGGTCATTACAATAAGGCTGCCACCAAGGCCACCAAATTCATGTTCTTCCACACGCAAGATGGGTAGCTATGAAAGATGGAGCTCTGGTTATCATTGGTTGACCTAACCTCCATAATTCGACCATAGTGCTTGTAAAAAGATCGATGTTACTCCATTAATGGAGACAGTGATGGAAAAGGGCATTGTCTGTTGATTCCAGAAAAATAGCACAATTTGTAAGTTAATCATAGCAACAGTTGAAGCATGGTATAACATGTTAACCAAGCTGCCACCATCAAAACCTATAAGGATGATGATGAAAAAAGAGTGATCAACTAATAAGGAGAAAGTAAATTTCTTATTGTATTCTTTATTTTTGTGTTGAAATGGGCAAAAAGTACATGCATACATGTGCATAAATAATCTGTGACCCACCATATAACAAGATCTCAATATCAACAAAGCTTTATAATCTAACATACCTGTACCTTGAATTGATATCTTCACTTTCAAAACCTCAATAATGTAGCAGCATCCCAAATATTAGCAGACAACTAGTCTACAAATTAGGAATAGACTTCAAATATATCCCCTTCTGTCTGCACCTTCCTATGATGTTTTGAGCCGCTTCAACATAGTCCTGTCGAATCAATATTTTGATAATTAGGTTACATATATATGAGTTGGGAGAGCAACCATTTGCCTCCATCGAGTAAAAAATCTTCTTGGCTTCCTCTAATCTCCCAGATGCAGACAGTGCCTCTATAAAAACACTGTAAGTGTAATTGTCTGGATTCAAGCCAAATCTTGGCATTGAATCAAAAAGCTTATTGGCTTTCTCAACTTTATTTATCTTACAAAATTTTCAAAGCATTATAGGAGTAAGTGTTAGGGCTTATTCCTTCCTTTTGCATTCTTCTTAAAAGTTTCACTGACCTTGCAATGGCCCTGAACACATAAATGGGACAGATCGCCTTGAAGTTTTCAGACTTAGAAATTGACTTAGTTTTCTTTTAGAGAAGGATATTGACGCTACACTCAAGAAATAGGTGAGAAGGTGAATGATAAGTCATAGATTTGATCGTCACAAGTTACATTGATAAGATCAGATTCAGTTCTTTATCCAAGAACCAAGGGAATCTCTCACAAAAGGGAGAAAACTAAACTTTCATTCAGACTCAAATCTCCTCAAAGCTACAAAGTTCCTACTATTTTTAGGCTAGGTTTCCTTCTAAACATCCCTTCCCACTTATAATTAAATTCCCACTAACATTAAATATCTTCTAGCAATAAAACCCCACTAACCACTATAATAACTTGGGAAACCGAAAGACATAAAAATTGACCTAAAAGATGTCAACAACCATTTGAACTTATTACATGAACATAAAATACAAAAATTAAATGAAGAAAATAGGCCTTAATTAGTTCTTTAGCTGAAAAGCTATGTAACCCATCCAAATAAACTCTAGCTTATAGTTGCATCTTGAGTATAAACTCTTGGGCTCATTGTGTTCTTCAAATTATTGTCTTTAAGTTTGATGAATTTATCTTCAAGTTTTACAAATGAGACAATTCTTGGTTTGGGCACTTGCATGACTAAGTTTTGGAAAGACTTCTTAGTTCTTTTCGGTCTTGCATTGGTCATTGGGCCTTTCATCCATTGTAAAAGATATTTGATTCTTTTCAACCACTTGGAAAGGACAATGCCCCGTAGTTGCAACATCAAGTGTCTTTGAAAACTCACGTTAATATTAATTTGATGCTTTGCTTTCCTCCTTTTGAAACAATTCTTGAAATCCTTTCACAAGATGATCATGACAATCAAACAATGGGTTAGAATAAAAATAAGAACAATCATATTTCTCTTTATCTTTTGCTCTTTCTTTTTCATTTTCTTTTTCAATTATTTCTCTTTGTCTCATCTCTTTTTCTTTCATTTCTTTCTCTTGAATATCTTTTTCTCTCATTTAATTTTCTTTTTCCCTCAACTCATTTTTTCTCATCTCATTTTCTCTCAACTCAGTTTCTTTCAACTCATTTTCTTTTAACTCATTTGTCAGTGTCTTCCACCTTGGGCATTGGGAGGTCATATGCCCTTTTCCAGAACACATGAGACATTCAATTTCCCTACTTTTAGTTGGATGAATAGATGTAGTGAGTTTAGCACTAGTAAAGATACCCTCCCTCTTTTGTTTGGTCCTCCAACCTAACCTTTCATCTCTCTCATTAGCTCTTCTTTTTCTCTCATTTTCTATGTCTCCTTTGATATTCTCTTGGAACATACCTTTTTCTTATCAAGATCTTCATCTCCAACCATGTTGCCACCAGGGTTTCATTGAATCTCTTTCTATATTTCTTTTCTTGATCCCACCAAATTAGAGCATGATCTTTAAACTCTAGATTTGCTACCTTAACCTTTTCTGCTTCACTATATTGGCAGCATGCAAATACTTGCTTTGTTTTCATCTCCCACTTTAAGTATGCCTCCGGATCACTCATTCCTTTGAAACTTGGAACCTTATCCTTCAAAACCTCTAACTCTTTCCATGTTTTTGTATGTCTCCAATTTCTCCTTTCCAACCCATTCATACTAAAGTCCCAATGAGTAGTCATAGTGTCAATCAACAAGAAGTAGGAAAAAAATATGGATCATCTCCACTCACTAAGTGTTTCACTCAAATAATGGGACAACTCGTGTTTCACACAATCAAGGCTTTTGCCCGATGATGATCTCACAACTCTTGCCTTTTACCACTCAACTTCCTCTTGTAAGTTCTTGAACCTTATTAATTATTCTTTTTCAAGACAACATAGGAATAATCAAGTGACATAGAATTTAGAGAACAAAGGGCTAGCAAGGAATATGATAAGAATAAGATGGATGATAGACACAAAAAAGACAAAGAACAAATAAATCACAAGATCAGATTGCAAAAAGAGAATATATTAAGGAACTGAGACAAAAAAGACAAAGAACAAATAAATCACAAGATCAGATTGCAAAAAGAGAATATATTAAG
>CM023956.1:2607202-2630760 GCA_013407115.1 Glycine latifolia
TGCTTTCAGTTCTTGATAAACTTTGCTTCCTTTTTTTTAAAGAAACAAAATTGTGAAATAGTTTGTGGTTGCACTCTTGAATCTTCCAAGAATTTTTTTTCTCAACATTTTTCATTCTTTTTTTTTTGGATCAGAATAATAGTTTGAACAACTTTACTTTGTTTTGTATGAATTTCTCTCCTTTTTTGTTTTTTTAAACATAACTCAAAATTCAACTTAAAATCTGATGTTGAACATAAAGATGATGAAGAGAATAGCAAAGACACAAAACATGAACAAGGAACTACAAAAGGAAAATGAAACATGACATAAAGAAAATAGAACCTAATGGAATAGAGAAGAAAACAAGATGAACATAAATTGAAGAACAAGAACTAGAGAACTAGAAAACTTGAAAAGAAGGATTAGAACATAGAAATAAAACTCAAACCTAAACTTCAAGGAGCCGAAGCTCTAATGCCAAATGATATGAACACGGAAATAGGATGGATTGCCATGAAGTTTTCAAACTTAGAAATTGACTTAGTTTTCTTTTAGAGAAGGATATTGACCCCACACTCAAGAAATATAGGTGAGAAGGTGAATGATAATACATAGATTTAATCGCCACAAGTTGAATGATAATACATAGATCAGATTCAATCACTAACCACTATAATAACTTGGGGAAGCCTAAAAACATAAAAATTGACCTAAAAGATGTCAACAACCATCTGAACTTATTACATGAAAATAAAATACAAAAATTAAAGGAAATTTAGAAAATAGGCCTTAATTAGTTATTTAGAGGAAAATCTATGTAATCCATCCAAATAAACTCCAACCTATAATTGCATCTTGAGTATAAACCCTTGGATTTATTATGCTCTTCAAATTATTGTCTTTAAATTTTATGAATTTATCTTAAAGTTGTACAAATGAGACAATTCTTGGTTTGGGCACTTGCATGACTAAGCTTTGGAAAGGCTTCTTAGTTCTTTTCAATCTTGCTTTGGTCATTGGGCCTTTCATCTATCGAAAAAGATATTTGAAATCATTGGACCCTTGCTGGATCATATCACCTTGCAATGGCCATTAATAAGGGTATTGAAAGTAACAAGGTTGGGAACAAAGCCTTTTAGCTACATGTCTCTAAAAGCCTCAGATGCATTATCCATCAATTTGATGCCATATCCATTAATTTGGCTCTATAGAAGCAATTAATTATCATGTTATATGAGAACACATATGAAATTAGCTCACCACTAATCAATTGAACATAAACTTGATCCCCTTCTTCTATCCATTCATTCTTGTACAATACATCAATAAGCATAAGATAAGTACCAATGTCTTCCTTCACACCTTGCTTTCTTAAAATTTGAAATGTCACACGTCTCTCTCAACTTATCTCCCTGAACCAAACAAGCCATTATGACATTAAAAATAGAATTATCAGCGACATAACCTTTTCCTGGCACCTTCATCAGAAAGAAAACCATCTCTTTCGCCATACAATTATTAGTAAGGCAATACAATACAATATCAGAAGTTAACCTAAAATGAACACGCTTCTGCTCCCTATATAAAAACTTAGATAATAACATCTTGAGTGCCTTACTTGGATCCACACAACGAAAACCCCATGAACTAATGCTCTTACGAAAACCCCATGAACTAATGCTCTTATAGTGGCTTCATTTGGATAACTCCACTTTCCTTCATTGTCTCAAAATCCAAAGGCTTCATCAACCCTACTCGCATTACTGAATCCATCAATCAATATCGTATAAGTGAAAACATTAGGAAAATGTCCACTATCCTTCATTTGTCTGATTAATCAGAGTGCCTCATCGACCATGCCAACCTTGTAAACCCCATGAATGAGTGTATTGTACGTAATCATAGTAATTTGCCAAAATCGGTGTTGGGAGAAAGACTCAGGAACGAGATCTAGTCGAACACGTGAGCACAATAATTTGCCAAAACCAGGCTCCCTCAACTTGCCATCAAAGCACAAAGCAGGTCCTTGGTGATGCAAAACCCTGAATTTCAAACGTCCTAGAGAAACTTGAAGGAGAAAACCGCAAGGCCTTTTTAGTGTAGCGTGTTCCACAAGGTGTGCTGCACGGATTGGTGTGTTGCCAATTCTAAGTTGACGCATGAGAGCCAGGCGGGGAACTTGATGGTGTGGAAGGGGTTTTCTTGGTTCTGAGATATGCTTACGGCGGAACGAGGGTTGAGGAGTAGAGTCTTTGAGAAAAGGTTGTGGTTTAGTAGCACAACCCAATCGGGACTGGAGAGGAGTTGTGAAATGTATAGATGGTCAATGGGGATTGAAGAATTTGTTACTATGTAGGTGTTCTAGAGACAATATGTTTCATAAAATAAACACATTTTTCTATTTGTATTTCATGGTTATTAAATTTAAGCAAACTTTATCTTTATCATATTTATGTCTAGCATATATTTTATAGTAATATACGTTTCAAGATAAAGGCCCTATGAATAAAACAAGTATTCTCTCGAGGATCAATGATAGGGATCATGATAGTGAGGACTCAAGGACACTAAATGTTTATTACCTTAAATGAGTTCCTAGTCTTGAATCACCAAGAAAGGGCATTGGTGATCTCAAAAAGGACCAGTACAACATCTTCTACTTGTATAGAGATACAAGGTAGTGACCTCATGGAATGCAAGCATGGTGATGCCTTAGCTGATGTCATGGATGGATCTGTTGGAGAACAGATGGTACCAAACTGACTCGTCGAAAGACTCCACAAGGATCTTTAAAGTATCATTGGATTTGTAAAGTCTCTCATCGTTTGGTAATGCGGATCATCCTAGACTTGAGGATGTCATCGAACACTATGTCCTAGGATTATACTTTGACTGTACAACTCTATCCACCTGAAAATGGGGAGAACAGTGTACTCTTGGGTATAACTTGAATACATGAGTGAAGATGGACATGCTGAAAGGACTCATAGTCCCTACAAGGGATTAGTTGTTCACAAGATCAGTAGGGCTTGAATGACTTCTATTTGACTTGGGAATCTATGCATGGTAAGAAATCATGAGGAGTCAAGATCCATCTTAGAGTCAATAGAAGAAGATTCCTAGTTCTATGAAAAGCTATGTTTAGTCAACTAAGAGAAATGATACTCTATCCTTTCTCTTGACTAAATGTGAATGAAGATATGAGGGATGGTGCCAACATGATATCCAAATCAGAAAGTTAGATCACTTGATCAACTCAATTAGTTGTGGGGCCACAGAACATTGCTAGTGTCTTATGTGGTCATTAAATGAATTGAGTCTGTTAAAGGAGTTTAATTGATCCAAGTTCATTTATGTCAGTGACTAATTGGGCCTAATGGGTCACACACAAAAGGCTGTTCTTGGTTGCTTATAACTAGCAAGTTTGGGCCAATAATAGTTATTGGGCTTTTTCAAGACTAAAGGTGTAATTGGGTTGGAGTTAGACTCCAAGTCCCACTGATGCATGCGCCCCATTTGGGCTAATAGTGAGAAATTAGTTTCTACACTAATAGGCCCAAATGTGTTAAAATGCCCAATAGAGTCTTGGGCTATGAGTCCTAGTAAGTCAAGAAGTTGACTTGACCAAAATATGTTTTGGGCAAATTTGAAATTTGAATTTGAATTTTGAATTTTGAATTCAATTTCAATTTAAATTACAAACTAGGACAAATATTGAATTTGAATTTGAATTTAAATTTGAAGTTTGAAATTTAAATTTGAATTTTGAATTCAAGAGGTTAGGTTGTAAGGATAATTGTGAATTATCCAAATCTATATCCAATAAAGATTGGATAATGCTTCTTCCAAAAACTTTTTTTATTTGAATTACTAATTTAAATAAAATAGTTAAAGCAACAACCAAAGGGATATGATGATGAAATGGGCGGTTTTGACATGGAACCTTCTATGTTTTTTTTTTCAAAATTACAACAAATGAATAACATTCATTTAACTTGAATTTTGAATTCAAGTATTTCAAGAGTTGAACAAACTCAAGATGGTTCTAGAAACCCTACTTGAATTTCGAATTTGACAACAAGTGAAGATCCCTGGGCTGATTCTGAGTGATTGAGTTAGGATACTAATCCTAATAAGATTACAAGACAATAGACTCCTAGGACATAAAAGCACTTTACTCTTATGTTATGTGACTAGCTCTTTGAAGAACAGGAAAAGGTTCTCGTTTTCTTTCTCCTTTATCATCTTCTCTCCTCCATTGTTGCACCCTTACCTAACCTCAAGACACCATCTTTTGTCTTGAGAAATAAACCAAACACTTGAAGCACCCACCTTGTCATTGCCTAGCAATCAACCAAGTGAAGGAGGATCAAGAAAGAAAAGGAGTTTTCTCAATCATTCAAGGTACAACCGTGTGGATCACCATTGGAGGGCATGGCATCATCCTTTTGAAGCCTTTCAAGTGATCAAAAAGGTATTTGTAAAACCCCTAGCATTTTAATGAGTAGATTCCATACAAGTTTAATGAGGACCGTAAGGAGTTACGGGTTCCACAAAGAAGAACAAAATAGAAAATTTTGTTTTTCACCCTCATGAACATGTTCCATGAACATCATGGAATGTGCATTCTAACTTTTAGAATTTGGTGGTGGTGTTGTTTGGCACGGGTTTGGAGGAATGTGGTTGTTGGAGGGGTTTTGTTTTGGGGGCTTGATGTGCCTCAAGGGTTGAAGTATAAGAGGCATGTTTTTTGTTTGTTTGTTTGGAAGAGGGAAGGCTCTGAGAAGAGAGAAAGCATTTAGGAGGAGTTGATGATGTTGTCGCGGCCTGTTAGTGTTAGTGTAAGGTCCAAGTTCCACACTGGAGCCCTCACATAATCGTCACCAGCCTATGCCAATGACTCAAGTCTTTATTTTTGTTTCCTTATTAAATGCTTTTGTCTCTAGCCAGTAGAAACCAAATCATACTTTGACCCACTTAAAATGGACACTTGTCAATTGATTTCATTTTTAAATATTTATTTAATCTATTTATTTCCAAACTTATCCTTTTTTCATAGACGACCACAACCCAAAAGAACACAGCCTCATTCTAAACTCTTACTATTTTTTTTGCACAACAATAAAAAGGAGTATTATAAAAAGAACTATAATAGTCACAAGATGTGCATAATTTCTAGTCACAAAGTCAGCAACCGATTACACATGATCATCCATAAACATTTTAAAGCTATAACAAACTAGCACAACAATTCTATAAAGCCTTGTATCAACCCTTATGTTAAAGCTTAACAAAAACCCTCAATTGGCTCATAATTACTGTCAATACTTTTTATTACAATATGTCATATAATTGATATCCTATGTTCCACAAACATAGACCCAAAAGATACCTTTTTCCTAAGAAAATATTACCCATTAAACGACTCTAATCATATAATTTAACAAGCTATTGTTATTCTGGTTGAACAAATTAAAGTCAACTGCTTAATATGTTACGACCCGCCTCGTCGCTACGATATCACTAACTCTTAATCGTGCAACTTCAATTTTTAATAAAACTTCATTAATTTGATTCTGAAAATGATGGTAAATTTTTCGCGATAATACAATTATCAAACACTATTACAATTACATATTTAAACACACTATACATATATATTAAATTAGTACATGTCATCCACATGTCAGAACTTCCTTTAGCTTTACGTGTATATACACCTGAAATTACATATCAACAAAAATCCAAAGACTAAGAGAGAGTTGATTAACAAAACACAACTCTTTCTCCAAAAAGGAATCCAACGTCATCACGTCGGCTTGGCGGCTCTAACCAAAAAGAAGATCTCCCTCCAAAGTCACCTACTGCTGCTTATCTGCTCCCACGAACGAAAGTTCGCGATCATCACAGGTACCAACCACACGGTACAACAAATGCAAGGGTGAGTTTATTATATAAAAACCAACAAATATCAGATAACAGCAATTGGGAAGGAAACAATATTACCCACCACAATCATTAACAAAAATCCATGATTCCAATACACACTCAACAAACCAATCATCCAATGCATTTCACATCTCAAACAATCATGCGTAGAATGATGCATGCACCTGACTCATCTATCAGCATGCAATGTGGTACCATCACCAGAAATAGCCTCTCAAAGAAAAAATGATTCACCGCTTATCAGGGCCACCCTGTCGTGCACTGGTCATTCCCCCACCCGGTGATCAGCCAGCGTCGCAAGGGAATTCCAAACCTGATGACCCCATAGTACCTGCGTTCTCAACCCACTGAAACACACAGGTATGCGAGTGCCTTCATTCTATTTCCACACATACAAATGAAGTATGAAACATGGGCATCATCAATGCATTACCCGGCTAGGAACAAATCCTTCCTCGCAAGGGTAACCCGCCATGCACCCCCCCATATACATACATAACAAACCAATGTGGGCTCACCAATGCGCTGACCGTGGCTAGGAACAAATCCACCCTCGCAAGGGTAACCAACCGATCATTGTATCCCACGTGTACATACACAGCCTACAACCATGGGCACCATCAATGTATGACCTGGCTAGGAACAAATCCTTCCTCGCAAGGGTAACCCGTCATACACCCCCCATGGGTATCCATGTATATCCACACACAATGACATTGTTCACATCAACATTATCCCTCATCAATGTCATTATCAATCTTAACATAATATCATCTC
This sequence comes from Glycine latifolia, assembly GCA_013407115.1. Lineage (NCBI taxonomy): Eukaryota > Viridiplantae > Streptophyta > Magnoliopsida > Fabales > Fabaceae > Glycine > Glycine latifolia. Next base: position 2,613,911 of record CM023956.1, read on the forward strand.
AATATCATCATTATGCATATCAATATTATCTCATTTCAACATCATCAACCAGTTCAATATTATCTCACTTGAACATCATCAACTACATCAACAATATCTCATTTAAACATAATCAACTACATCAATGGCATCTCAATTTCAATATCATCAACGACATCACAAGCAATCACATATCACATCTATACATAATACATATGCCTAAGATTCACATTCCCCAGGTCTTCAGACAACCCAAATTTCATACATTCACAATGCATCATATCACAAGACTGATATTTTTAGGAAAATTCTAAATTAAAGAGGAGGACTACAATATATAAAACACACGTTTATGCCCATTTAAAAATTTAATAAAGAATTAAATAAGAAAACATATTATAAAATTTTGGGCAGGGTCTCCTCTGTAATTAAGACTTTTTCCAAAAATCCAATCATTACAACAACAACAATATCATTAACCCAATACGCATATATCTCATTTGAACATTATTTCATTCAGACATCACCAATAGCATAAGCATCACCTCATCTAAATCATCACAAATCACTTAAACATCATCAATCATTTCCATGGTATCTCAATTTCACTGTCATCTACAACATTAGTAATAAATACACCGCATCCCATTGGTTAAAAACATCATTTGCTTTGAAAATGAGCACACACAAGTATCATCACCCATTAATCATAAAAGCTTTGCAACCCATTAGTTAAAAACTTAGTTTTATTTGAAAACTAGCACACAGCAGGGACATGTAGATATCCTCAAAGTTGGACTCCCTGGCTCCCAACTATGGTACCAAAACTATAACTAAATAATAAACTCCCCTTACCTATCTATATTTCTCTGTTAGCTCCTTGAAACGTCATTTTGGGATCTCTCAAGTTCACGTGCTTTGGCTCAAACACAGAACTCTATATACCAAATTGTAGATAATTTATTATAGATTTCAAAAACAAGGCTAACCTTAGCATTCGAGATCAAATACCCACTCAAATTTTAAAAAAAAAACAGAGGTTAAAATGGTGTTTTGGGAGTCCACATTAAAAGACATCATTTTGAAATTTCGATCACACCAATGTGACCAGGGTTCAACAAGGATCACAGAAATGACATCAGTTTCATAAAAATGAGACTTTTACAACATCTTATTTTCAAAGGGTTTTCAAAGGAAGTATAGAAACAGCCAATAATGGTACCCGAATCACAAGAGATATCAAGAGAGGCTTAAACTAGCTAGAAGAAGACAAAGGAAACCAAGATTACCTCAAGGAAACCAAGAAATGAGGATTAGAAGCTACATTTTCTACTGAATCCTCGAGTTAAGTTTTGAAGATTCTACTTCTATTAAGGTGTTCCTCTCTGTGTGGTGGTCTAATGGCAAGCGACGGTGCCTCGTGGTGGTCTTCGGTGATTGTGGATGGTGGAGGAGGATGGTGAGGGAGCTTGGGAGTTGGTTTTGGGGGAGAGGAAGCCATTTTCATGATTTATGGCTGCTGGTACATATTTATCACCGCCTTCACTCCCCCAAGCGAGCAAAATGCCTGCAAAATTCGCCTGGGCGACCTAACCCAATTCTAGAATTTTCTGCTTCAGTGAAAAATTAATTTCTCACGTTCTAGACAATATTTTGACAATCCCAACTGTCAAACATTACATATATGGGTTAGGAACTCATAATGGTGATTTTGACAATATTTTTTTAAAATTTGAAGGCAATCCAACGGTTAACCAATCTAGAATGGTGATTTTACTAAAATAGGTTTTCGGGTCAAACTCATAATCACGCAATTCAACGCAGCTCAAACAAACTCCACATAACTTGTTCTCTACACCAAGCAATTGCACATGGATAATTCACATAACATTTCAACTAATCCTAATTAATAAAATAATCAAATTATACAAGGAATACATCACACATATATTTTAAGTTATTGAAATTTTAGGGTGTTACAACTTGCATCTTTATTAAAAGGTAGTGAAAACTTGGTGGGTTTCTAAGAATTGAACGTAGTCTCATACTCTCAATGGTAGAGATGAACCATTATAAAACCCTTTATGAATTTGTTTTTCTCCTTATGTGTTCTAATATTAACCACAGGTTAACTTTTGATTTGTCTTGAATTTTTTTAAAAATCTATTAAGTTTTGTCTATCATGTTGTTTTTAACAAAACCTTATTTCTTTGTTTTTAACATATTTTTGATAGGTTTGTTCTTTCAAAAAAGGTTGTGAAAATTATTAAATCACAATTCAACCCCCTTCTTGTGATTTGTGCCTTTATAGTTTTGTATTGGAGCTCATCCTATAAGGGGTTAAGCACTTGATAGTGGCTAGAGGAAAAAATCCTAATGGCAAACAATGAAAGTTAGTTCATTCTAGAGGTGTTAAGTCTAGATAACCACGTGTTCTCATCCACCTTAGATTTTGATGTATAAGAATAAATATGAATTATTGATATTCTAATGAGTTTTGACAAGTGGACGGGGTTATTATGTTAAATGATTTTACAACATTAAATATACGTCTACAACTATAGAGAGTATGCTCTATTTTAACCTAGCGTCCAACATGCTATAATTAGTGAGTGTCCACTCTTGTGCACATGTACTATTTTATTCAAATTCTATTTTCCTCTCTTACATTTGAAAAGCTAACATTTGAATTTACGAAAAGGATAATATAGAAGAGAATAGAAGGCTTCCATGGAATATTCCCTTAAAGGTTGCTTTCAGAGCGGACAAAAAACAGATGGAGTTGTCTATACTTTGGATGAAATCCTCAAATCCTCGCCATTTAGAGTTTGACACGTCGCCTCGTTATTCTATGTGAGACAATATTCCTTTCAAGATAACGACGTAGATCCCATAATGAATACTTCACTGAAGTCTATAAAAGGATGTCTCCCTCAATGAAGCAACATACATAAAAGGTGAAAGAGATAGAACAAGAGCGCAAGAAAAATACTTGAAGTGAGATTTAGGGGGAGTCTAAGAAGATACCAAAAGTGGTGTTAAGAATACATGTAAAGCTAGAAGTGGCGGGTTAGAATAATTGTTTGTAATCGGTTTTGATTAGTGGAACGTTTTACTAGTGAGTACAGCAAAACTGGACGTAGCTCAAGTTGAGCGAATAAGTACAAGTGTTTCTACTTTTATCCATAAAGGTTTACTGAGTATTCTTATTATATTTTCTAACGTCATTTTACACCAAGTATTTATTTGAAAAACTGTTTTAAGAATATTTTTTTTGTCACTGGACTACCATACTATTCTTCATTACATATTTGTTTTACCCTCAGTGGATGGACAATGTTCTACACAACATTATCTTTATCATTCTTCACATTGCGAAAATTTTATATCTTTGATATACTCACTATTCAACCACTCTAGTAGTGTGTTTCTTGCAGTTTCAGTTGGTATCAGAGTCTATCCTTAAGGATTAAGTATCTGACAATACTAAGGAAAAGATCCTATATATATATATATATATATCAGAGATATGGAAGAAGGATTTGCCACTAACAAAGAACCTCTATTCATAGGAATAAAGTACAACTACTGGATGGAGCGTATGATAGCCCATCTCAAATCTATTCATATAGATCTATGGGACGTGGTGGAAAATGGAGATTACATACCATTTGATGACCAGCTGAACGAGATCCCCCAAAGCCTGTGGATGGAGCAGCAAAAGCTTAGATTTTTGTTAAACTCCAAGGCTCAAAATGTGATGTTGTGCACTCTTTCAGAAGAAGAGTACACCAAGGTACACAGTTTTAGGAGTGCCAAACAAATGTAGGACACTCTAGCTGTAACATATGAGGGCACCTTATTAGACTTTTGGCAAGTGTACCAATGTCGTCGCAGGTTACAAATTTTATAAATGAGATTGTCTCCACAATGACATGAGTTACTTAGTTTTTCCATATAAAAGTAAAAGATCAATAGTTATCTACAACAGATTTAATCGAAATCTCACGGATTTAATGAAATAATGGTAAATAAAGGAAATACCGTAAATACCGTAAATACGTAAAATTATGAAAACAAATAAAATGGATTTAATTAATTCAAGAGAAGCATAGGAATGGATTTAATCATTTGTAAGGACCCGCCTCATCACTACGATATCACTACTTTAAACGTATAATTTCAATTTTTAATGAAAACTCTATTAATTTGATTATGAAAATGAGAGTAATTTTTTCGCGATAATACACTTATCAAACAACGCACAAATACATAGATAAATGCATATGTATGTATATTTTAAACCATTACATATCATTCACATGTCAAAACATAATTTAGCTTTTAATAAATATATAAGCTTTGGGACTTACATGCTCGATTAAAGAGAATCAAGTAACCAGCTAAGAAAGAGTTGATAACAAAACACAACTCTTTTACAAAATGAATTCCAACGTTACCACGTCGGCTTGGCAGCTGCAACAAAAGGATCTCTCTCCAGTATTACTTATTACTGCTTATTTGCTCCCACGAACGAAGGTTCGTGATCATCACAGGTACCAACCACACAGTACAAAATTGCAAGGGTGAATTTATTATACAAAATTAATAAGCGATAGATAACAGTAATTAGAGAGAAAATAACAATGATTATAACTACAATCATTCTCAACCATTAGTCAGCTCAACAAACACTCAACAAATCAATCATCTACTTTTTCCACAGTCAAATCAATTATGCTCAGAATGATGCATGCACCTGACTCAACTCTCAGAATGCAATGTGGTACCATACTCATGGAAATAGCCTCTCTCAGGAAAATGATTCAGTTGTTTATCAGGGTCATCCTATCATGCATTGGCCATTCCCCCCCCCCCCCCCCCCCCCCCCCCCCCCACGGTGATCAACCAGAGGCGCAAGGGAATTCCAAACCGAGTGGCCCCTTAGTACCTACATTTTTAGCCCATAAAAACCCACAGGTACACACTGCCTTCATTCTATTTCCATACATGAAAATATGAAGTATGAAATATGGGCACCATCAATGCATGACCATGGATAGGAACAAATCCTTCCTCGCAAGGATATCCAGTCATGCACCCCCATGTACATGCACAACATACAAATATGGGCTCATAGATGCACTGACCATGGATAGGAACAAATCCTTCCTCACAAGGATATCCAACAGGTCAATACACCTCACATGTACATACATAGCATACAACCATGGGCACCATCAATGCATGACCATGGATAGGAACAAATCCATCCTTGCAAGGATATCCAGTCATGCACCCTTCATGTGTATCAACAGCAAACAATGACATTGTCACATCAACATTATCTCTCATCAATGCCATTATCAACATCAACATCATGTCATCTCAATGTCATCAACAACATCAACATCATTTTATTTCAATATCATCATCATAAACATCAAAATCATCTCATTTCCATATTATCAACTATATTATCTCATTTCAACATCATCAACCATATCAACATTATCTCATTTCAACATCGTCAACCACATCAACATTACCTCATTTCAACATCGTCAACATCAATTGCATCTCAATCTCAATATCATCAATGACATCACATGCAATCGCATTTCACATCTATACATAATACATATGCCTGAGATTCACATTCCCCAGGTCTTTAGATGTTATTTTGCAAATCCCAACGATCAAACTTTGCATATGTGGGTTAGGAACCACCTTTAAAATTGAAAGTCAATCCAACGGTTAACCAATCCAGAATTGTGATTTTAGCAAAACAGGTTTTGGGTCAAACTCGAAACCACTCAATTTCAACACAACTCAAACAAACTCCGCATAACTTAACATCCACACCAAGCAATTGAACAAGGATAATTCACAAAACATTTCAAATAATTTAAACTTATCAAATAATCAAATAACACAAAAAATACATCAAACATCTATTTTCAGTTATCAAAATTTCAGGGCATTACATCATTCATATCTTCATTGTTTCATTTCACATAGGCAAATGTTTCATCTCAAATTCGCCTTCATCTCTTTATCAATTCTCCTTATGTACTCAAATTCAATGTTAAAGTTCAATAAAATATAGTGATCAAATTACACCTTTAAACACAAAACCATATGCAAGAAAGTAAAGAGATGAAGGGTTTAAAGACATTTACTCAAGAGATTTATATTGATTCAATTTCAAATGAAATCTACATCTAATTTGATCCAAAGCAATCCAAGCTTGGAACTTCCACTAACAATTTAGAGTTTTACATACAAACTCACATGCATATGAAACCACACATGCAATCCTTCTTGAAAACCGAGAAGAACCTAAACACATGTAGAAACTCACTACATGCACCTAATCCTGAGAAACCTACTCAAGATCCAATTACAATGTAAAATTTTTGGAAAGAATTCACGTGATAGGTGAAAGATTTAATAACGATAGACTTCCTAATGCAATTTTAGTTTTTCTACATGAATCCATGACAGATTCAATGATTCTTCAGATATGAAAAGTTTTGCAGTAATGAATCAAAAGTGTGATGACATTCAAGGTTTTTGGACTCTTAGTGAAAACTCGAAGTGAGATATGAAAAATGGGTGTCACACAGGAGAGTCTTCAAAAAATTCATTTATATAGACTCGAAAATAATTTATTATATGCTAAAGGTAATGGAAAAAGATCCTTCAACATTTGAACAATAACATATAGCTAGGGGACAACTGCTGAGTTGGATTATAATATATTATTTAATTATTTAATAATTTAATAAAAAATTTAAACAAAAAATAAAAAACTTGAAATCAAATAAAAAACTGGCTTGTGAAGTTTGAGCACCATTTCATCTATGTTCCCTCTCATCACTCTTTTTGCCTCCACTTCCTCTTCTCTAGATTGGAGAATTCAATTTGGAGGTTTGATTTCTCTTACTTTCCTATTTTTCTGCTGCATTGTTACTAAGTTTGTTATCGATTGGTTTAGTTCTCCTTGATTGAGATTGTTTCTTTTCATAGAGGGTAACTACAATGTGAATCTGCAATATGTGAACATAAACCCTGAACCTTAAACCCACACTTTCTTTTTTCTTTCCCATTAGTGTTCCTTCGATACAATATGTGAATCTGCAATGTCTAAGATGATCTATATATACTGACAAAAATAAAGTGAAGCAAAAATGCACTACTTCAAATCTACCTTACAAACCAACCAACCAACCCTGATTTTAACATTAGCTTTGGCATAGTCAAGTGACCGCACATACTTAGAAATAATGTACCGACACCAGACTGATTAAACAATGCTACAAGAGTTTCATGTAGTTTTTGTAAAGACCTACCATATCACTTGTACTTGTGGAGATTTTGACTTTTATCTTAAAGAAAACTCTCAGCCCAAACTCAAAGAGGAAGAAAGATCAGCTTTGGATAAATTTTATTCAACTTATCTCAATTTTCTAAGATTTTTCTCTTTTTCAATTATTTTTGTAGAAATCAAGTAAATATAAGAGTAAATGGCTTGGGAAGAAAAAATTGAAGACTTCATTGTCGTACTTAGAAGCTAATAAAAATTGAAAAAATAGAAGGAAAAAAAATGCAATAAAAAAATAGCCGAGAGATCCTTTTTGGTTTTTAATTTTATAAGTAAATTGTTTTTGTAATTTTTGTGAGTCCACCTTTTTTTAACACTAAGATACCTTTATTTTTTCTAATTTTTAAAAGTGTAAGGACGCATTTTTTTCTTACGTCTCTGTTATTGAATTACATTAAGAGATATTAATTTTTTGAGTTGTGGCCTAAATTTTGTAGTTGAATTAAAAGATATTCATTCGGAGCATCTGGCCAAGCCTTTGCTTTGGTATTTGGGGATATGTGGTTTAAGGATTAAAGGATATCTAACCTTGAGTGTGAGTAAAGATGGCAATGTAGCTGAAAGTGTATAATGTTTAGTTAGAATGGGCATTGATGCAACTATTTTTTCAACCTGCAATTTGGATCCCATAGATTTCTAACATTTAAATAGTTGCCTTCGTACTTGAGTTGTTTGAAATTCTCCTAGTTTTTCATATTTATGGTACAACTATGTTTAATGTCATCATGAGTAATCATTTAAATAATTAGTTCACTTCATAGCATGCAAATACAGAGGTTTGTTTTTGTTGGAGGATCATAACATAGTGTTAATTTGTGTTTTAAGTCTACATTTTGAAATTTGAAAAGCACTTTTAGCAGAATTTGATTTTCTTTCCCAATTTAGATTACATTGGAGGCCACTCACCATGGGCCATTGCCAACCATGTTTTTGGAGATTGATGAGTATTTTTTCTTGAGCATATGAGGGTTTATGTTTAAAAAATTAAAATCAAGATATGTGTTTGAAAACCATTTTTTTACTAAAATGTGATTATGCTACGTCTGTTTTGTTATCTTTGTCGAACCAGCACCCTGGTTACGTAACAATGTTCATGGATAAGCTTCTATCTTGGGAAGCAATCAACTCAAGACTTTTGAAAGCTTAGGTTCTAATTGAGGAGAGGGAGAGGGTGAGGCTGAGAGGAATAAGAAAATTGACAAGAAATTATGTTACTTGTGAGATATTTCCTGATAATTATATTGACTTGAATGAGGAGTAAAATAAAATCATGTAGATGAAATCTAATATTATGGGCCCATTTGGATGCAACTCAAAAAATCTTCTAACATCCTATATACTCGGAAAAGGTTTTTTATTTTTATTTTTTTAAGAGTGTTTGGTTATTAAGTTTTTTTAGCTTTTATAAAAATAAAAGTTGTCAGCAGACCTTTTTTAAAAGTTCAAATTTCCAACTTATGGAATAGTAGTTTTTGGGAATATGTTCCCTAAATTATGCTTGGACAACAATGTCCTCAAAAAATTTCAAAATGACAAAGCATGCCCTCCACTGAACCCTTAACATGCAATTGGTTTCTCTCTCTTGCTCCTCTACGACTTCCTCGCTCAAAGGTCTGCGTCTTCCTCACATCTCTGTTCCTCAATCTCCTTTTTTTTTTTTACTTCTCTTTAGATAATCATTCTTCATCTCTTTTTCTTCATTTGTTAACATCATGGTTAACAATTTCTTCATCAATTTCTTTTTCTTCTCGTTTAAATTTTGAATTATTATGGATTAGGGTTATGCTTTTTTTTTGTCTCATTAATTATTATGAATTTTTACCCCTTGAACATATTCTTGTGGAGATTGCGAGGTGTTCCCTAAATATTCTTGAATGTTTATCATTGTTTATATTTCTTAAGCTTGTGAAATGTCTCTCAATCAAGTTCCTGTGAAAAGAAAGAAATCAGAATGGTGTAATAAAAATATTGAGATTCTGCTGAAAGTGTGCATAGAAGAGGTGACTGCTTGAAATAATCCTCACAACCACTTCACTAAGCTTGGTTGGGAAAATATTGCAGAAAAGTTCAATAAGGCAACAAATTTGACATATGAATATAAGCAATTTAGAAATAGGTGGGATTCTTTAAAAAAGGAATGGTAATTATGGGCTAAGCTTATTGGGAATGACAATGGTCTTGGCTAGAATGGACAGAAGAAAACCATTGCTGCTAGTGATGAATGGTGGGAAGCTAAAAATCAGGTGTGTACTACTCAACTAATATTCTGAAAATGACTGATCTGAATCTGTAGTTATTTCTTTATGAAATTCTTTTTTTAGCACCTTTAGAAAATGGCAGGTGTGTCTTAGGACCTTGGACCAATTTTGTTGTTTATCAACTCCCATTCTTTGTTTTCATTGAAAATATTTTTAAATCTGTCACTTTGTTTTCATTGAGTATGTAGGCTTAGTTGGTATCTAAATTCTACGTCACTAATGTACAAACATGTATTGGTTTTGGCTTATGAAAGGGAATGCATATTGTGGGTTCTGTTCTCATTTTTTGCCAAATTAAAGTCTGATTTTTTCTTAATACAGAAAAAGATATATCAAACCTCCCACACTACATACTTGAGAGATCAACATAAGAAACTACAAGATCACGGATGAAACTAGAAAGTAAAGCATCACTTCTCATAACTTAGTATTTTCTTTCAATGTGTAACCCTTGTGTGTGTCTCTCACTCTGGCTCTTTTTTACCACACAAAAATGTAAAAAAAAAAAAAAAAACACTCAAGGAGTGTAGCCTTGTTCTTCTTGCTGCTTCTCGTACTCTTCCATGGTGTCAAACTCATTTGGATACTGACTCTTCTCATTGTAATTACCTTTGTTTTCAATAGTGCTCCTTCTCCTTGATTCCTTGCTTACTTGAATCACAGGTTCAGTTTCTTTTGAAAAATAGGATACTTTAATTTCTTTTTTCTCATCTCCAAAAATCGTTAATTAATACTACATTACATACAAAACATGGTTTTTTCGTCATCCTATCCTTAAAAAAGTTCAATAGTTCATATTAGAGTCTCAAAATAACCTCGACTAAGAATTAAATGTGGAACACCAATCCGTTACGATTCTTTGATCCCTAGGGAACTGTACTTTCATCTCTTCTAGTAAATAATTATGAATTAAATGTACTTTGTCTTCTAATTTCAAAACATTTGCTAGTAGTGTAAGCTTATACTGATGGCATATCTATGGGGAACAACTGGTTGTAATCAATCTGAACCTTTTGCCAACTGTACATTCAAAATGATTGTGGTTTGTTTTGTAGTTTGAAGTTGAATTTTGAGTTTGTTATTTGGAGTGTGACAATCTAGGACTAGCAGAGTTAGTTTTGATGATGTTTATTGTTTAATTTAGTTGATACTCTAATTTGAATGTATAAGCCTCAGGGGTTGCTGCCAAGCGTTCCTCAAAATTAGGTTGTGTTATTCAAACATTTGAATCTAGTGTATCTGCTTAAGACCCAACTAGCATTACTGCATGTGTAGAAAATTTGAAAGATCTACCAAGACTTGAGTGTGGGAGTGAACTATTTTACAAAGTCACTAGACTTATGAAAAAAGGGCAAGTAAGATTAACCTTGTTGCTTTAGAAGATCCTGAACTACAACTTGGATGGATCAAGTTTAACACTTGGGCACAAGTTCCTTATTTTCTCCTCCATCTGATATCATTGACACTTATTAGTTTTGCTTGGTTATGCATGGATCTTTGTTTTTAATTTTGGTTTATGGTTTGGCTCTTGATTTTTATTTTCAGTTGTGTTATGACTTTTTTTTTCCTTTTATAGGATGTCTTCATCATTATCATCAAATGACTTATCATTTTAATCAAATGACTCTTCATCTGATGATGACGATCACATTACGAAGACCAAAGTGTTGATGCTTGTTGTAGTTGATGTTACCAATTGCTTCATGAATTATGTTGTGAAAAATCCATGTAGAGATTCAAGCATAACAGGCGATTGTTGGATATCTGAAATTCTAAATGGTCATCAAATACGTTGTTATCAGATGTTTAGAATGAAGAAACTTGTCTTTCTTGAATTATGTGATATCTTGGAAACCAAGTACAACTTAAAGAAAACTCGAAATGTCGAAATATATGAGCAAGTTGGCTTGTTTTTATACATGTTGAGTCAACCAGGTTCTATTCATAATTGTGAGGAAAATTTCCAACATTCAGGTGAAACAATATCTAGACGTTTCCATAGTGTCTTAGAAGCTGTGTGATTGTTTGCAAATGACATAATTAAGCATGTTAATCCATCATTTAGAGATACTCCTGATGAGATTCTGAAAGATGCCAGATATCGCCCTTATTTTAGGGATTGTATTGGTGCAATAGATGGTACTCATATATGAGTTTGCATTCCCTCTCATCTACAAGGAGTTTATATTGGTCGGAAATGCTACACTACCACTAATGTCATAGTTGTTTGTGACTTTAGCATGTGTTTCACATTTGTTTGGGTAGGTTGGGAAGGTTCTGCACATGATACTAAGATATTTATATGGAGGCTTTACATAAGTAATGCATTGCATTTTCCACATCCTTCTTAAGGTACTTAAGATTTATATATATATATATATATCATTATAAGTTTGTGTTCTAACATTCACTATTGTTTTATTCTTTACGTAAATATTATCTTGTTGATTCTGGTTACCCTACTTTTACGGGTTTTCTAGGGCTGTACAAGAAAACTAGGTACCATCTCCAACAATTTATAATTGGGCCTAGAATCAGGGGGAGGGTTGAAGTTTTTAATTATTATCATTCTAGTCTTCGAAGTAAAATTGAACGTGCATTTGGTTTGTGTAAAGCGAGATGGAAGATATTGGGTAATGTGCCAACTTTTGCTTTGAAGACACAAAATCAAATCATTGTTGCTTGCATGGCTTTACATAACTTCATTCAATGAAATGACAAGAGTGATGGAGAATTTGATTCACTAAATGAAGATAACGAATATACAGATAGTGATGAAGAAAATGAAGTTGGCCCTAGTACTACAACATGAGAAGAACTAGATGCTCAAAGTACTTTACAAATGGAACGATATAAAGAATCTCTAAAAAATATGTTTCCAACATATATTTAATTTCTTTATTTTTTAAGAATACAATATTGTATGTTTATGGTATGAGTACATTTTAACAATTTTATATTGGATCACATTATTAATGATGTTATTACGAGGTTAATGACATTCTATATTTTATGTTATAAATTATAATTACATAGATAATAATTAAATTATAAATTAGAATGTAAGTGATTGAATTATTAAAACAATAATATATTAGTTACATTTGAAATATGAAAATTAATCATGTTAATATGTATAATTATATTTTTATGAGATACATTTTTCTTACAAAAATAATTAGTTTTTATCAAAATTTCTAGAAATAATGTCAAAGCATATAATACCTTTTTTGGTAATTTTAATTATGTAAAAGACCTTTTACAATTTCATTTAAACATCATATTATTTTAAATAAACACTTAATCCGAACATCAAATTAGCTTATGTAATAGCAACTTTTCAGATAAGAGCTTCTTGAATAAGTTCTTTTTCTATAAGATCTTCTACACTAGTGTATCCAAACAGACCCGACCCTGTGTATTTTTGTACTAGCTAGGTGTGATATAGAGGCTCAATCGCTTCAAGCTAAAAATTTTATTACATGATAAATTTTTTAATTTAGTGCTTCATAGTTAATGCATACATTGATGTTAAGCAAAAGCCAGCTAGATTGTGATGTTATCATAGAAAAAGACCACTAATTAGGTTAACCTTTTATTTGTGTTGCACTAACTAGTTAGTGTTATGAACCTCGAAAAATAAAATCAAAGTATTTTTAACACCTTGTTGACATCAATGATCAATTTTTCACGTAATAGAATATATATTATCTTTAACTAAATGACAAACTCAGTTAACCTTGTATTCATATGGCAGTAACCAGTTATTGTTAAAGGTATTTTTAGGTCAGCACATAGTAGTAACTATTGGTTCACATGTGTTCAGCCACATACTTAAGACATTACTTTTCACTTTGACAAGCATAGGACACATAGTAGCAGTGGTGGTATGTCATTGTAGGAATAAAGTCATAAACAAAATTTACCAAAAAGTTATTAAGAGATAACCATATAATAATAATACACAGTAACCATCTATTTTGTATTTGTTGTTAAACTAAGAAACTTATAGCTAACTTAATTGTTTATCTGAATAACAATTTTTTTCAACTTGGAAAATATGAAGCCATTTTTTACTCCTTTTAAATAGCAACAAAGCCAATTTTTCTTGTAATGCAATAACAATTTTCTTTAACTAAATTCAATATGGAGTTAACCTTCTACCTCTCTGGCACTAACTAATTAATGTTAAGAACCTTGGAAAAAAATCAAGTAATTTTGTAGTCCTTTTTGATAGTCATGAAGTCTATTTTTCATGTAATACAATAAAATAATTGCCTATAATTGTAACACCCTTCTAATTAATATATTATGCGTAGGTCAAAATACGTAACTAAAAGATGTTAACTTTTCTAACGTAGAATTTTTAACCATATTCGATTAAGAAAAAAAATGGTCTCAATATTTAAAATTTATTTGTTATGAAAATTACGCTTATATAAAGCTTGTTGAGGCATGTTGGTCTCTTTGAATAATTTTTAACTTAAAAGTATCTTAAGCAAAATTTATCTTAATATTGAAATACCAAAATATACATAAATATTCATAATTGTTCCCAGAAGATTACAACACACTTAACTAATAAAACACATAAGAACTAATCTAAACCACATCTTCAGAAGTAGTCCTTCAAGTTGTCTCCATACTGAGTGTGCTCTTCTTATTCAATTTGTCTGGAATGACACGGGAACACACTAAAACAGTGAGAATTCCAAAGAATTCCCAGTAGGTGAAAAAAATGGTTTATCATACAGTGTCATCGTTATCATTCCAGCAACTTCGGTTTATTTAAACAAAAATGTGTTCATGTAGAATTAGTTCCTTTTACATTCGAAAATATACAATCCAAATTCCTTTCACAGCAAAAGGAAACAACCTCAATCTTATAGCATCATCTGACACTCCTTGGTGTCTAATGGTATCACAGATTCTCAAAAATCTGTCAATAAAATCATGGAGATCTTCATTATCTTCCCCTCCAAACTGACTGCATTCCACCAATGTAATCAATGAAGGATGAATATCAAAGTGATTTGCTTCTATTGGTGGTATCATAATACTGGAGTTTGGTCTAGTGAACAATGGAGCCAGACTATCCTCCATTAATTCATCTTTTGGTCTTGGCTGGTTATTTCCTCGATCAGCCATTTTTGATTCAGAGATTAAATCACAATCAGAGTCTTCTGCTTCTCTTTCTCTTTCTCTGGCTAGTCTCCTGTTTCTTCTAATTGTTCTTTCCATTTCAGGGCCGTACTGTAGATGATCAGGATTAACTATATCTCGCATAAACTAAGAAAAGTAGTTTAGTAACAAAAGAAATTCCAATCTCAAGATATAAAGTTAATATAAAATTGGCTATTGCAATCCCCGGCAACGGCGCCAAAAACTTGTTGCGAATTCGGCAAGTGTACCGTTCGTTTCAAATAATAAAGTGAGTAAGTAGAGTATCGTCTCCACAAGGATTGAATGCAATCTTATGTCAACTTAATGTCTTAGAAATTGGAAGACAAATAATGATTTGAAAGAGTTTGTTGAGTTGTTTTTAAGTAGCGTAAATGAAATGACAAAAATTTAACAAGAGTGTAAGCGAATATTAATTGGATTTTACTGCAGTAATGAGAGATGATTGTAGTTAAGCGCAATCCCCTATGATTCCTTCCTTCTATGCTTTGATTGATTATTAACTTGAGTTACTTCTAATTACTCGGCTGATGTATTTTCCTATGAGTAGCTAAATCTTAATCCCTTAGTAATTTAACCCTTTGGTGAAATTAAAAACCCTAATCCCTTAGTGATTCTTTCTTAAACCAAGCATTAAGCAACACATCCTGAATTTGCTGCAACTACACATCCCTATCCCTAGGCAATGTATACATTGTTGTTTTATTCAATTCAGAAACTAGAATCCCAATATCCCTATTGTGAATCCTAACCCTAAACCTCTTAATAGAATGGCCAGTCCCAATTAAGAATAAAGCAATGAAGAACAGAATAAAACAAAGCAATTAGGATAACTCTTATTAAAACCAATCAAGACATAAAGGAATTCTCATAGGTTCATGGCTCAACCACAATACAGAATTTAGCCAAGCATACTCAGAATTGATATTATTTCCATGACCAACATTTTCCTAGAGAGAAATTACCAAGGGAAAAGAGAAGATTACACAGAGTTGTATTTCTGCAATTCCTCAATGCTTCCAATCTTCTCCCAAGGTCTTCAATGGCTTCCTTACAGTAATGCTTCCAATGATCTGTCAAAAGCTCCTTCTTTGTGACCCAAAGCCTCCTTTTATGCCCCAAAACGTCCTAGGTCTAATTCCAGTAATGGGGAACTGTTTTCCCCCAATAAATCAATTTCAAATCTTTTAAATCAGGAAACCCGAGCTCGTGGCGCGACTGGCGTGGCATCCCACGCTGATCACGTGGGATGTTTGAGTTAAATAGGCTGCTCTGGAAGTCCCACGCTGATCGTGTGGATCTCCACGCTGATCGCGTGGGTCATTCGAGTTGAATGCTTGAGTTTTGATAGAATGGCGCGACTCGCATGGATGGCCACGCTAACAGCGTGACTTGTTCGAATTGGAGGTCTGTGTTTTAGCATCTGGCGCTGATCACGTGGTGGTTGGCGCTATTCGCGTGGGCTCTTCGAATTGAATTTGTTAATCTTGACACTCCCACGCTGATCGCGTGACTTGTTCGAGAGCACTAGCTTGCTCTTTTTGCTTCTTTTCCTCTCTTGTTGGTTCCTAAATGACAAAATAACTAAGAATTTAAATTAATATGCAATTGAATAATAATATATCAAATCCTATTCTAATTTACTATTTCTTAAACAATTTATTAATCAATTAATCCTAAAAACTACTATATGCTGGAAGCATATCAATTACCAATGAGAATTAATCGATTACTTCAACATAAAAACTGCACTGCACATGTTGGGGCAACCAAGAGTCACTTTAGGGAAGCTTGCACTCCAAGCTTCATTTGGGCTTCACTTTAATTTGCATTTTTCTTACATTTAGTGACATTTAGCTTGTAATTTCGTGGCCTATATAAGGTGCCAAAACTGAATTAATTGATTACCAGTGCGAATTAATCGATTACTGAAAACAATAGGAATACCCATAATAACCAAGAGGGGGGGGTGAATTGGTTAATACTTGGTCTTTTAAAATTTACAAAATCAGAGTAAGGATCTTAATCACTTTAAAACCATGAAA
>CM023956.1:2630860-2681475 GCA_013407115.1 Glycine latifolia
GAATGGCCAGTCCCAATTAAGAATAAAGCAATGAAGAACAGAATAAAACAAAGCAATTAGGATAACTCTTATTAAAACCAATCAAGACATAAAGGAATTCTCATAGGTTCATGGCTCAACCACAATACAGAATTTAGCCAAGCATACTCAGAATTGATATTATTTCCATGACTAACATTTTCCTAAAGAGAAATTACCAGAGGAAAAGAAAGGATTACACAGAGTTGTGTTTCTGCAATTCCTCAATGCTTCAAATCTTCTCCCAAGGTCTTCAATGGCTTCCTTGCAGTGATGCTTCCAATGGTCTGTCCCAAGCTGCTTCTTTGTGACCCAGAGGTCTCTTTTTATCCCCCGATACGTTCTAGGTCTAAATCCAGTAATGGGGAACTGTTTTTCCTCAATAAATCAATTCAAATCTTTTAAATCAAGAAACCCGAGCTCGTGGCGCGACTGGCGTGGCATCCCACGCTGATCGCGTGGGATGTTCAAGTTAAATAGGCTGCTCTGGAACTCTGGCGCTAATCGCGTGGATACCCACGCTGATCGCGTGGGTCATTCGAATTGAATGCTTGAGTTTTGATAGAATGGCGTGACTCGCGTGGGTGGCCACGCTAACAGCGTGGCTTGTTCGAGCTGAGAGTCTGTGTTTCAGCATCTGACGCTGATCGCGTGGTGGTTGGCGCTACTCGCGTGGGCTCTTTGAACTGAATTTGTTGATCTTGACACTTCCACGCTGATCGCGTGAGATCCCACGCTGATCGCGTGGATTGTTCGAGAGCACTAGCTTGCTCTTTTTGCTACTTTTCATCTCTTGTTGGTTCCTAAATGACAAAATAACTAAGAATTTAAATTAATATGCAATTGAGTAATAATATATCAAATCCTATTCTAATTTACTCTTTCTTAAACAATTTATTAATCAATTAATCCTAAAAACTACTATATGCTGGAAGCATATCAACATTCCATGCACTAAGGTCATTTGATTGAATGAATATCTACATTCTATTTTTCCAAAAATTGAAATGCTCTCCTTTAAATATTGGAGGACGATTGAGAGAGGCACCCTCCCTGAAGGGAATTTATGTAGTATTCATTTTCTTTAAAAAAGATAGTGATCTTGAATAACACTCAAGAACCTACTCTGATACCAATTGAAAACAGTATGAACACACACAATCAAATGCCAATCTTCAAACAAAGCTATAGCTGAAAATATATTTATGTTGATCTTGAAAAGATTATCCAAATCAATGACAATCAATGACAACAAGAAGAGATAAAGAGAAAGTATTCAACACCAAGAAATATATTGGTTCACTCCTCAACTTGAGAAGCTACATGTAGTTTCTTCCAACCAACTTGGTTAGAGTTTCACTATTCACAATTCTTTTCTTACAAGCTTACATCAATCACCCTTAATCAACCCTAGATTAAGATAAAAAAATCTAACACCCTTAGACTCCTAGAAATCAAGACATAGAGAATCCCCTCTTTACTCTTCCCTCTAGAGAAACCTACTCTAGACAAGCCTTAAGAAATTTTTTGTAATAGTAACAAACAAACATAAAATGAATTACAAACAAAGTTTAATGGAGAGAGACAACCTGATGATCCAATGTATATGAATGCATATGATTTAGCAATCTTGATCCAGGTTGAATGAAAACTAATTTCAGAGCAAACTCTCCAAGAACTTCTTTAGAATCTTGCCTAAGCAGAAATTTTTCAATGCAACATAAAGATTTAGAATTTGACCAAGCAGAAATCTTGCCCAACAACTTTTTATAGAAAACTGTTGTAACTGAATGTAATCGATTAAATCATCCATGTAATCGATTAATTCCACTTGTGTAATCGATTAATTACAAATTTAATTGATTAAAGTGTTCTTGAGTTTTCTGGAAAAGATACATGAGCAAAGTAATCGATTCATTCGTCATGTAATCGATTAACAAATGAAGTCTTGTTTCAAAAACGTGCTAAGTAATCGATTACTGCTAAATGATAATCGATTAACACTAGAAGACTTGTTATGTGTTTGTACAGTGTAATCGATTACGTAATAACTGTAATCGATTAATTCATTCTTCATGGCTCAAGTAATAGATTACCATATTTTAGTAATCGATTAAGGCAGTGTAAAATAGTTTTTCCAAAACTTAAACCATGAGCACTTGGCTTGTTATGCAATCATGAAAACATAAAGCTTTTTCACAAAACATGTACATTTATGAAAACCATGAATGGAGTTCTAAAACTCTAGATATAGTATTTTAAAAACAAAACTCCAAATCTGTCATCAGGCTCAAAATGGGACACTAACATCTCTTATTGTCTTCGCGACTGCAAGCAGTAAACAATCAAGATTTGGATAAATTTTTTATATGTTATATTTATCATCTAGATCTTTAATTCTATATATCATAAGCCTAATTTGAGTAAGAAATGAGATAGATATAAATTTTTTAAAACGAGTGGCAGTAGTTGTTTGGGTGTGGATAGTTTCGAATAGCTTGGTTTCAAATAAATTTTGGGCACTATTAACTACTCAGTTTGGTTCCATATTTCAGGAAAACATAGAGGACGTCCTAAGCTTTAAAATGAGTGGTCAAACACCTCGTTTAGTTAAGTACAGAGGGAGATATAGAATTTTTAAAACAGACCAAAATTCAGCTTAAAGCTATTCGAGCCTCAACACCAATACTCAACAAAAGCTTGGATCTTTTCACATGAAATCACTTCCAAAACAGTTACTCAAATGAGATCAAGAGGTTAGTATCAAAACTGAACCATAAGATGAGAAAAATCATATCAAATCCAGTCATAAACTCAGATCTACAACATACACTTAGTCCTCCACCTAACTTGATGTTACTTGAACTCTTTCGCTCATTTCTTGAAGCAAAGTTGTATAAAAGTTCTTCAAGAAAGCAAGATATTAAACTTCCACATGATTTCAAGCTTAAGAGTAAGATACACCAAAATACCATTCAAATAATCTCAAGAATCAAGTGATAAATAAACCTAAACCTACCTTAAGAAAGCTTTCTTCCAACTCTTCCAAGTATTCGGTTGCACACCTCAAGGTCTTGAAGGAATGAAAGTCTTATATTGTATTTGATGTTTTGAAAAGAAGAAGAAAAGGAAATAAAGGCGAAGGCTATTGTTTTATGAGTCAAGAAAGAAGTGAGAAGAATGAAAACAATATGAAGAGAGAAAAGAGAAAGTGGACATGAGGTTGAGAAAGAGGGAGCATTTACACGTGCAGATTTTTAATCCAATGAGATATTTATATGAAAAAAATTAGTTAGGATGGAACTTATTTAGTCCTTAGTTTAGTTCTAATGTAACTAAGTAATCATGCCATAAATATAATGACTAATCTCTTGTCTCCATGCATTAAATGCAAGCTTATCCCTTTATAAAACAAATATTCCCGTCATTATGGCTTGATATTCACATGGAAAGCTTCCTTAAGAAGCTTGATTTTGTTTGTTTTATTCACATAATGCATTGGCTTCACTTTTGTCTCTTGTAAACCACTTCCTTAGGCATACACATACACACACATGACTACACTTCCATTTTCTATTGGTTTTGCTTAAAAAAATCACGAACACTAGCATGCTTCCTTTAAAGTTTGTCTCTTTTGATTTATAACACTTGTACTTCATTATATTGAGTAGTAAAATTTAGAGACTTATCTTCTGACTTACCTAATCATAAATTTTTGGCCAGTCTAAGTACTCCTAATTTTCTTGTGATGTTTATCTGTTACTAAGGGTATTTTGGTAATTTTTCATTCCAGGGGTATTACTGTAATTTCATCTTCAAGGGTGACATCATCTTTCTTATCTCACTTTCTTCTTCTTCAAGTTTCTCCAAAATATTTAAGGGTATTATTGTAATATCCACTTCAAGGGTAGTATAGTAATTCTCACATCAAAGTAAAAGGTAATATGGTCATTCTCCTTCAAGTATTTTTTAATTTCTCTTTTTATCTCTAATTATCATATTTAAATTTTTGGGATGTTAAAAATAACTAAATGGGAGACTCAGTTAACCTTTTATGCGTCCAATACTGACCACTTATAGATGAAGAAATGTTTAGGTCATGTTATAGTGGTAACTATTGAAGCACATGTCTTCAATAACATAATTGAGACACTACTTATTACTTTTACAAGCCTATGACACGTAACATTAGTGGTAGTCTGTGATTGTAGGAATAATGTCAAAAAATAAATTTAACAAAAAGGGATTAAGAGATAACCATATAACAATACATAGTTAATCATATACTTTGTATTTGATATTGAACTAAGTAACTTATAACTAAATTTTAACTAAATAACAAGTGTCATCAACCTTGGAAAAATATCAAGACATGTTTAACTCCTTTTTAATAGCAACAAAGCCAATTTTGAATGTAATACATTAATATTGTCTTTAACAAATTTGAAAACTAAGTTAACCTTGTATCTGTTTGGAGCTAACCAATTAACGCTAAGAACCTTGGGAAAAAAATTAAATCATTTTGTAGTCCTTTTAAATAGCCATGAAGTCTATTTTCCATGTAATACAATAATAATAATAATAATAATAATAATAATAATAATAATAATAATAATAGTCTTTAACTAAATGAAAAACTCAGTTAATCTTGTATGTATCTAACACTAACCACTTATAGTTGAAGAAATGCTTCAGTCAAGCTATAGTGGTCACTATTGAATCACATGTATTCAGTAACATAATTGAGGCACTACTTATCAATTTTATAGGCCTAGGACACGTAGTAATAGTGATAGTCTATCATTGTAGGCATAATGTCAAAAAATAAATTTAACAAAAAGGGATTAAGAGGTAGTTAATCATCTACTTTGTATTTGATGTTGAAATAAGTAACTAATAACTAACTTAATTTTAAGTGAATAACAAGTGTTATCAACCTTGAAAAAATTAAGCTAGTTTTAACTCCCTTTTAATAGTAACAAAAGGTAATTTTTCATGTAATAAAATAATAGTTGTCTTTAACAAAATTGAAAACTGAATTAACTTTGTATCTATCGAGGGCTAACCAATTATTGTTAAAGGTTTCTTTGGCTCAGGTCAGGCTACAATATTTGTAATATTTGTTGTCGGATCGCATGCTTTCATTAAATTACTTGATAGGCCTAAGACAAGTAGTAACAATTCTAGTCTATCTTGTACAAAATCAAAAGAATAAATATTACCAATACCTATTCAGAGTTAACCATATAATAATACAAAGTAAACCATGTATTTTGTATCTAAGATTGAAGTTGTAGAATTGTTACCTACCTTAATTTAATGAACAATAAGTATGATCAACCTTTTCAAAAAGAAATGAATGGCTCTTTTAGTCCTTGTTAACAACAAAGAGGTAAATGTACTACACAAAAATAATTGTTTAACTAAATGACCAACTGAATTAAGTTTATATTCGCATGTTATTAACCAGTTACTGCCAATGACATTTGTGTGTCAGGATTCACCTAATAACTGTTGGATCACATATCCTTAGTGACATACTACACCCATTATTGCTTTGATTTACATGTTGAATGCTATTGTTGGCTTGCCAATGACAGAATATAGTTTTAAAAAGGAGGTTCACTATCCATGCTTCAAAATGAACCACTAATTCAAAAACATATTGGAAAGCATAATTCTAATAAAATTAATCTTGTCTAAATCTATCAGAACAACAAAACGTGTCCAAAAATGCTCATATTGTCCTGCATATTCAACGGCTCCACAAAACAGCCTTCAGTTGACCACCACCACGGATTATAATGAGACTATAATATTGAGCACCCAAAAGATACCCAGGTTTGCCTCACTGCTGTTGTTAGCTAACAATACCATCTTAGCACAGAGGTAATTGCTTTGCATACCCAAATCTTTCTCTTTCTCCTACAGCCTGTGCACTCTTCTATACTGGCGATTGCTCGTGGTCTATGTAATTTACAAAAGTGGTGAAAAATACTAAATTTACAAAAGAGACAAAGTTAAACTTCCTAAGTACATCAACCAAAATAAAATGTGAAAAATCTAGTATTCACAATCACCAAATTCCTTAAAATCTAGTGTGGAAGTTTCTCATCGAGTACTTATAGAATAAAACAATAAAATGAATCATGGATGTAAAATGAACCAAACTTTCACAAATTTAAAATTAACATAAGGCACCTAAACTTTGTTAAAAGTTTTCTCATTAAACTTCTCCATGTACACCTATAATAAACTTAATAGAGCTTGGCCTTAGTATTCATACCTTAGAAAAGTATTGACAATAGGGTCTTAAAATCCAAAAATGCTCTCAGGCTAGAAACTAACCCAAATTAGGCCTAATCCGTACAATGGGAGTAACATACAAACATATTGCAACTAAGTTTTACCAATTGCATAGCTACCATAGCGTTGAGGATTGACTTTTTTATACCCTGCAGCTCAAAAGTTCACCAAACACCATATTAATAATAAAGTGAAGGTTTAAGGTCGACAAATCCGACCTTGTGGTGGACCTTAGGATGGTTTTGGAAACTCAGCTTCTAGAATGGTAATTTTACACACATAAACATATTAAAGGAAAAACATCATCATTTACCTTATATATAAATCAACTGGTTTAAAATTAGTAAATTATCTTTTGATATTATTTTACAACTATTAACCAAATGGTTGAAAAAAAAAAAAAAAAAAATAAACCTCCAAACCAATGCTTTCTAATTTAGTTCTTTATTTAAAAACTACACAACCCGTTACAGTAACAAGATTTGGACTGAAGTTTAAAACAAATCCATTGCATCCATCTTTTAAGAAAAGAAAAAAAAAAATTACAACCCACTAACATGTACATTCAACCAATAACAAGAAAATTTGATTCCAAGCACAAAAGGAAATTTGACTCAGATGGATTTGGAGTTCCATTGTTCAAATGGAGAAAATGTATAGTCTATAAGATTTACAAAAACTACCCTCAAACAGTACCTACACCTCTATCAAAGGGTAAAAACAAAGGAAAGAAAAGGAGCATCTACTAATAAACTCAACAACAATGAAAGCAAGTAAAAGAGGAAAATATAGGACAAATAGGAAAGAAACAAAAGCCACACTTTCTATTACGTATGTTCAATCGTTTACAGTCGTCAAAGTTGAAGGGAAGTCGGCGTCAGAAGTTGTCAAAGCAAAATTACGAAGACAAAATGACAAAGAGCAAATGTTGTCCTTAACCTAGAGGAACCAACTTTTCTATTTTGATTTCAAATATTTTATTATGTTTTTTATTTTAGAAATTAAATAAATAATATAAAAAAAACACCACATAGGTGACTATCTAAAGGTTGTAGCTACTAAGTGATTGTCAAAATATCAAGACTCAAAAATAATCGATTAATTTGTTCTTACTATCACTAGGTTTCTTGAAGAAAAGATAATTGATTATATGAACAACATAATTGATTAAATGTACTATATTCTTAAGATAATCAATTATTTGTGAGCTTTTGCATCTAAGAAACAAGGGCCTCAAGAACTGAAAACTTCAACATTTTTAAAACAACTTTTGAATTGATTCATTCCTCAAATCAACTCAGCCATGGATCTTTACTATGATATCAATGAGAGAACTGAAATGCATATACTAGCATAAGATGCATGATTCACTAACCTTTTAGCATATAAAGCTATAACATACAACCTAATATAGACTAGTGTTCATACTAATAGGGAGCTTATTACATATTCCATAATAACTCATCATCAAATGATAAAAAAAAACATAACATGTAAGGTCTTCATGTTCTACAAATTTGATGTTGGACCACCCTCTACTGCTCAAAATATTTACCTCATCCACAATTTTTCCAATGCAATCTGTAGGGTAAAAAAAATAGTCCGATAATCTTCTCCATGCTTCAGGTGTCCAATGCTGGACATGAAGCAGCAAGTAATGAAATCTTACATTAACTATAGATATGACCAAATTATAGTTTATAAAGGTTTGAGTAATCTTCACCGTGAACTAGCTTTTACGGTTGTGTTTAATCCAAATTCAACAATTACAAATCGCAGACCCAAGTTTTAATGACAGCCAAAGATTTGATTCTACCTATGTAAAATGCTAAATCTAATAATGGAACGGGATGTGCCAAACCTATCATGTTGAAAATTAATTTAGGAAGTTATAATAATGGTTATGTACAGAGTGAAATAATAAAATCAACTATGAATGTTAGTTCATTCTGGTTGCAGGCTAGAATGGACTGACACTATGAGCCAATTTTAACATGAATTCAGGTACAAGGCGTCTCCTTGGAGGAGCCGTTGAATCTCTGGCACGGGCATCAGCATCACCAGAGTGGATATATGCTACTAAATCTTCAATCATATCATCTTTGCCACCTCTCATAGGATCCTGAAAGGAGTGGGCATTTGACATGAATGGCTAGATAAAAAAGGATAACAATTTTTTTCAAAGAATTAGGAAGCATCACTCATTGAGAAAATTTATTAAAAAGCTGAATTACCTAAGAAAATGTGGAAATAAGAGAGAGAAATAAAATTAGTTTATTTAATGCACTTTGTCTTCATATTTTTTTTATTTTTGATTGACTTAGCCAATTATGCCTTCGGCTTTAAGCTAATAATAATATTAGGTTAAGGGGTGGTTTGGTTGAGTTTAAATAGGAAGGAAAGGAGGGGAAATTTTTAAAAATTTGTGTGGGTCCCGCACCTCTATCATTTTCATACAAATATTTTTTCTCATATTCTTTCTTTTCCATTCTATTCCACTCAACCAAACCCATCCTAAGTGACTTCCCCTGGAAAAGACGATGTCATAAACCCAAGATTGAAATAATTCCTTATATTTTATTTATATCATAGATTATTGATAAAAAAAATGGTATTAAACTGATTGAAATTGAAAACAAAATTTAGCAGTTTAGGCAGAAAATGGTATACAGTTGTCTCAGTTAAAAAGAACAGATTCATCAAAATCAATGAGACGCAAGTGGTCAAATACCTGTAGAAACACGTCTGTATGAGTCTTTCCTTCGTACAAAATTGATTCAGCTGTGACTCCAACTCTTTTAAGAGCTTCAGCAAATGTTTTACTGTATAAAATAATATGTTAATCAAAGTCCGACAGCTGAAAAATAAGAAAACTTTCATGTTGGTTGTGACTTAAACTAGAGCATTTAACTTTACTTTTTTATCTTTCTATATTGATTGTGTTTGCTGAAATCTTGTTTCGGGGGGACAAGGAACTGTCATAGCCTCATAGGTCGTTTATGTTGTTTCTTTGCATGATTATCAATAACTTGGAGTTAACTAAAATTATTCATTGCTAACTAAAATTATTCAGCATTTCAACCATTACACAAAACTTGGCAATTTAGTTTTCCATAAAACAATTATCACTCACTACACTCCCAAAATATCTCGGCACAGCTAAACCATAACAAATTAATGGGCCAATCAATATAAATTCCTGTTTTATATTGTTACCAAAAATTTTAAAACCCTTATAAAATGGGCACAAACCTGGCATCTGATGGTATGGAATAATCCCCAGTTCCATGAAAAAGAACTACAGGAGGTAATAGAGAATTCGCATTTCCAATGTTCGGATCTTGAATCATTACTTCTGGAGAAAACCGTTGCAGGGATTCCTCCCCTTCCATTATGCTGTAAAATAAAATAGTCATTTAAAAGTCTAATACAATGAAAAGCAGAGTTAAAATTAACTACTTGAAGATTGAATGAAGTGACTACCTTAAAAAGATGGACCGATAAAGACCTCTACTATGAAAGTGATCTATTAGGTTAAACAAATTATACCTGCGTTGATATAAGGAAAGACAGCAAATAAATTGTGTTAATCATTGGTGGGAAATGCAAGTTATATAATAAACAATCTCAATCAAATAACATTCCATTTACCATAAGAGGCAAAATGAAACCACAATTGGAAGAATTAGGTCTTGCATATCTTCTGGGTACATTTATTTATGTCATTAAAATGATGAACTTGAGCTATATTTTCTTCAGTAACATGTAAAGCAGTGTAAGAATCCTAATATTTGTAAAACTAAACAAAACGCTTTTGTAACATATCAAAATCCAAAATTGCATTTCTAATATTAGTAAAACAAAACACTTTTGCAACATAGCACAATCAAAATTTGCATTGCTAACATGTGATCTATCCACGAACCAAACAAAAAATAGCTTAAATTGTTCGGTGAAAGCACACGGATGACTTTTATTACATTTCAAAGTTCTAACACACTCCCTACTTTTAAGAGGCTTTTGAGCTTAAAGGATGGATAATGCACTCACCTGCCTTATACTTAAATTCAAATTCTTTTTAATTTAGAAGAATTGAGTGACAAGGATCAAACTCTATTAGCAATTTGTTCTTGTTTGTCAGGAACAAACAGAATCTTCCTATTTTGTATTCATATGTGCAGATATTAGTTCCATGCTTTCAGGTATCTCTTGTATCCCATAACTATAATTGTCTCTCCTATTACCTATGCCTAGATCAGTGTTACCCTAATTCCCTATTTATTCTACAATATTGTAATCAATCAAATCAAGGAAAATACAATATTTTCTGCATGGTAGCAGAGCACAATATGAAGAGCCATCTTTGATTTCAAAGTCATGTTGCACCATTCATGGCAAACAAACACAAGACTTAACAGATCCAAGATAGTATCTATATTAGCGACAGCAACCAGCCATAACCAGCCTGATTGGAAGGACCTATTCTTCCTATCATTTGGCTACAAACTGAAGTGATAACACTTCATCCAAAGTTTAAACCTTTTTTCCAAGGAAAAGAGGAATATATAGTCAGGGATGCAAAACATGTGGAGAAAGATGATCAGCATCAACATCAACAGCACCTTTAACCCAAGTTAATTGGGGTCAGTGGTAAATGAATCCAAAGATAGATACAAGGAAGTTGGAAAAAAAAGGCTAAGAAAAAGGGGAAATAAGAAAAAAAATAAAATAAGATAAAAGAAAAGAAGGGTGAAAGAAGGAGGGGAAAAATGAAGAGGAAAAAAACTAAAAAGGGACCGTTTGGAACATAGAGATAAAAATGGTTCTGACCATCCACCAAACTTATAGCTTTTCATCATTCCGTTCTAAGACACTTATAAGACAGAGAATTCTCACCCCTTGATTTTGGGTTGAGTTAGGCCTAGTCATGGATGTCCAGTCCTCTGTGTGTTAAGACTTAAACAATAATCTCCACGTTAGCTATCTTTTTTGGTTGAGTTAGGCCTTATTCATTTCTGATAAATATAACCAATTAGATAGAAGAGAACATCACGAACTACAACCCCCCTAAAGTGATACAAAATCCAACAAAGAAGACTAATTCAAATTTGGATAAACATCATAGTTACCAATCTCGGATAAAGGCACAAATCAATAACAAAAAAAACAAATTAAATGAGTGTAGATGATGATACCGTTACTTCAAGGATGACCAATGAAGTTTTTTTTTATTTAGAAAAAAGAAAAACCTATCAGAACCAAAAATAAGGATGGAACAGAGTGTTAGAATCAGGGGGAACTCAAAAGGATCAAGAAACTGAGTCTCAAGTCTACAAAGTGTTTAGGCTTTTTTACATGCCAAATCAATTTGATTGGTAGTTGTAATTTGTATATGAGATGAAACTTCCAATGATCCATTGTATGAAGCTCATTCATGGTTTTTGCATTCATGTTTTAATAAAAGCATAAGTCTTATGGAAAAAGCTTTTCTGAAACAAATGATTTTCATGATTGCATAAAAGCTAAAGTGCTCAAAGTTTAAGGTTTTGGAAAAACATTTTTTCTCTGCTTTAATCGATTACCAACATGTGGTAATCTATTACTTAAGCTTTCAAGAACACTTTAATCGATTACAGGAGAATGGTAATCGATTACACTTCACAAAGTCACAGAAAAGTCTTCCTGCTTTAATCAATTACGATTTGTGGTAGTCGATTACAAAATAAGGACTTAGGACACACAACGGCTAGCAGAGGAAGTCCACGACCCTTCGTGAGAACAGAAAAGAATAGAGAATTTATTACCAATTGACAGAACAAAGTACTTGCAAAATAGAAAAAGTGGGTATGCCCCGGCAAAAGATCGGCTTGGCAGGAAACAACACCAGCAAGCACGTGGTGTTGATGGTTTGTGTCAAAACGGGTCATAGAGCATGGAGATCCCCATCAATGTTCTTAAGAAAGAAGTACACTTGTGGGCTGGAAATCACATTTTTAACCACAACCCTATGGTTTGAGTTTTTTCTACTTACGAGTTTTCTCAACCGGTCATTGCATCATTATCAAAACTCAAATATAAGAAAAGAAACTAATTTTACACTAATTAAGAAAGTTAGTTAACACAATTTAATTTTATTACTCTTAATTAAAAAATAATGTTATTTTTAAAATAACCATCAACGAAATTTAATATTGTGAATAAGAAAGAGTCTTTGAATATAAAATTACAATTAAATAAGGTAAAATTAGTTAGATTTGTTTATATTTAATTTTTCCGTATAAAACAATTTTTTTTCTTATTTTTGAGTCTAGAGAAAGTAAAGTATTTTTTTTAACATACAAAGATTGAAAGGGACTTTCTGCAAGTACTTACCCTCCAGATAAACCAAAATAAGTCTTAATTTGGGAAAGACTCCAAGACGTGCTTTCTCCTTCACCTGCCTCTTTGATTGCCTGCTCCACAATTGCACATGCAGCAATATGTGCCCCAGCTGACTGCCCCATTAGGTAAATTCTATGAAAAAAATGGAAAAGGAATCATTATTGATCACGAGAAGCCATTACCCTTAAAGCAAGTGAAAAAGTTGGATGTCGTAATGAGAAAAGTTTGGAGTTAAGGGAATGTTTATTTACCTGTTAGGGTCACCTCCATATTCTGCAATATTGTTGCACACAAATGAGATGCCTTGAGAAGCATCAACTATCATATCACTGATGGTTCCCTGGGGAAAATTTCTGCAAGAAAAGAGATGTTATATAACACAGGAATAGGAGACATGAGCAAGTAACACACTCAATTCAGTAAACTATTTATTATTAGGTGAATCTCATGCAGCCTGAGAGAGCCAATTTGAATTACATGTGCTTTTAGTGGTTTGTGATGAGGTAAATAAAAGCCACTGATTTCCTTGGGTTGGTTTTCTTCATTACTATTTTCGCTACCAGTTTTCATTTTGACTTGGATTTATATATTTCAGCAATCCCCCTGTTTACTATTTGCTCTAAATAGGATAGAATTTAGTGGATCTTTAGGACTCCGACCATGTTTTGCACCCTATACTGTAAAAAACAGTACATTCCCTGTTGATTCTGTTGGTCTTGGCGGCCATCACTAACACTCAAAAACATGTTACAAAAAAGACCAAGTATTACTAATTTTTTGAGCAATTTATTGAGTTAAAATGAATGAATAAACAATTTTAAAGTGGAGGCATTAAGAGGGCTAGAACAGAAGAACGCAGAAGTGAAATGACTGTAGAAGTAGACTGGGCATAACTCACTCCTAAAAACTAGCTAAAGGGAGGAGGGTAGCTCAAGTCTTATAAGTAGTTTAAAGTCGGACATCTTAAGAACACATTCCCCATGACAATGACTGGACATTTGGAGCATGAAACTTGCATAACTACACATCTATGTGTGGCCCAATGTCAAGACTAGATAAGCTTTCATAGAAACGAACTGAACCTAACTCACTTTCCAAAATTAGCTCATTAGAAAAGGTATTGCCTCGAGTCCAATAAGGAGTATTCTGGTCATATTCCTAGCCAATATTAGACATCTTAACATATAGAAATGAAGAAGTAGACAAAAATATGATTCCAATCATCAAAAACACTGTTTATATATTTAAATTAATTTATTTAGCAATTCTGATAATGGATATGGGAAAGTTTTCTTCCAATAAATGATGTTATTCTAGCATTGTTGGGGCAACAATTTAATCATAATGATGATTTTTGAATCCCAAATTCTCAAGGGTTTTGCAACCAGAAAAGGGAAATGAAATTCAGATAATAGTGATAGGGAACTTTGAATGATCAACTCTAACAGCAGTATGAAAATTCGTTAATAAAGGAGTTCCATTATCCATATGCTAGAGAAGCAACACAAAAAACTATGTTCACTAATTTTCAATTTGGATAGCTGTGATACAAAATGATGACCTTATACTTCTCTTTATATTAATAAGACCAAAAGAAAATTATACACTCTACTTCAGGTATGCTAAAGATAAATATATATAGATATCAATGACAATTCATCTGACAAGCTTAAGCTTTTAAGATTTTTTTTTTTTTTTTTTTTTTGGCCAGCAAAAATAAATATATTATATATATAGAGAAAATTCTGCATTACAAGGAGTATTGCAAAACAAAACCTAGACAAAACAGGCCAGAACGAAGGAAGCTTAAAACATATGAATGATGAAAGCCACCTGAGTTCTGACTTAGACTAGGCCATCAACAGAAAATTCAGATTTCTACCCTCCCCTGATTACAAAAGCCAATCCCATATTAGTAGACCAAAAGTGGAAAGGGAAATTAAAACCCTCCTCTAGATTTCTAAGCCAGGACCAGCATAGGAATATTGCATCTTCCATCAAATTGTGTCTATTAAAGCTGATTCCTTGAAAAATGATTTTGTTCCTGTGGTGCCAAATAGTCCATGTCAGAGCTGCCCACCACGTCATCCATCTCATCAAATTAATTCCATTGTGTCCGTAAAAAGAATGCTGAAGGAAGTGTTCTTTTGGTGATATGGCTGATACACTTGCAGCATTGATCCATGACAAGCATTCCCACCAGATTGGTGTAATGCTGTTACAGTTAAAAAATAAGTGGGCCACGTCTTCTGCAGAATTCCTGCAGAAAGGGCATAAGTTGTCTCTGAGTTCTACGTTCCTTCTACATAAATTCACTTTAGAAGGCAGCCTGTCCCTAAATAGTCTCCAAATAAAACATAATGCCTTATGAGGTATTTTTAGCTTCCATAATTCCTTAAATATGTCCTCTTGGGGCAGAGTATTCACCTCATTATCAAAATGATGGTAAACACTTCCCACTGTGTACTCACCAGTCGGATCAGCCATCCACATCCAAGTGTCATTAGTTTGTGGTTGTATAACCATGTCCTGAATGTCCTTCATGAAATTTACAGCGGATTCTACCTCCCCCTCCATAAAATGTCTTCTCCAACTAAGCTTCCATTCCCAGCCAGATTGTGTCATGGTACCCATATGATGGATAAGCTGACGTTGTTGATTAGATATTTGATACAGTCTAGGATACCTTGTCATCAGGTTAGATCCATCATTTTTCCACCCATCTTCCCAAAACAATATCCTGGAACCACAACCCACCTTCCATCGGATCCCACTCCTCAGCCACTGCCCCTCTTCAGTTGAGTTATAAAATAAGCTAAGATCTCTCCACCACATAGATTCTTTTCCAGATCTTGTGTGATCTTCCAGATTCCTCCATCCCCCATATTTTGAATCTAAAACTTGTGCCCATAATTCCTCTTGCTGATGGAATAAATTCCAGCACCATTTCCCTAGTAAAGAAGAGTTAAATTTAGCTAAATCTTTAACACCCAGCCCCCCCCTTCTCCTTTGATTGGCATATCATCTTCCAACTAACCCAAGCTATCTTCCTTTGTTCATCGTTGCCTCCCCATAAAAACCTTTTTTGGATTTTCTCCAAGCAATCTATCACCTTCTTCGGAGCCCTGAAAAAAGATAAAAGGAAAATAGGAATTGAGTTTAGGGTTGACCTTATCAAGGTGACCCTACCCCCAAAAGAGAAGTATTTCATTTTCCATTTAGCTAATTTTCTCTCAAATTTCTTGATTAAGGAATCCCATGTCTCAAAACGTCTTGGATTGGCTCCAATAGGAACACCGAGATATGAAAATGGTAGCTCCAGCCTTCTGCAGTTAAGATATGCTGCAGCATTAATGGCCCACTGGTCATCTCTTCCAAAGACCCCAACTCTGCTCTTTGCAAAGTTGATTTTCAACCCCGAAACCATTTCAAAACACCTCATCATCACCTTAATTACTTTCACATTTTTGGTCGATGCATTACCAAAAAATATCGTATCATCCGCATACTGTAAAATACTGATATCAATACCTTTCCTCCCCACCTTATATCCTTCAAACAGGTTCTGTGCCTGGGCTTCTCTCATCATTCCAGTCAATCCTTCAGCCACAATGTTGAACAAGAGTGGGGCTAAAGGGTCACCTTGTCTAAGGCCCCTTTGTGGTGTGAATTCCAAAGTAGGGCTGCCATTCACCAAGATTGATATAGAAGCGGATTTTAAGCATCCTTCAATCCACATAATCCATCTAGGACAAAATCCCATCCGCTTCATCATGTATGATAGAAATTCCCAATTGACGGAATCATAGGCCTTTTCGTAGTCAACTTTGAACAGTAGGCAGCTTCTATTTTCCTTTTTTGCCTCATCAACAACCTCATTTGCAATGAGTGCACTATGCAGCAGTTGCCTCCCCTGGATAAAAGCTGATTGCCGATGGTCAATTATAAAAGGTAACACCTTTCTCAGCCTTGTAGCTAATACCTTAGCAATAACCTTATACACACAGCCTATTAAGGAGATAGGTCTGAAATCATTTAGGCCTTGTGGATCATTTACCTTGGGGATTAAGGTTATGAAGGACGCATTGCCACCCTTGGGAATTTTTCCATTTACATAAAATTCATCTATGAACCGCAGAAAATCAGCTTTGAAGGTCTCCCAAAATTGTTTAATAAATTTGAAGTTAAAACCATCCGGTCCAGGGCTTTTTTCATTGCCACAAGCCCACACCGCATTCTTCACCTCCAAAGCATCAAATCGAGCCATTAGAATGTTCACATGCTGCTGTTCAATGGCTTTAAAGTTCGTTCCATCTAAGTTAGGCCTATTCATATCCAGCTCCTCGAATTTCTTTTGGAAGAATAATCTGACTTCATCTTTGACTCTGTTTGGCTCATTAATCCAGCACCCATCAACCATTAAGCCTCTAATCATGTTGCTGTTGCGTTTCCAATTTACAGTCATGTGAAAGAATCTAGAGTTGCAGTCCCCCACTTTAATCCACTTAGATCTAGCCTTCTGCCTAAGGATTGAGGCATTTGCCATGGCTGCAGCCCATAGCTCTTCTTGCAATTGTTTTCTTTTCAGCATCTCATCATCATTGAATTGTCTCCCATCCCCCTCAATTTCCAATTTGTTGAGTTCCTCCTGTAACGATTGAACCTTCAGTTGCATATCACCAAATTGTGTTTTATTCCAAAACTTAATCCTCTGTTTTAGATTCTTAAGTTTTTGTTTCAGGACAACACCCCCCCAGTCACTAATCAAATTTGAATTCCATCCATCACATACTATCTTCCTGAATGCAGTGTCCTGAAACCAACAGTCCATGATCCTAAATGGTTTTGGGCCCCAATCATCCTCATAAGATCTCAGTAGGATAGGACAGTGGTCCGAAAAATTACGTTCCAAGATGAACTGAGTAGCACCAAGCCATTTGTTAATCCATTCAGCAGAAACTAATGCTCTGTCCAATTTACTTTTGGCAGACCCGTTTGGTCTATACCAAGTAAAACTGCGCCCAATGCAAGGTACCTCCTCCACTTCTAGCTCAGCTATCCATTCGTTAAACTCCCTGACCATACCATCATCATAGTATCTCTGGCATAACCCCATACGTTCTTGAGGTTTTCTGATATTGTTAAAATCCCCAATCAAGCACCATAGGACCCCCATGTTTGAGTCTCGCAGCTGCCTTATATCCTCCCATAATTTTCTTTTTAAAGATGCCTCACAAGGAGAATAGATGTTCACAACAGTAACCCTACAACCATCTGCAACCCATATCCCATTCAAGTATATAAATCCAGCCCCCCAACACCTTATTCTCCAAGCTAAAAACCTGCTTATTCCAGATGCATATTAACCCACCAGCCTTGTTGATTGCTGGCAGGAATTCCCAATTGATTTCAACATCTCCCCATAGTGCATTGCACACCTTGTCATCAATGAATTCTTTCTTAGTTTCTTGTAAACACAACATATCTATCCTTTCTTTTGCTATCAGTTTTCTAATTGCAGTCCATTTAACACCCCTCCCCAACCCCCTGATGTTATAAGATAATATCTTCATAAATCACCAGCCTCACCACCCATCCTCAAGAACTCAGCCTTATCTCTTCTTTCCATATCATTCATGCAATTCACTATGTCGGCCTGGTTACACCCATCCACTCCTAACAATTTTGCTATTTTCCACTCACTGTCAGCGTCAATTCTCCACTCATGCTTGGAATAGCTATGGGCTGCCTTTGCCTCAGGTGAAACATATTTGTCATGCAGGAACTTATTATCCCATTCCGCTACAGCCTTAAGGCCATCACCTCTGGATGGAGAAGGAGAATTTTCTGAGTTGGAAGGAACATAGGCTACCTCTTTTCCTTTCTTACTGGGCTGCTGGGTGGTTTGTTCATGATGAAATCCACAATTTGGTGTGACCTGAAAATCCTTTTTACCCCCCTTGTTTCTGATGTATACTATCCCCTTAAAATTAGGCCCACAGTTATTTAGGCCCAATTCCTTTTCATTTTTTCCAGCAGAGCACAGTATGGGTGGGCCCACAAGAGTACATTCACCCTCATCTGCCCCTCTCACCCCACGTGATGGTGAAGGCTGAAAATTCAAACTTTTCTGCTTGTCTGGTTGTTCCTCCAAATTGTCCACAGGTCCAGCCCTAATCCCCAGACACCCCACTCTGTTATTCGTGTCAAAGGAGATGTTCAGGTCCTGCATATCCTCTCCTGCGTCCTTAGGCTCTTGGCTACCTATGCTGTTGTCTGCATCAGAAGCTGTCCCTGTATGATTGATAGCCTTGTGTGGACACAAAGCCTGCTCTGCTCCACCTGTTTTGCTGCAGGAGTTGTCAATATTCAGACCAAGACCCATTGGTTCAAACCCACCTTTTTGACCATCAGGTATGGACTGCTGGTCAAAGCCAAGTCTTTTCCGGTCTTCCCTGTCATGATCCATCCCCCCACCCTGTGATTGAGTTTCCGCCACCACCTCCAAGTTCTCTGATGATATACTCAGCTCCATCATACTGTCTACAGAAGAAATTTCTTCCGATGAAGCGTCATATCTTCCCTTCCTACATCTGCATGAGCAATTACCCAACTCCTCTACCACATTGATGTTGTAAGTTATGTCATTGATCGATGCCACAATGTTGTGATGAATAATAGGCTGCCAAGGGGTTTTGATAAGCACCCTGGCCCTGTCCAATCTGTGGTGATCTTCAGTATCATCATCTAATTCAACCAAGTCCCCAACCCCTGCAATAATCTGTCTTATGGATTCAAGGTTCCATGCATGCAGTGGAATCCCCCAACACTGCAACCATACCAGCCTATATCCAGTCTTCAAGTCAGGGGACCATTTATGCACCGTATGAAACATAGATTGTCCGTTTTCTTCAGCTTCTCTGCACATCACTTCTGCTTTAGAATCACTGAGTCCTTTTAGCATAACCATATCATCACCCATGTATACAGGTGTGATATCATCATCCCCATCCCATGGAAACTCTTCTTCTAATCTGTCAAATTTTGACAGGTTTCTAAGCCTGCCGATCCATGCACTGTTGTACCATTTCCACTTTTCCGGCGGAATGGTTATCTGAACAGTTGACAGAGATGGTGACAGCGCTGCTAGTTGACGTATTGGAGGTCGTCTCTTCATCCCATAGTTGCTGGATGACGCTAAGGCTTGTGCGTATGATTGACGAAGCGGCATTTGTCTTTGATTCTCATGCGGCTCTAGTTGTGCCCAGGTGATTTTCTCCTTGCCCTTACTTCTCATATATCTGTCGCCATCATTCACCCTTTGATGATGTTGGTCCAAGCTGTTCCGTTCCCTACTGTGCTTGGGCAAGTTAACATGTAACTTGAGTCCACCTATAACCAGGCTATCTAACTTCCTTTCAAGGTACCTCACATCCTCAACCCCTTTGAATCTCACGAAACCATATTTCCTACCATTTCTGTTTCGATTCTTGGCGATGAATATTTCTCTAACGTCCCCCCACTTTTTGAATTCTGTCCACAATTCTCGTTCACCTATCTCCTCAGGAAATCTGGTAAAATAGAAGGAGGTTATCTCCACTCTATCCCGCCAATCTAGTCTCGCCCTCCCCCTTCTTCGAATCTCAGCGTTTTCCATAGATCGTTGTCCGAAGCCATTACCAGCGTATTTGAGACATGGTCTAGCCTTAAAATCCTCACCGGACCGCTCACTAAGCCTATTTCTGTATCGGACCTCACCCACTCAGTGTTTCTCTCTCTAGGATTCTCTCTCATCTCTCCCACGTGAACACTTCCAAAGGATCTTACTTGACATGATATCAGGCTTCTATGACCAAGTGCAAGAGCTAAATTCTTGCCATATCCATTCTTCTATATGAAAGTTGAATTTCAGCACAAGATGGGCCAGAGCATTGTCTATGCTTTAAAACTCAAAGTGGTCTTGCATAAAGAGGCAAATTAGAGATATTAGAGCCATTTATGAGTCTCCATAATACTCTAGGGAAAGTTGACTATTTAAAAGGTTCACTACAAATAATTGTTTGCTTAAACATAAGACTTTCCTAATTATATAACAATATTTTATATTTCTCAAAAGAATTTTCAAAACAAAAAGAGAAGATGGAAAACCATCAAAGAGCGAGAAATGCTAGCAACTCCCACTTTAACACTCCTTTTGAGCAGACTCTTATTCGTTGACATTTATTTGAAATCAAAAGTTAATGGTCCAACGTGTTTTTTAACGACTCATGATTTTGTAGTTTCAATAAAACTTAAGTGTTTAACAAATGATAGTGTTAAAGAATCTGTTGCTAGCACTCCTCATCAAAGAATTGATTATACAGTTGAAATAGAACCTAGGAATAAAGAGTTTTCTTTCCATAACAAATTTAATGCTGCCAGATAGCATATATTACCTAGAGCAAAATACTGATGTGAGAATTGGGGAAGAAAATATCACCTGTAATCTATGCATGCCACAATGATATCTCTGTCTGATAACTGTTGACCTAAAAGAGAACCCCATGCTTTGTAACTGCACAAATACAATACAAATACTTCAAAACTAGTAAGATCAGAATTGTTAAGTAGTTATGTGTGTTTGCGTAAACTAGACACACACAAACACATCAATCACTTCAACAATGAAACTAATAGCATCCGATTGCATGGGGTATCATAGATATCAAAAATGAAAAACATGGTATATAATTATAAAATCCTCAGGTTGAAACTATCCACTTAATAAGACATTATACAGTTCTATTAAATATTTATATAGCTCATGCAGCACGTGTAAATAGTTTTAGCACATTAATATCTGTATGGCTTTATCACAATTAGCATTAATAGGGATATCATTGCTACTATTGTCAATATAAATATACGTGTGTGGCCAACATTAGACACGAACACACGTTACCAAGACTAATATGATATTAGTAGTTTAGGGTTTGATCCAATCAGTCTTAACCTCCTTTACACGATTTTAGTGCCTTAGTACTTGCATTTATCTCATGGTTTACATTGACAGCATTGTCATCACTGGAAATGACCATGGGCATTCTTTGTCTCCAACAACATCTAACCCTTCAGTTTCAGACCAAGGATTTGAGTCCTCTCAAATACCTCTTGGATATTGAAATATCCCAATCTGCTTCTAGCATTATCCTTCGTCAATGCAAATATGCTTTTGACATTCTTGAGGAAACAAGCATGATTGATTGCAAACTGTGATATCCTTATAGATCCCAAAGTCAAGCTACTCCCAGGTCAGGAGGAATAGAAAGAACCCAGGCAGATATTGGCACCTAATTTAACTACCTCACAATAACTAGACTTGATATTGCCTTTGCTGAAAATGTGGTAAGTGAATTCTTGAATGCTCCTTGTCGTGCTTATTAGGATGTCATGTTTGCCTCCTCCAATACATTAAAAATGCATCCGGCATAGGTTTGTTTTGTGTGAACAAAGGTAATACTAAGATTTTGAGCTACTATGATGTTGATTGGGCAAAATTTCCATATGATAGAAGATCCACGTTAGGCTACTGTGGGAAACTTAATCTCATGGAGAAGCAAGAAACATAACATAATTTTGATTTCCAATACAAATGCTAAATAACATGCTATGGCAGGTATAGCATGTAAAATAACGTGGCTTTGACCATTAATTCAGAAAGTAAAGTTAGGAGATGTCAAGGAAATGAAGTTGATTTGAGATATCCAAGTCATTCTCCACATTGCTTCTAATCTAGTGCTTCATGAGAGAATCTGATAGAACTGGTTCAAACAGAAATGAAAAAGAATGCTTTTATTACTGAGAAATGGAGAAAATCTTCAGCAGTACAGTGATTTCAAGGTCACACCCTCCACAACTACCTTCTAGGTACCCTTCCCTCAGCTTATACCCCTCTATTTATTACCTGACCTCAATTTCAGTTAGTTATTACTAACTAACAATTAGTCCTACTAACTGAAATAACAGCTAATTGCTAACTACACCTTTTATAATACTTTCCCCACCTCCTACTCCTATCAATACCCTCCCCTTCAAGATGGACCTTGTCCTCAAGGTCAAATCAGGAAAAGCCTTCTTCATCTCATCAGCCAACTCCCAATTGCTCTCATGATGGGGTAGATCCTTCCATTTGATAAGTACCTCCTACCTCCCAAATTCTGTCATCCTCTGCTGCATTATCCTCTCAGGTTGCATTTGCAGCTCCCCATTTTCCCTCAAATTTGCTGGTAGAGGCTAAGGAGAACAAGTAGCCTTGATTGATTTCTTGAGCAACGAAACATGAAAAATAGGGTGTATCATACTGTCCTCTGGCAGTTCCAATCTGTAAGCCACCTCTCCCCTACCCTTTGAATGATTTTATATGGTACATAAAATCTAGGACTCAATTTCTCATTAGGTTTTCTGGCCAAGGATCTCATTCTGTATGGCTGCAGCTTTAGGAACACCCAATCCCCCACTAGTAACACTACCTCCCTTCTATGCTTATTGGCATATTTCCTCATCTGATCTTGAGCTTTCAACAAATTCATCCTTAGCTCCTGCCGCA
The DNA here is from genome assembly GCA_013407115.1 of Glycine latifolia. Taxonomy (NCBI): domain Eukaryota; kingdom Viridiplantae; phylum Streptophyta; class Magnoliopsida; order Fabales; family Fabaceae; genus Glycine; species Glycine latifolia. Next base: position 2,654,151 of record CM023956.1, read on the forward strand.
ACTCATCTCTATCTTTACTCAATTGATTCACTTCCTCCAATTTAGAAGGAATATCAGCTCCCTTGATTAAAATTGGAGGTTCCTGCCCATACAAAGCCTTGAAAGGAGACATCTTGGCAGAAATGTTGTAATTAGAATTGAACCAGAACTCAGCCTAAGCTAGTTGATCAGGCCATTGTTTTGGTTTGGTACCTGTCAAACATCTCAAATAAACCTCCAAACATCTATTAACTACTTCAGTTTGCTGATTTGTTTGTGGATGATAGGCAGTACTCATCTTTAATTGAGTCCCTACCTTTCTAAACAGCTCCTTCTAGAAAATGCTCATAAATAACCTGTCCCTATCAGAAATTATAGAGGTAGAAAACCCATGCAATCCGACCACCTCCTTAATGAATAATTCAGCCACATCCTTAGCTGAATAAGGATGATTCAATGCAAAAAAATGCACATATTTAGTCAATCTATCCACTACTACCATGATAGTGTCTTTTCCTTAAGCTTTTGGCAAACCCCCAATGAAATCCACAGATATATCAGACCATACCTTAGTTGGAATAGGCAATGGCTGAATCAAACCTGCTGGAACCAAAGGGCTAGCTTTATTTTTCTGACAAACTTCACATGCAGCTACATACTCCCTTATGTTTCTTCATTCCTTGCCAAAAAACCACACTAGCCACCCTTTTAAAAGTTCTAAAGAAACCAGAATGTCCTCCCATAGGAGAATCATGCAATTCCTTTAAAATTAAAGGAATTCTAGAGGAATTTCTGGACAACACCAACCTGTCCTTATAATACAACTTGCCTCCCTTAATGGTATAACCTGGTTTCTCTGATGTTTTTGTGAACATCCCTTGATAAATCTCATATAACTGAGAATCAGCCTGCAACTCTTCCTCCCACTCAACCCATTCTGCTTCCTACGCAATAGAAATTGCAGAAAAAGAAAATTGCCTGGAAAGTGCATCAGCCACTATGTTTTCCCTTCCAGGTCTGTACTGAATTTCAAAATCATACCCAACGAGTTTAATAGCCCATTTTAACTGCTCCTCATTCAAAAGTTCATGTTCATTCAAGAACTTTAAACTTTTCTGATCAGTTCTAATAAAAAACCTTCTACCCAACTAATAATGCCTCCATTTCTTCACAACTAACACCACAGCCATCAACTCCCTCTCATAAACTGATTTGAACTGTGCTATTTCAGACAAAGCTTTACTCCAAAAAGCTAAGGGTTTGCTGTCATACAATAATATTGCCCCCAGCCCTGTACCTGAGGCATCACATTCTAAGATAAACTGCTTAGAAAAATCTGGTACCATTAAAATAGGCAGACCCTGCATAGCTGATTTAAGTTGCTCAAAGGAATTAGTAGCTTCCTCGCTCCAATGGAAGGCATTTTTCTTTAACAAGCCATTTAAAGGCTGTGCTAATTTTCCATAATTCCTTACAAACCTTCTGTAGTACCCAGTCAACCCAAAAACCCCCTCAATCCTTTTATATCTTTGGGTACAGGCCAATGGGTCATTGCTTCTAATTTACTAGGATCTACTTCTACTCCCTTCCCTGAAATTAAGTGCCCCAAGTATTCCAATGATTGTTGTCTAAAAGTGCATTTCTTTCTGTTTACATGCAACTTTTGTTGTTGCAGCAGTTGCAACAATGCCCTTAAATGTCTATTGTGTTCCTCCAAATCAGGGCTATACAACAAGATATCATCAAAGAAAACCAACACAAACTTCCTTAGAAAAGGTCTCAACACTTCATTCATGAGTGCTTGGAAAGTGGAAGGAGCATTAATCAACTGATAGAATTTTAGAACTCTTGTTTATTGAACTATGAATCAGTTACATCTAGGGATTAGAGCCTAGTTTCCCTAACCAACCACCAGTAATGCCAAAGATCCTAATTCCCGGCTTGGTGGTTGCTATTTAAAGCTAACTAACTAAACTGTAACTGACATTAGTCAGTTACAGGTAACAGTAGTTGCTGCTATGGCTTCCCCTTAAACTACCTGCCATGCGTCCTTGCTGCATATACCTGCTGTGCAGGTAGCCTAACAATACTCCCCCCCAAAAGAGCCACCTTGTCCTCAAGGTGAAAAGCAGGAAATTGTTCTTTCATGACTAACTCTGCTTCCCGTGTAGCTTCAAAGTCAGGTAAATCCTTCCATTGGATCAGCACTTCAGTTGTTCCCGCTGTAGAATTTCTAACAGCCTTCACAGCAATAGGTTCTACCTTTAGTTCTAACTCATCAGTCGGCATTGGAGGTAAAGGTTGGGGTCTCACTACAGGAGAAATAGCCTTCTTTAATAGATAAACATGAAATACTGGGTGGACTTTACTCTTAGGTGGTAGATTGAGCTAATAAGCCACTTTACCAATGACTTTAGAAATCTGATATGGACCATAAAATCTAGGGCTTAATTTCTCATTCAACTTCTTAGCCAAAGATTTTAATCTATATGGTTGTAGTTTAAGGTAAACCCAGTCTTCCACCTCCAAATTAACATCCCTACGATGCTTATTTGCATAGGCTCTCATCTAGTCCTGAGCCTTAAGCAGATTGGCCCTGAGTTGGTCTAGCAAATAGTCCCTATCTTGGGTAAGTCTGTTAACTTCCTCAACTACTGATGGAACAGTAGTGCCTTTCAATAATTGGGGTGGGTCTTTGCCATATAAAGCATTGAAAGGACTGAGCTTAGCTGAGCTACTATAGTTGGAGTTAAACCAAAACTCTGCCCAACTCAAACAAGTTGGCCACTACTTGGGTTTCTCTCCTGTAACACGCCTCAAATATGTTTCCACTCCTCTATTAACCACCTCAGTCTACCCATCTGTCTGAGGATGGTAAGCTGAACTAAATTTCAATTTAGTTCCTGCACACTTGAATAATTTCTTCCATAATTGACTCAGAAAAATTTTGTCCCTGTCAAAAATTATGGTATTGGGAAATCCATGCAATTTCACTACCTCTTTCACAAACAACTCAGCTATATCTTTTGCAGTGAAAGGGTGACAAAGGGAAATAAAATGAGCATACTTAGTCAATCTGTCCACCACCACTAAGATTGCATTTTTCCCTTGTGCCCTTGGCAACCCCTCTATAAAATCCATAGAGATATCAGCCCAAACCTGTGTAAGAACAGGAAGAGGTTGCAACAAACTAGCTGGTGATAATCCCTGATATTTATTCTGCTGACAAGTGTCACAGGCAGCTACAAATTTCAAAATATCCTATCTCATGCCCTCCCAATAAACCAAAGTTGCTATCCTTTTAAAGGTCCTAAGTCCTAAAAAACCCTGAATGACCTCCTACCACAGAACTGTGATACTCTTGCATAAGAGTGGGCACCTTAGGAGACAATTTAGAGATAACTAACTTGCCTTTATACCACAATTTCCTATTTTGCAAAGAATACCCTGGGTGTGCAGACCCATTTACCATTAAATCCTGCATAATTGCTTTCAATTTTGGATCAGCCAAAATTTCAGCCTCCCACTCTTCCTCATCAGAAAATCTGATCATAGATATTGCTGCAAATGTCATTCTCCTAGATAAGGCATCAGCTGCCTTATTCTCACATCCTGGTTTATACATGATATCAAAATCAAACCCCATCAGCTTTGAAGTCCATTTAAACTGATCCTCTCCCATTAACCTTTGATCAGTTAAGAACTTGAGGCTTTTCTGATCTGTCAAAATAGTGAATTTTCTGCCCATTAAGTAGTGTCTCCATTTCTGCACCGCTAACACTATAGCCATAAGCTCCCTCTCATAGACTGATTTTTTCTGAGCTGTATCTAACAATGTTTGGCTTAAAAAAGCTAATGGTCTCCCTTGCTGCATAAGCACTGCTCCTAACCCTTTATTAGATGCATCAGTCTCCACAGTAAAAGGTTGAGTAAAATCGAGTACAGTGACAATAGAAATCTCTGTCATGGCCAATTTTAGTTTGCTGATGGCTTTCTCAGCTTCCTCATTCCATTTGAAACTATCTTTTTTCATCAAATCATACAATGACCTAGCCACTTTACCATAATTCTGAACAAACCTTCTATAATAACCTGTGAGGCCCAAAAATTCCCTTAAAGATTTCACATTCTTAGGAGTGGGCCAGCTTCTCATCACCTCTAACTTTTGGGGATCTGCAGCTACCCCTTCTCCTGAAATGATGTGCCCCAAATATTCTACTTTGCGCTATCCAAAACTGCATTTCTTCTTATTAACCAATAACTCATTCTCAACCAAAAGAGATAGAACAGCCCTCACATGATCCATATGAGCTTCTACAGTTCTGCTATAAATGAGAATATCATCAAAGAATACTAATGCAAAGTTCCTCAGGTATGGCTTCAATACTTCATTCATTAAAGCTTTAAATGTGGAAGGGGCATTTGTAAGCCCAAAAGGCATTACCATAAACTCATAGTGACCTTCATGAGTTCTAAATGCAGTTTTTGTAATATCTTGCTCCCTCATTCTTATTTGGTGGTATCCTAACTTGAGATCCAGCTTAGTGAATATAACTGCTCCTCCCAATTCATCCAACAATTCATCAATAATAGGTATAGGAAATTTATTGGGAACAGTTATTTTGTTGAAAGCCCTATAATCTACACAAAACCTCCACCCTCCATCTTTTTTTCTCACTAAAATAATAGAGCTTGCATAAGGGCTGATGCTAGGCCTAATAATTCCTGAATTCAACATGTCTTTAACCAGTTTTTCAATTTCATTTCTGGTAATGAGGGCACCTATAAGGCCTCACATTAGGAATTTCAGCTCCAGGCCATAATTCAATCCCATGATCATGTTTTCTTGAAGGAGGAAGACCACAAGGATCCTGAAATACCTCCTTAAATTCTTGCAGCAAGCTTTCCATCCATGTAGGCACCAAGCTGGCATCATGAACAGCTTGTAAGTCATGACAACACAACAAGAATCCTTCTCCTTCACCCCTCAAAACTTTAATGATGGACCTCAATGATGCCACAGATCTGGTCAGGGCAGGTTCTCCCTTTAATACAATAGATCCTTAATCCAAAGGAATTTTCAAAGTTAACTCTTTGAAATTTGCCTTTATCTCCCCCAAAGAAGCTAACCATTCTATTCCTAAAACCACATCCACCCCCCTCATTTCAAAAACAAACAAGTCCTGCTGAATTCTCAGGCCTTGTATATGCAATTTAATAAATTTACAAACTCCTTCACATCTAATTTTCCTTCCATCTCCTACCTCCACTGTGTAAGGTTTAGTAGTTGTGACTGGTAGCTACAATGACCTCACTACTGCAGCTGAAATGAAGTTATGGGATGCCCCACAATCCACCAATGTCATGACTTTAGTACCCTCAATGATTCCCCACAACCTTATGGATCTTTTGGAAGTTAATCCAGCTGTGCTGTACAAGGACAGCTACATACTCTGAAACTGTGTTTCCAGTTCTTCCTCCTCTTCCACCACCTCCTCCTCACCTTGTTCTTCTCCCAATATCAAAACTTGAAACTGTCTATTAGGGCACACATGGCCAAGGCCAAACTTCCCATCACAACGATAACAAAGACCTTTCTCAGCCTTCTAGAACTCAGCATCAGACAACTTCCTAAAAGGTCTGCCTCTATATGAGCCAATAGACTTAACAGTGTTTGGGTCTGAAGTGGAAGCTGATTCCTTTGATCTCATCTGAGGTGCTTTTTTATTTCCTGGATCCCAAGTCACAATTCTGGATGAACTGTAAGATCTTGCTACACTCCCTCTATTTCCTCCCACATTTCCCTTTTCCAGTAACTCATTCTTCTCATCTATTCTTTGAGCATAATCCATAAATTCTGGCAGAGAACTGACTAGATGCAGCTTCAATTCTGCTCGCACCACATCCTTCAAGCCATTCAAAAAAATTCCCTTCAAATATTCAAGCTCTGTCCCCCTTAATGATCTTGCATACAATTCGAATTTCTCTCTATATTCCTCCACTGTTCTTTCCTGTTTCAAACTCAATAACAGCTCATACGGACTTTGATTCATCACAAGCTGAAAACGTTGAACAACTGCTTGTTTAAAATCAGTCCAGTTAGGGTTTTTGCCACAAAATTCCCACCACTAGTACCAATTTAGTGCTTTCCCCTCCATCGCGACCATGGTTGCACGAATTCGATCTTCTTCCTCCACTCCCTTCACCTCAAAATAACGCTTCACCTTGTTCGTCCAGCCAAATGCGTCCTCTCCGTTAAAAATTGGTATCTCGAGCCTCCTCCACTTCTCTTCTCTATCGTGATTAGAAAAATCATGATTCTAACGTTCACCACGATCGCGATCGCGATTTCCACTTCCTTGATCGGCGCGCGACACATTTCTCACCGTCGCCATTAGTTTTGCTAATTGCTCCCTTAATTCCGCCCTCTCAACGCTGTCGTCTTCATACAATCTCCTCAAACCCGCAACCTCGTCACGCGTTTGGATCATACCTTCATAGCCTCGTTCCAAGAATTCTACACATGCATTCATGCCTCCTCACATTGAAACCATAAACAATTTCAGGGCGCAGGATCGAAATTTTGCTCTGATAGCAATGATAGAATTTCAGAACTCTTGTTTATTGAACTATGAATCAGTTACATCTAGGGATTAGAGCCTAGTCTCCCTAGTAATGCCAAAGATCCTAATTCCCGGCTTGGTGGTTGCTATTTAAAGCTAACTAAACTGTAACTAACATTAGTCAATTACAGGTAATAGTAGTTGCTGCTCTGGCTTCCCCTTAAACCTACCATGCGTCCTTGCTGCATACACCTACTGTGCAGGTAGCCTAACCAAGAACTCAAAAGGCATAACTAAGAACTCATAGTGACCTTCATGGGTTCTAAAAGCTGTCTTATGCACATCTTCAGCTTTCATCCTAATCTGATGATAACCAGCCCTCAAATCCAATTTAGAAAACCATTCTGCCCCTCCAATCTCATCCAACAACTCTTCTATGATTGGAATTGGAAATTTATCTGGAACAGTAATTTTATTGAGAGCCCTATAATCTACACAACCTCCAGTTCCCATCTTTTTTCTTAACCAAAATTACAGGTCTAACAAAAGGGCTAGTACTTGTCCTAATAATTCCAACAGTCATCATATCTCTCACTAATCTTTCAATTTCATCCTTTTGATAATGAAGATATTTATAGGGTCTCAAATTGGGAATAGAACTACCAGATTTAAGGGTGATGGCATGATCCTTCTCCCTATGTGGTGACAATCCTTAAGGTTCCTTAAAAAACCCCTCAAACTGTTCCAAAATTTGATCCACTGATGCAGGCACTGTCCAGCATTGTTTGGACCTTCTACTTCTTTCAAGTCTACCCAAAACCCTTGGTCCTTCTACAGCATAGTGCCCTTGATCAACTTCAAACTGATGGCAGCCTTAATCAACTCAGGTTTAGCCTTCAAAACTATCTTTTTATCCTAAACCTTGACAGCCAATGTTAATTTTTTGAAATTAGCTTCCACCTCTCCCAATCCAGCCAACCATTCAACCCCCAACACAACATCAACTCCTCCTAACTCAAACAAGTAACAATATTGCATTACTTGTAATTCTTGCAACTCAATGGGTAGAGATTTGCACACCCCTTGGCATCTCACCTTGTGTCCATCCCCTACCTCCACAGAATAGGAATTTGTGGGAGTCACTTTCAATGCCAACTCCTTCAGTAATTTCATAAAAATGAAATTGTGAGTTGCCCCACAGTCAATCAACACCACAACCTTTCTGTTTTGAATTTTTCCCCACAGCTTTAAAGATTTCTTGGTAGTGAAACCTTCAATGCTATGCAAAGAAAGTTGGTGCAATTCCTCTTCCTCCTCATCTCTCTCCTCTCCTTGATTCCTATTTGATTCCTCTTCCTCCATGATCATCAACCTCAGTTGCTTGTTCTTACACACATGTGTTGGATGATACTTCTCTTCACATGTAAAACACTCTCCTTTCCCCATTTTTTCATTAAATTCCACAGGTGTTAACCTCTGAAAATTCCTCCTACCTTTTCAAGATTCTCCCCCTGTTTTTGTTCCCCCCATTGGTTCCACTTCTTTACTACTGGCCTGCTGCCACTCTCCCATTTCTTGGACCCAAGAAACTTGACTTCTTAAATGGTTTAGTCCATTTGCTATTTCATGGCAGATTCCCCAGCACCCTATTATGTTCCTCTACTTGTCTTGCCTTTAACATGGTTTCCATCAAACTTTTTGGCTTATGTAGCCTTACCTCAGACCCAATCTCCTCCCTCAAACCTTCAAGAAATACCTCCATTAAGAAGGATTCCCCCAACCCTTTTCCAACTCCCACATGTTTTTCAAACTGCCCAATATACCCCTGAACTGCTTCTTCTTGCTTGAGTGCTAGTAACATTTGAAAGGGACTCCCCAAATTCGATCCCTGAAATCTCTGGGTAATAGCCAGCTTGAACGCTTCCCAAGATTGATTGGGATTCCACGATTCCCACCACTAGAAACAGGCCAATGCTTCACCCTCCATTGCCACCATAATTGCTTCCAATTTGTCATCCTCGGATATTGTAACCAAAAATACCTCTCGATTTTAGCCACCCACCCGAGAGGATCCTCTCCAATGAAAATGGGTATTTCGAGATTCCTCCACCGGTTAACACCCACAGCCTCCCTCTCCTTGTTTCTCCTCGCAGCGCCTCCCATTGACCACCTTCAGCCTCTCCCACGTCGCGGCCAGCTTCTGAAGCATGGTCTCGATCGAACCCAATCGTGATTCGATCACGTCTCGGTTCGTCTCCACAGCCTTACGAGTTTCTTCCATGGCACTCTCCATTGCTTCCATTCGTGCATCCATTTTCTGGCTGTTTTTCAACCCCATCCACTCCCCACAGCCCCAAGATTGGAGCTCTGATACCAGTTGATAGAACTGGTTCAGACAGAAATGAAAAAGAAAGCTTTTATTACTGAGAAATTGAGAAAATCTCCAGCAGTACAGTGATTTCGAGGTCACACCCTCCACAACTACCTTCTAGGTACCCTTCCCTCAGCTTATACCCTCTATTAATAACCTCTCCTCAATTTCAATTAGTTATTACTATCTAACAATTAGTCCTACTAACTGAAATAATAGCTAATTGCTAACTACACCTTCTTTTATAATACTGTCCCCACCTCCTACTCCTATCAGAATCAAACACATAGAAATCGATTGTCACTTCATTCGAAAAAAAGGCTCTTGCATGCAAAATTACAACTGACTTTGCCAATTCCAGTGATCAATTTTGTTGGCATGTTCAACAAATCCCACAAAGGGTCCCAGGTTGAAAAGCTTGGTGCACATGATCTATATGCTCCACCTTGAATGGGAGTATTAAATATAGTACATGCAGCACATGTATATACTAGTTTTAGATCATGCTAATGTGTAAGATTTGATTACAATTATTAGGTATATCATTGTACAATTACTGTTGTCAATATAAATATTGATGTATGTGGTCAACATTTGACACACAATTACCAAACCTAATTAGCTCAACCAATTTCCTGATACATCTCAATAAATGAAATCCTTCTTACCACAATCATGATGTAGTAGAACATCGACAATTTATCATCTTTAACAAAGTTCAATGCTGAGTATAAATATAAATGAACTTCTCTTTCTAATAGAAGATAAAAAGAAGAATTGAAGCCCATATACCAACAGATAATAACTCCATGGCTAAGGAATATCCTCTCAATCAAAAAACAACATCAAAGCCTTCTAACAAATCACAAATTTGAAATTAATCACAGACATCACTTACCCAATAATCCAGGCCCCGCCAGTAACAAAAGCAACAACTGGTTTGGGACCATTGCTATTTTTAGGTAAATACAAGTCAAGCCTGCAAAAGAAAAATAAGCTATTAATCAAAATTACAAAAAATGGTAGGAATTTATAACTGTAGAGAAACAAATGACAAATTGACAATATAGATAAAGCATACCTATTTCGTGGTTTATCTCCATAAACTATGCTTCTGCGTATCTGATTGGAGAAGAAATAATAATATCCAACTATAAAACAGAAGGGCAATGGATATGTGATATTGATGGGTGATACTAATGCATTTCAAATCAGAATCTGGACATACATAATTATACGTATCAGAATCATGTTATAGACCACTGAATTCAGACCTTGAATAAAGCCTGGGAAAAGGAGTACTGCATAAAAACCAAGGGCAAGAAACTTTGTAATCCATTTATAGCCTACCCTGAACAGAAATAAATGATCAGAAAGCATCCATGACTGGTACATGCAAAGATATTCATGTAAAACCAACAAACAACAAGATGTTAGATTTAAACTTAAAACCATTTGACATTGAGTAATGTTGCCTATAAGAATGTAAACAAGTCAAACTGAGTCAAGCACTACTAATCTAGGCATGGCCTGTGGAAAAAGAATTGTGGTTCAAGCTTGGGCATTTATTGAATCGAGCCTAACTAACTAAAAGTTTGGGCTTGACTTGTTTAAAAAAACTAAAGCTTGAATTTTACTTGTTTAGCTCATTTATAATGTGAAATATTTGCTTAAATTATTTTTTATACGTTATCAATTTAGTATTTAGCAAAACATTTAAATACAAGATAAAAATTTACAAATAGAATTGTGTTAAACATATGGTATGATATTGTGGAATTTGTAATTAATTTAATTCATTTTTATTATATATATATATATATATGAGTAAACTATCTTGTTAGTCCCTAAACATTTTAAAACTTCTGATTTTAGTCCCTGAACTTTTCAAGTATTTTATAGTCCCTTAACTCTTTTTTCATCCTTACTTTTATTTCTTTAACTTTTTTTCTGTTTTTACTTTTAATCACTTTTAATCCTTTTAAGTGACTAAAAGTAAGGACAGAAAAAAAGTTAAGGCAAGTCAGGATGAAAAAAAGTTAAGGAAAGTCAAGATGAAAAAAAAATTAAAGAACTAAAAACCGATGCAAAAAGTCCAAGGACTAAAAATAGAAATTTTAAAAAGTTTAAGTACTAAAAAGATAGTAAACCCTATATATACACACATATGAGCTATTATTACTCTCATGCTTATAAAATTTGGGCTTTATTCATTTAAATAATTGAGGCTAATCTCAAGCTTGAATTTGTTTAAACAAGCTTGATCAAGCATTTAGCAAGTCAAACTCGAATAGTTTACAAATAACTTACTCATTTACACCCCTAGTTGCCTAACAAATATGTCAGCTGAGGACAAACGACTTTCCAACAAGAGAGATAGCAAGATTTCATATTAATTGCATTACCATTCAGATCAGTTGGATCAAGCGGCTAAACCTCAAACCCAAAAGAAAATCATAAAATTTTAACTTTGGGCATAACTCAACCCCAAAAACTAATAGTGTGCTTGGATTAGATTCATGGTGGGAAATAATCAATTAAATTTTCATGGTGAAGACAAAGCAACTAAAAGTTGCTTCTACTATTTCATGGTGTCACCATGATTTTGAGAAGTAAAATTGATTCTTGTGTATTATCCAAATACAATATAACTCAAAAACACACTATAACTCAAAGGTGAAGGTTGTCTCTTACTTATATACTCTACTTTCGTCAGATTACTTTCGTCTGATATAGGATCTCCAACAAAATAATAAAAATAATAACAAGAGAAGGCCATAATTAATACCCAAGATACCGGAGCATCTTGAAGCCGAGGCGAGTCAAGAGAAAGGTCTCGGAGGCAACATCACGCCCGAAGGAAGACCTGGTGGTTGTGGTGGTGGTGGTGGAGGCAGTGTTAACAGAGACGGAGGGCAGGGAATCTTGACTGGCCGCACGCCTGCGCCGTTTCTGGTAGAAACAATGGCGAGTGCGGGAGCCTTTGTTGCGCGTTGTGGTAGCGGTGGTGGTGGTGAAGCTGGAAGCCCTGGGCAGGGGAGGCTTGTTGAGGGACATTTCTTGGAAGGAAGGGGGAGAGTGCTGCAAGAGACTCGCGGAAGGGTCATCGTCCATGTCGTCTACTTTGGCTCTGAGCAACATCGAAGGAGGACTCGAAACCGCCGAATCTAAGGCACGGTGGTTGGGTATCGGAAGGATCTGAGATGGCATTTTTTTTTGTGAATTTGAATTAGAATCGGACAATCTACGCCACTGTCTGTCTGTCTGTCTGTCAGCAAATCTTGTTTGTTTTGTTTAGGTTTAGGGGGATTTTGATTTTTGCCGAGGCAGGAAAAGAATCCAAGAATGCTGATGGTGGTGGTGGTGATGATGGAATCTAAGAATGCTGATGGTGGTGGTGGTGATGATGATGGAGAAGAGAGAGGGGAAAGTGGCAATTGGCAGAAACGTGACAAGGTGATGGGTTCGGAATGAAAAATTGAAAATCGGAGAAGGAACGAAAGGTCTTGATTGGCTTAGGCTGGCACAATGTGGGGCCCAGGTGGGTATTTTGAATTTGTCAAATGAGGTGTCTACGAATGCAACAGATAAGTCCAGTTCAAATGCTCACAATAAAGTTGTCGCTAGTCGATACAATGCATTTTTGTCGTTTTTTTTCTTTCAACTAACTATACTATTTGCACGTTCAAAATTTATAAACATACCAACAATACTATTTCTCATTTTTTTATGTATCTTCTTCTTATAACATATCATCACATGAATCTTAAGGATCTTTAACGCCTCGTGAAAGTAACTACTAGCAAAGCCATATCCGTAGTATCAAAAAAAATCTCATATGACATAAATTTATCGGATCCCCGATGAATGACCTGCTCGGCTATATTGGAACATGTCTAGTTTTTCGGTCGGGAAAATTATGTGTTACCATAAGTTTTTTGACACTTTCGGTTAAAGCATTAGAAACTGTATTTTCTTCTTCTCTTATAGCTTAAGATGTATCTTTATACCAATAGATAAAAAGGATATTTCATTTGAAAATTGGTTTTAGTTTCCATTTTTATATGGACATCTTTACCCTTTAATTATTCTAAAATTTCTTATTATATCTTTCAAGTCCAACTTCAATAAAAGTGATGATGACCAAGGCATGAACATTTGGACTGGATCGTTTTCCAAATGCAAATTTCAAGACTTCAAGGATAGTTGTTTAGAACTTAAAAACAAAAGATGGGGAAGATTAAGAAGATGGTAATGAATGACACCACGATCTGTAGTGGAACAATAAGTCGAAGGAAGGTTCATCACAAAAGAAAGTTTCTTTAATAAGAATCGATTTGGGTTCAACCAAGAACCAATAAGAGGCTAAGCTCTCAATTCAAGTAAATGTTTAATTTCATTAATCAAAGTTATGCCAAAAATAGCAATATCTGAGTACTTATAGAGCTAAACCTCTAATAAAATCTAAAAATGCATAGTTTAGGCCTATTTCAGTCCACATTGAGGCTCATTACACAAATAAATAAGAAAATAAAACCTAAAAACGCATAGTTTGGGCCTATTTCGGTCTACATTGAGACCCATTACACAAATAAACATCTCTTCTTGTAGAAGTTTGGCTTTGGACCTTATCAATGGTTCCTTCAATTCATGAAGTGCTTTTAGATCTTAATGCTCTTTGGATAGTCCTCTATCATCACATTGCTTTGTTTGATTTTTCTGGGTCCAACGAATGCCTAGGAGGTTCTGTAATTACAAACTAATGGAGGGCATCTTAAATCAACTGGGCCACACAAACGCTGATATGTTCCATGAAATTCTAGACTAGTTGACATTTTGGTAGAGTCAGATCAGAGTTATAATCAATTGGAAGGATATTACTCAAGAGAAAATTCATCCAGATTTAAGTAAGAGTTGTCATATTTGTTCCCATAATCTGTACCCATTTCCCTGCCATGTTACGACCAAAGTCATGGCCTGGGAAGCAAAGCAGCTAACCTATTGCCTCTTCATCAAAACCTGTAGACCTGTCTCTCTTGGGAGTGTATTCACATTGCTGTCCCTTTTCCAAGATAAATGGATTCCCTAAAAATTGATTAATCACATCATTTTTATAAGGGATCCATTGGCCCCGCACTTTGGAACGTTTATTAATACCTCCCTTCTCAGTAGGACAAGCATTAGCATAGAATTCTAAGACAACTTTAGGGTCATATTTTAGCATTGGTTCTGATAGTTGTCTCTAGTTCCTCCTAATTAGCTCCTCTATGAACTCAGGATATTTGCCTTTTGCTAGTTGGACTCTTCTTTCCTTGTGGAAGGACCAATATTTGATCAACTCAAAACAACATTGGTGCTTCTCTCTGCAAAATTTGTGTTCATCAAAAACAAAGTCTGTAGGTGGAGATGTGCTAGATCCTTCTCCCACAGTAGTTTTCCAAGCCCTCTTAGTTGCAAGTTTCTTTGGAGCCATCTGCAACAAACTCACATTCAAACTAAAATAGTATAAAAATCATTTTTCACTAAACATAAATACACTTCACTTTCACTTTTTCCAATCATAGCAACCAATAAGTCAATTTTTTTGTGTTTTCCATTTAATGTTAAGCTTAAAATACGTCACCAAAATCAATAGTTCAATGTGCATCATTCCGAAAAATAAAAATTCAACATTCAACAAACAATTCATGTGCAATGGAACCCTAATACAACAACTCAATTGATATGAACCAATATGGGGTTCATTGTTTTTACGGATCATCCTTGAAAAGGCTTCTTGTTATAACAAAAGAAAAAGGTGCACGCTAAGTGTTTGACGAAGAGAAATAAAGATAAAGACAATATGAAGAAAAGTGCAGAACAAAAATAACAAATTTAACATGAACAAAATGTTAAAGAAAATAGAATAAAGTAAAAAGGCAGAAAAGACAAGAAATGGAAGAAGACGCCACACCTTATGAAAAGTGATAAGTCCCGGGGAATTCACCACAAAGATTATAGAAACATTTGATAAGAACCAATGTTTGGTCCAATTAAGAACCCAAGAGGAACTTCCTCTCACACACTTTTAAAAGTGCAAAGTTTTATTCAATTCAAAGGTGAGTACATAAGACAAATGAGTGGTTATTTTATAACCAACAAGTGGTGCATCACTCCTACTTCTCTCCAATGTGGGACTTGACTAACATATTCCTTATTAAAAATTATACTAAAAAAAAGTCTAATTTGTGCTAAACTTCATGTCCTATTTTCATCATCATAGATGCAAAATTAGGACTTGAGACTAGAAATACAACTTGTAGGAAATCTTTAAAGCTTTCAAATGCATTAAATAACACCTAAAATGGACATCTAGAAATCAAGTTATGTTCAAAATATTGGAGGCATCTAGGCTCTTCACTCATTAGTCTTTGGCCTCTTCACTCATTTGAATCAATTGGAGCAATCTAAACTCTTCTTCCGGGTTGGTCTTTGGACTCAAAGCAAGGTTGATATGTTGACCCAATGCTTGAGAAAGGAAGTAGTTCACTTCATGATCCAATGTGTCTTGTGCTTCCTTTGATCTTGCCCTTGTCATGGGGCCTCACAATTCTTGGTCCTCATCATGCTCCCCTCCTTTAAAAGAATTCGTCCTCAAATTTGGCTCTTCATCACTTACATCAAAAGGACTTAGGTCAGCAACATTAAATGTGGTGCTTACCCCATACTCACCGGGGAGGTCAACTTTGTATGCATTGTCATTGATTCTCTCCAAGATTTGGAAGGGTCCATCTCCCTAGGCAAAAGTTTTGATTTCCTTTGGATAGGAAACCTTTCTTTTCTCATATGGAGCCAAACCCAATCTCCAGGTTCATAAACAACTCTTCTTCTCCCTTTGTTTGCTTGTTTAGCATATTGCTCCATTTTTTTCTCAATTTGTGCTTTAACTTTCTCATGGAGGGGTGAGGGGATTGAACTCATACACAATCTCAAAGGGAGAACAACTAGTTGTAGAATGGACAGCCCTATTATAAGCAAATTCAACAAGAGGCAAACATTCCTCCCATGTCTTAATATTTTTCTTGATGATTGACCTCAACAAGGCTGAAAGGGTCCGATTCACAATTTCGGTTTGTCCATCTGTTTGTGGGTGGCAAGTGGTAGAGAAAAGGAGCTTAGTACCCAATTTATTCCAAAGGTTCCTCCAAAGATGGCTAAGAAACTTAGAGTCCCTATCAGAAACAATACTTTGGGGCATCCCATGAAGCCTCACTATGTCTTTGAAGAACAAATCTGCCACATGGGTGGCGTCATCTACCTTATGGCAAGGTATGAAGTGAGCCATCTTTGAAAACCTATCCACAACCACAAAAATGGAATCTTTTCCTCTTTTAGTTTGAGGCAAACCAAGCACAAAGTCCATAGACAAATCGATCCAAGGGGAATTGGGAATAGGAAGAGGAGTGTATAGACCATGTGGCAAAACTTTTGATTTAGCCTTTTTACAAATTATGCATCTAACACACAACTTATGCACATCGCGGCGTATGTCAGGCCAATAGAAATGCTCATGCAACATATCCCAAGTCTTTTGTATCCCAAAATGACCCATTAGTCCCCCCTCATGTGCTTCTCTCAAAAGGAGTTCACGTAAAGAACATTTAGGCACACACAAATATTTTTCTTTGAAAAGAAACCCATCATGCCTAAAATACCCATCATGCGCCCCTTTTTCACATGCAACATATATTTTGGCAAAATCATCATCATGCACATACAACTCCTTAATGTGTTCAAAACCAAGCAACTTTGTTTCAAGCATGACAAGTAAAGTATATCTCCTAGAAAGAGCACCGGCCACAACATTCACTTTTCCTTGCTTGTGTTTAATGACATAAGGAAATTGTTCAAGAAATTCAATCCATTTAGCATGTCTTTTATTGAGCTTACCTTGCCCCTTCAAATGTTGGAGTGATTCATGATCACTATGGATAACAAACTGTTTAGGCAAAAGGTAATGTTGCCAAGTATGAAGAGCCCTTATGAGCGCATACAATTTCTTATCATAAGTGGAGTAATTCAAAACAGCATCATGCAACTTTTCACTAAGATATGCAATAGGATGACCCCCTTGTAACAAAACAGCCCTAATACCCACATTTGATGCATCACATTCAAGCTCAAAAGATTTGGAAAAATCGGGCAATACAAGTATGGGAGCATGAGTTAATTTTTCTTTTAGGGCATTAAAACTCTTTTCTTGGGCCTCCCCCCACTTAAAAGTCACATTTTTTTAACCACTTCATTCAAAGGCGCAGCTAGGGTGCTAAAATCTTTCACAAACCGCCTATAGAAACTAGCCAACCCATGGAAACTTCTCACGTCACTCACAGATTTTGGGGTGGGCCACTCTCTAATAGCTTTTATCTTTTCTTCATCCACTTGGACTCCTTTGGAACTTACCACAAAGCCTAGGAAAACTACATGATCAGTACAAAAGACACATTTTTCTAGATTAGCATACAACTTTTCATTTCTAAGCACATGCATAACAGCCTTAAGGTGTTCAATATGGTCTTCTAATGTCATGCTATAGATCAATATGTCATCAAAGTACACAACCACACACTTTCCCAAAAAAAATCCCTTAAAACATGATTCATGAGTCTCATAAAAGTACTAGGAGCATTTGTGAGTCCAAAAGGCATCACTAACCATTCATACAAACCATACTTTGTTTTGAAAGCTGTTTTCCACTCATCCCCTTCCTTTATGCGAATTTGATGGTACCCACTTTTTAAATCAACTTTAGAAAAATAGCATGCACCATACAATTCATCAAGCAAATCATCCAAACGGGGAATGGGGTGTTTATATTTAACAGTTATATTATTAACAGCTCTACAATCAGTACACATTCGCCAAGTGCCATCCTTTTTAGGAACAAGGATTACTGGGACAGCACAAGGACTCAAACTTTCTCTTACCCAACCTTTTGCCAACAACTCCTCAACTTGTTGTTGTATCTCTTGTGTCTCTTGAGGGTTAGACCGATAGGCGGGTCTATTGGGCAAAGAGGCCCCCGGCACAAAATCCATTTGGTGTTCAATCCCCCTTAAGGGAGGTAAACCGGGTGGAACACTCTTTGGAAATATATCTCCAAATTCCTACAAGAGAGAATCAACAACACTAGGAAGACGGTTAGAGTTAGAATTCAAATACAAGTCCTTATACATGCAAATGTACATTTCTTGTTTTGCCAAACATGCCCTCTTGATATCACTCTCCCTAGCAAATAAGTTTTCTATCCTTCTCTCAAGCACAAGAGTTTGGTTTTGATCATGCTCTTCATGTTTAACTTTAGAAATCTTTTTTTCTTGTTCTCTTTTTATTTTCAAAGCAACTTGATCTTGGCACACCTCTTTAGGAGAAAGTGGTACAAGTGTTATTTTTCGAGAATCATGAGAAAAAGAAAACTTGTTAGTAAAACCATCGTGAATAGCATGTTTATCAAATTGCCAAGGCCTTCCAAGCAAAATATGGCCGGCCTCCATAGGCACAACATCACACAAAACATCATCCTTGTACTTACCAATGCAAAAACTCACCATTACTTATTGATTAACAACAAACTCACCATTCTCACTTAGCCATTGGAACTTGAATGGACGCGGATGAGGTTTGGTACTGAGATTGAGTTTGTTCACCAAGTGAGTGCTTGCCACGTTGGTGCAACTTCCCCCATCTATGATCAAGGAACACACTTTCCCTTGAATGATACATCTTGTGTGGAAGATGTTTTCTCTTTGGCTTTGGTCATCAACCACAATTTGGTTTCCCAAGAGCCTCCTTACCATTAACAAGTCACCTTCCAGAGCATAAGCTTCACAATCATCTTCCTCGTCACTTATAATTGCTTTTTCGGGGCATGAGTCACTAGAAATGTGCCCATTGTCCCTTAACACCATTACACGCTTATTGGGGCATTGTAAGGTGATGTGCCAATTGCCCAAGCACTTAAAGCACTTGATGTTCCTGGCTTTTTGAGTGACAGAAGAAGAAGCATTATTAGTAGAAACCAAAGGACTAGAGTTTTTAGAGAATTTACCTTCCTTGGCCCATGCGGGTGGATCTTCTTTGGGTTGTCTATCTTTCCAAGAGGAATGCTTGAAGTTTGAAGAAGGTTTTCGGTTAGAATACCTCCTTTTGAGTTGTTGCTCCACTTTGATCGATTAATGGACTAAGTCCCCAAGCTCGACATAATGTTGTAGCTCCACAACATCTTGTATCTCTCTATTAAGTCCATGTAAGAATCGCGCCATGACGGCTTCCGGTTCTTCAACAACATTTGCTCGTACCATAGTAACCTCCATCTCCTTATGATACTCATCTACACTTAGACTCCCTTGAGTGAGTCTTTGGAGCTTATTGTGAAGCTCCCCATGGTAATGAGGAGGAACATATCTTTTTCTCATCATTGTTTTCATCTCCCTCCAAGTATTCACCTGTTCATCTCCTATTCTCCTTCTCTCCTTTTGTAATTGGTCCCACCAAATTAGAGCATAGTCTGTAAATTCTATGGCTGCCAATTTGACCTTTTTGTCTTCTCTATAGTTATTGCAATAAAAAAATTGCTCTATTTTCATCTCCCACTCCAAATAGGTCTCGGGGTCATTCCTCCCTTGAAATTTAGGTATTTTAATTTTAACCCCCTCAAGTCCTTCATCCCTCTCATTTCTCCTCTTAGGTCTTTCTTCTCTATTATTTTCCCTATGTCTCCTTTCATTCCTTCGCCTATCCTCATGCCTCCTAGGACTCTCTCTCTCTCTTCATCTCCACTATCACTCCTTCGAGTGGAGGTTCTAGACCTGCGCCTTTCTCTTCTATCCAGCCTCTCCTCCATTCTCTGATTATGCTCTAAGATTTGAGCAAATTGATTGGCTAACTCGTCCAAGCGAGCTTGCATTGCATCAACTCTAGGGGTGGGAACTAGAGCCACTAACCATTATATAGTAGTATAAGGAAAATATGAATAGGACCTCACCACTCTACTCACGTGCTTCACTCAAGAAATGACAACTCGTGTTTTGACTCAGAAAATGGATTTTGATTTTAATGTAAATGCTCTTGCCTTTTACCACTCAAAGTTCTCTTTAGGTTCTTAACAAGATCAACGGTGTTTCAAAATCAAAAGTATTTTTTATTTTTTATATATATAAAAATTGTAGCGATCCTCACAAGAGTTGCTCACTGGATTTGCTGAACGAAAGGAAAACCACAAAGACAACAATTGAAAGGAATTTTAAAAGACAAACTAGAAAAAGGAACAAAGAAAGATACACTCAAAATAAGAAGGCCAAACAAGACAATACAGAGCTAGGAAGAGAAAAAAAAATCAATTGCGCAAAAAGAATAACGTTATAGCACCACAATTAAACTTTCACAATTGTCAAATAAATTAGTGCAAAAAGGTTCTCTTATGAAGCAATTTTTTTTAAAGAAGCACTTTTGGGCTTTTGTTTTTTTTTTTTAATAATTTGCTACCCCCTTTTTTTTTCACACTAACACAAATGATTTTTTTTATTGATGCCCAATTGTGAATAATAATGGTTCAGTTTAGAATAAGGTGCTCAACATAACGTCGTTACAGCAATAATATGAATAGAATATAATGAAGCTGTAAATTGCGCAAAAGATAAAGAACAAGAAATAAAAGTTCGGAATGATAAAGAACGAGAAGTTAAAGAACAGAATGATAAAGAACGAGAAATAAAAGAACAGAATGATAAAGAACGAGAACAAAAGACATAGGAAAAAAAATGGCAGGAATTAAAGGACAGTACACATAAACACAATAAATTGGCCAATTCTAGGATCCGGGCTCAAGATACCACATGATATGAATCAATATGGGGTTCATATCATCAACCTACACAAGCTACCCCAATTCAGTCCAAACAATTTAAGCTTTCAAAGAACAATTCATGCTCTTGGATCCAAGAAAATTTGACAATTCAAGATTAGTTCACACTCTTAGCATGCAAACAAGTGTAGTCAAAACAAACTAAGTTGGCTTAACACCTAACATAATGCGTGAACATGTTTAGAGATTATCATTCATTCAAAATTAAAAATAAAACATGAACTAGCCATTGTGACATTTCATCGATCAGTTGGTGTGCACATGTAAAAGTATGTATAAATGAAGAATAATGCGCAAGCATGATACAAAAACATGTAGACAGTAGCATTAGGGGTAGGAACAACATAGGACAACTGCAAACTTGAGTAGAGTTGATCAATTTGTGCTTATTGTAACACCCTGAAATTTCGGATTTGCTGAGCTGGACGTTTGATGTGTGTTATGTTACTTTATTATTTGATTTATTTTGGTAATTGTTGTTTGTTACTATTCTGTCTTGGTATGCATGTTTGATGATAGATGTGTTAAGTCAACTCTACTGGTTTGTGGTTGCTGACCGTACACGTAAAGTGGACATGTCATGTCAGCTGTATATATATAGGCATCAGAGTACGTAGTGGAAGCGTGTTTTCTTTTCTTCTTCTTTGCGCCTTTTTCCTCCATTCTCTTCTCAAGCTTACCCACACCCAAAAACCACTCTTTCTCAACCCCTCTATGTCGCCTTCAACCCCCAAGGACCACCGTAGTTGCCACGGAACCCCCACGTTGAGAGGAACCTTGTGACCGGAGTGGAGGCCTTAGACCGCTCTTCGTAAAGTTCGAACAAGAACGGAGACCCGACCTTTCTTTTCTGGGTTTCCTTCTAAGTGCGGTGTCAGGCAAGTTCACATTTCAAGAGGAGAGTGTTTCAGCACCGTTAGACCATAAGAAGAACTCCTGGTTAGGTAAGGGAGTTTATTATGTTGATAAATGCCTTAGATACCATGGTTGGGGCCAAGGAGTCCAACTATGAAGTTGTCTACATGTCCCTATTGTGTTGCTTTTCCAGAAAAACTATGCCTTGTAATGAATGGGATGTGAAATGTTTATGTTTGATGGTGTCTTGTGTGAAGAGTTTGATGTTGGAAGGACTCACTGTTTATGAAGTAGTGTGTTGTAGAGGTGCCGGTTACCGGGTTTGGATATGCCAGGAAGAACCTGTATATAGTATACATATATGCAAGACATGGTGACTCTTAGTCCCTTGCTGGCGGATGTCGATATTCTGGGTTCCCTACCCAGGGTTATTCTTTAGAGCTGTTGAGCTCATTTCTTTTTTTTTTTTGAGCTACTGGATTCCTTACCCGGGATTGTTTATTTTCTCTCTAGAGCTACCGAGTTCCCTTACTCGGATGAGCTCATTTCTTTTCTTGAAAGAGAGCTACCGAGTTCCCTTACTCGGATGAGCTCGTTTCCTTTCTTTGAGAGAGAGCTACCGGGTTTCCTTCTCAGTTGAGCTTGTGTCCTTTCTTGAGAACACCTACCTGGTACTACTCGGCATTCGTAAACCATGTTCGCCCTTGTTCGCCTTGTGCAATCTCATCCGACCTTGTTCGGGTTCCTACCTCATAATCATAAAGTTATTACACCTAAGTGCCAACCCGGATACCCAATACTTCACACCGACTTCCTTGTCTATGTTGTGTTACTATTGATGTGTAATGAATATGTATGATAATGTTGGAATGGTAACAGTTGGTTTATGAAATGATGACTTGTGCATTGATACCATGGGAGGGCGCATGAAGGGTTACCCCAGCCGGAAAGGATTTGTTCCTAGATTGGGTCATGTATTGAGGGTGCCTATGGTTATCGAATGCGGGTGGATATACATGGATACCCACGGGGGTGTATGAAGAGTTACCCAGTCGGAAGGAATTGTTCCTGGACCGGGTCATACATTGATGGTGTCGTGGTGATATACTATGTATAGACACGTGAGATGCCAGGACCGGGTGGTTAACCTTGCAAGGACCACGGTCAGTGCATCGATGAGCCCATGTTGGGTCGGCCTGTGATTGGGACGGTAAGTATGTACATGGGGGGTGCATGACAGGTCACCCTTGTGAAGAAGGAATTGGTCGGGTCATACATTGATGGTGCCCATGTGAAATACTACATTTGCACGAGGGAAATAGGATGATTGGCTGTAGGGTACTGGGATACTAGGGGTCACGTCTGTTGGGAACTTCTTTTGACACCCAGGGCTGATCACTACTGGGGGGAGCGGCCTGTGCACGACAGAGTGATCCTGACAAGCTACTGCATCATCTGACCACAGGGATGGACTATTTCCGGGACGGTACCACATTGCATGCTGAGAGATGAGTTAGGAACATGCATCATGCTAGGCATTGTAAGTTAACTTGTGGAATGCTTTTAGATGACTGTTTATGTGAGTTGCATGAGAAATGCTTGGATATGGTGGTGATATTGTGATGTTTGGATTGCTTCCTTAACTGATGTGTTGCTTGTTGTTTTCCATGATAAACTCACTTTTGCTTTGTTGTACCGTGTGGTTTGGTACCTGTGATGATTACAAACCGTGTTCATGTGAGCAGACGGGCAACATTAGGTGACTTAGAGGGAGGTATCACTTTGGTTGGGGCCGCCGAGTTACCGGGATGACGATGGATCAGACCCCGGACAATAGTTGCGTTTTGATGGTTTTTAGTTGTTGGATCTTTTGTTCTTTTGAAAACTTATACACTCAGACATGGATAATTGTAATTAAAACTAAATTATGCTTTTCATATGTATTTGTATTTACGATGTTTTATATACTCGTGTATTCGTGCTTTGCTTCGTGGTATTAAATATGTGCTCGCGGAGAAAAAATTTAGTGTCATTTTCATAATCAAATTAAAGAGATCTTCAATCAAAACAAGTCATGTTTGAGAGTAGTGATACAGTAGCGACGAGACGGGTCGTTACACTTATAAAATCAACTATATTGAACCTCATTGAAAAACAACAAAAACACAAAAAATGCAAATCAATTTGCAAGAAAATTGATGGAAATGTGAAACTTACTTCAATGAGATAGAGTGGTGTGTGGGAGAGGATGAATTTGGTGAAAAGATGATGGCTTGGGCGAGTTTTGGGAGAAAGAGGGCAAGGTTCTTGTGAAGAAGACGAAGAATTAATTTCAAATAGGGTGAAATCTGAGGTGGATCACAGAAAACACACCAAGCTCATCACGTTCAACAAGTTCTAAGATGTGATTTTTGTGGCGGTGACCATCAGAATGGCTACTGTTCAGCACCTGGTGATTGTCAACAGGAAGATAAGGCCTATTATTTGCATAATCAAGGAAGACCTCAACAAAACTTTCAAAGAAATTACCAAGGCTACAGAAATGGTCTAGATTCAGCCTTATGGTTGGAGGCAGCAAAATGATAATGCATATTATGGTCCCACTACCTCTTCTTTTGCAGATCTTTCTAACAACTCTTATGCAAGTTCTTCAAATAGGGGTCCACCACCACAACAACAAGCTCAGCCTAATAGAATGTCAAAAATGGAAGATACTCTAACTTAGTTTATGCATATGTCCATCACAAATAAGAAGGACACTAAGACATCCATTAAAAATCTTGAAGTTCAAGTTGGACAACTTGCAAAACAATTGTCTGAGCATAGAAGTGGACCTTTTTCAAAAAACACACAGGTTAACCTAACGAAACCAAGGGAGTGTTTTAGAGTGGATGTCTTGGATGAAGTAATTTCTGACTCCAAGAGGTTGATTCAAAAGAAAAGATTATTCAAAGAAAACATTGACTGAAGCATTTGAGTAGCTGAGTGAATGTAAAGAAAATGAGAGTTCAGATTTTCTTCAACAGCTAGATGCTTTTAAGAAAATTTCTTACCACCAATCTCTCTTTGAAGAATTGTCAGAGGAAAAGATGGATCAATAATTAAAAATGGAGTTGAAAGTAGTACCTCCACATTTTAAATATATTTTTCTTGCAGGTGATTCAAAGAAACCAATTATCATTAATTCAAGTCTTTTTGAAGAAGAAAAAAAAACTGGTGAAAATTTTGAAGTAGAACATAGAAGCCATTGGCTCACCACTGTTGTCCAATTGCTAGAAGCCTGAGCCATAACAAGGGAGTCCAGCTAAAAAGACATTAAAGAGGCGCTCCTAGGAGGTAACCCAATGTTTCTAAACTTTGTCTTAATTTGTATTATTTGAATTTTATGTCTTATGTTTTTGAATACATCATTTGTTTTGTTAGAGCTACCATTGCATAGCCTAGAGACAGGCCTATTTTTCAAGGAAGAGGAAGAGCAGATGAGGATGAAGACATGATAGATCCTGTTGATTATCTCATTTGAGGAGACTGAGCTCCTTAGCCATGATCTTCAAAAATTTGTGACTTTGTCTTTATGTTTCTTTACCACTTTGTAATTTAGACTTGAGTACTTTATTTCCTTATTTACTATTTTGGATTTTTTAATATATATAACTCTTTTTGGGACTTAAAGAGAAAATTTTTCAACATGTTTTGGACAGAATCAACAGATAGTGTTTTTGAAACTTGCTTTTGAATTAGATCAGAACACAACAAAATGATTTTTGGAAACTTTTAGAATGAAAAACAATGAATTGCTTTCCCAAATACCAAATGAAGTTAGATGTTTTTGCTTGGACCTAATAAAGAACAACTTTCAAAATATTGATTTGATTTGAACATGGAAACAAACCTTAAGCTTTAGTGACTGTGTGGAACCACAAAATTTACATTGAGTGTCCTCACTGATATGTTCTATAGTTGATTTTGCATGAATATCTAATTATCATAACATATGATGCATGAATATGATTTAGGCATTCTTTCTTTCTTGTACATTTTAAGCCACTGGCCAAAAAAGCTATGCCAATATATACTGTATTACCATTTGCAAACCCTTTAAGCCAAACACTTGATATTTTGTTGGAACACTAACCTAGCATAAAAATTTCCTATCTTACCTTAGATTAGGAGAGCAAAGGTGTTTTGTTGGGAACTTTTATCATTTGGTGGCTAATGTGATGTAAATACTTTGTTTTTAAATGTGGTTATTCATGTAAATTAAATATTGTATATAAAAGAAAAGAAAGAAAAGTAAAAGAAAAAGAAGAAAAGAAAAAGAAATGGGAAACAAGTTCTTTGTGAATAAATAAATATATGAATTGTGTACATTATTTTCTAAACTGTACATAGTTGTTGTAAATTCTATAAGTTGGGTGATTGGGATGTTGGTATAGGAAATATTGATAACTTGGTAGAAAAGGGAAGAGACAGGAAGTGATGATAGCTTGTTTTTATGTTTTCTCTCCTATTCTCAAGGTATTTTTGGATATCCAAAAAAAACCAAGATTTCTTTCAAGTTAGACCCAACCCTAAAAGTCTTAATGATCCATAATAATTATGTACTTTATATTTGATTTGGCGGGAAATGAATTGAAAAAATGATTTATAATGTATCAATGATGAAATTGAGATGAAACACTTGTTTGTGCAAGAATTAAACACCTTTGAGAGGATTTCCTCTATTTGAATGAATCAGGTGTTTTCTTTGATGTTCTTTAGAAACAAAATGTGAATTGAACTTAATCTCATTTGGTTCAGTGAATTTCATCTTTTATGTTTTCATTTCTAATTGTTGATTATTTGAAAATGTTATCCTGATCACTTTGGAGGTTCATTCTTTACAAATAATGTTCATAGTTTTTGGTATAGAAGTATTAAAGCGTTTTATTTTATTTTATACTTATACTTCTATTATTCATAGTTTTATTTCTATACTTTGGTTGAGGACAAGCAAGATTCTAGGTTGGGGGGAGTTGATAAGTGTCATATTTTAGTTATTTTTGGGATTATAATACTAGCACTTATATTTTGATTTCATTAGTTTTCCTATAAACTTCCCTTAATTATAGTTGTTTGATATTTTGTACATTTATAAATGTTGTTGTTTAAATTTGGAAGATTCATCCAATGAATTCTAATGTTTCAATGGGTATTTATTGGATCTAGAAACCAAGCCAAGATGAAGGGCAAAATGGTTAATTTTACAAAATTGCATATTGAAATTCGCCCAGGCTAGAAATTAGCTCGCCTGGGTGAGTGACCTTACTTCAGCCAGAAGTAACCAACTTGCCTAGACGAGTTGGTCTGGCACCTCTTGGACCAAATTTGTATAAAAAGCCATGCAAGAGAGTTCCAGCAAAAGAAAAATGAAGAAACTAGAGGAAAACACAGAAAAAGGAGAGGAAAGAGAGAAAAAGAAAGTTGATTTCGTAGAGAATTGACCGTGGATCGCTTCGTTCATCATGTCTTATGTTGATCTTGTACTCTACACAATGATCGGCTAGTTTCTCCAAAGGATTGAATGTAATATTCGTACCCTTATATATATATCTTTTGATATTTGATATATATATATATATATATATATATATATATATATATATATATATATAT
>CM023956.1:2681485-2735008 GCA_013407115.1 Glycine latifolia
GAATTTCTTTTCTACTCTTTGCTAGTGATTTCCTTCTGTTCGTAATGCTTGATTCTACTTGATCACTAGTTTCATGAAATTGGATTCTAAGTTTGACTGGAAAGTGTTCTTAGAATTTGAACTAAATGATTTAACTTTTTACCTTACATTGCTAGAAATAGAGCATAACATTTTGATTGCAAATAGCATGAGATTATGATTTTAACGCCGAGATATATATTTCATATGCAAGGGATCGATATTCGGTAAATATCCTTAGGATTCTTGAATGGGAGGG
Source organism: Glycine latifolia (assembly GCA_013407115.1). Taxonomy (NCBI): domain Eukaryota; kingdom Viridiplantae; phylum Streptophyta; class Magnoliopsida; order Fabales; family Fabaceae; genus Glycine; species Glycine latifolia. The sequence continues at coordinate 2,681,763 of CM023956.1, forward strand.
ATTGATTCGGGGTGAATTAATGTATGCATTAGTAATGTTAGAAAATGATTCATATGTGTTAATATTAATTGGATATTGAGGGTATGAACGATGAAGTCCAATCCTACGTCTCTCTGGAATTAATTAACTTCGTTTTAATTGTTTTCATATTTTTGATGTACTAATTTTATTATTTCCCTTATTATCATAAATCCATGAAATTTAACTTATATTTATTGTACATAATTATTAAACTGTTAAGTTTTATTTGGAAAATATGAGTAGCTCAAGTCCCTGTTAAGATGAACTCTTTATAAATTTGTAACTTGCGATGACATTGGTACGCTTACCAATAGTCTAACAAGGTGCTTGATGCCTAGCCTTGTCAGGAAATCTTCATAAGTTTGAGCCTTAAACTTAGTACCATTGTAGGTAACAATGGTGTAAGGGAGGCCATATCTGAAAACACTATGAATACACACAATAATCAAGAGAGGGGTGAATTAGTTAAAACTTGGCCTTTTAAAAATCTTTAAAGAATCAGAGTAATAGGATATGTCACAATTAAACCCAGAATGCTTCAATCAATCAAACCACTCAGCTCAAGAAAACAAGTAAAAAAACTTTCACTTGTTGAGTAATAAAGACTTCACCAAAGAATCACAGATTAAGATAGCAAGAAAAGATTAAAGAAAGTAATCAACACAAGAACTTATATTGGTTCACCCCTTAACAAGAGAAACTACATCCAGTTTCTTCTAACCAAACCTTGGCTAGAGTTCCACTATGAACAAAACTATGTTCTTTACAAGCTTACAAAAGATCACCCTTTATCAACCCTAGATAAAGAATTGAAATCTAAACTCCCTTTAGACTTCTAATGATTAAGACATAGAGAAAGCCTTCTCTACTCTTCCCTCTAAAGAACCCTACTCTAGACAAGCTTAAAGAACCCTTTTGTAATAGCAACTAACAAGCTGAAATGTAAAAACGAATTACAACCAGAGTTTAGAGGAGAGATACAACTTGATGATCCAAAGAATGCAAATGCAAATGTTTACCACTCAGGAATCAAGTTGAAAGAAAGCAAGTTTCAGACCAAGCTCTCTAAGAAACTCCTTTGAAATCTTGTCCAAAAAGAATTCTACCAATGATGCATGAAGATCTTGAATTGTTGGACAAGAGCTTTGTTACTCAGTGTATTTTCTCTCAATTCAGAAGCCTTTTGAAAAACAATGAAAATATCGAATTGTAATGATTTGTTCAAATCAAGAAACCCAATAGCTTTTTACAGAAAACTGTTGTAACTGGATGTAATTTATTAAATCGTCCATGTAATCGATTAATTACTCATTTAATCGATTAAAGTGTTCTTGAGCTTTCTAGAAAAGATACATGAACAAAGTGATCGATTAATCCGTCATGTAATTGGTTACTACAGGGATTCTCATGTTTAAAAACGTGCTTAGTAATCGATTACGGATAAATGATAATCGATTAACACAGTTAGAACTTGTTTTGTGTTTGTATAAAGTAATCGATTACTTAATGCCTATAATCGATTGTTTTGTTCTTCAAGGCTCAAGTAATAGATTACCAAATTGTGGTAATCGATTGAGGTAGTGCAAAATTGGTTTTCCCAAAAACTTAAACCATGAGCACACTTGGCTGTTATGCAATCATGAAAACTTAAAGCTTTTTCACAAGACATGTGCTTTTATAAAACCATGAATGCAAGCCAATGAATGATATTTATGCAATGTAATGGATCATAGGATGAAACTCTCATACATCCAAAGATTACATATGCCTTCAATTGAATGACATGTAAAAGCTAAAACTCATCCAAGACAAAGAGCCTCAGCATGCATCTTGATCCTCTTCAAGCTCCCCCTGTATCTAACAATCACCCCTTTTTTGGCTTTGATCATGCCAAACTTCAATTGAACATGTTGAACCTTTGTATTCTTTAAAGGAGTTGATTTCCAGGAGCTTATACTTGATATCTGAAAATAGAATCAACTTCTTGCCAAGAACAAATGTCAAGTATACTTTGCATAAACAATTTATTATTAGATATTTTATATTTGCATAAAAATTTACAATCAGATATTTATATGCTCCCTCTATCTTAGGTCATTTTACTTACATTGGTTAAGATAATGAGCTATTTATCAATGTTTATCCATTTTTTATCATCTGTTTACATACATTGGTTAAGATAATGAGCAATTTATCATTGTTTATCCATTTTTTATCATTCGTTTATTTACCTAAGCACAGCCTATATGTTTCTCAATATGTTCATTTTTCTCCCCTCAATATGTTCTCATTTTTCTCCCCTTTTTGGCTTATCAAAGACAAAAATAATCAAGCGATATATATATATATATATATATATGAGATAAGCAAAGGAAGATATAAACAACAGAAAAGGGGATTTTATTCATTAATCATATAAAGGTGCAGAACAAGAGACATGACATAAAAGCAAAAAGGATAATAGCTAAAAATAAGAAAGTAGAGACAACACAACCACAAGCACGAAATTACATCCACCAAACTAGAGATTGTCAAAATCTTTAAGAGCCATCCTAGTCTCTATGTTCTCTAGCCTAGAAGTAATTTCTTCCATGGAAGAATGTGTTGGACTTAGGGGGAGCTGCTTAAAGAGAATTGGTTTTGAGCTTTCAAACATGCAAAGGCCAACTTGAAGATATATTAAGTGTTAAACTTGTGTAAGAGAAAGCTATCATGGTGATCCAAGTGCATTAACATTCATTCACTGCATAATCATCTAAATAAGCAAACTAAAATCAATAAGTTTTTCAAAACAACCAAGTGCTTTAAACAATTCAAAGGTTTTTTTGTAAAAGTGGTTTTCACTGTATTAATCGATTACAGTAAGCATATAATCGATTATTATGTTCTTCGTTGTAACTGGAAAACGTTTTTAGAACACTTTAATCGATTTTCATTTTAATCGATTATTTAAGCTGTGTTTTAAATGAAATGCATAGTTGAACTGGTTTAATCGATTCTTTTAAAGCTGTAATCGATTACATGCTTATATCTATTTTACACATTGAACTGACTTAATCGATTACTAGAATTCGTAATCGATTATATTTCATTTTTGAAAAACCAAACTGCATTGGCATAATCGATTACCAGAGTTCGTAATCGATTATCTAAGCTTTCTTGAAAATCTACTTGAATTGGCTTAATCGATTACCAGAGATTGTAATCGATTAAACAAGCTTTGGAAAAATATGTTTAGACTGTAATAATCGATTACCAATCTATATAATCGATTATCTTGATCATAATTCCAACCCAGAAAAGCTAAGAACATTTTAATTGATTATAACATAGTTTTAATCGATTACACAATGCATTTTAATCGATTATGAGTGCGGTGTAATCGATTACATGCGGTTAAAATGTTTTGTTATAAATAAGACTCTTGCTCAGCTGGTTCAATAACTCTTGTGGAATATACCCATTTGTTTTTTCTGAGCAAGAAGAGTCTTCTGAGCTTCTACAACATCTTTAATGAGAGTTTGATTCAATCATACAAATTGTTGCATTGATCATGAGATATTAAGTCATTCTTGAAGCATGCAACCATTTCAAGATTAAGGAAAGATATATTTCTTATGGTTTAAAGATTCAACATGTTCTGGTAAACACATTTGCATTCCATACCTTGGATCATCAGGTTGTCTCTCTCCTTAATCTTGGTGTAATTTTCGTCTTGTTAATTTGATTTGTAATTTGCTATTGTAATTGAGTTCTTGCTTGCAACTAGAGAAGGGGCTTCTCTAGGGGTAGAACTGAGTAGTGTTCTCAGGTTCTTGTCTCTTGTAATCTAATAGGGTTTTAGATTTCTGTGCTTTATCTAGGGTTGATAAAGGGAGACATTGTGATTGCTTGTAAGAACAGAAATTAAATAGTGGAACTTCACTCTAGTTTTGAGTGGAAGAAACTGGATGTAGCTTCATAGTGTTTGAAGTGAACCAGTATAAATTGCTTGTGTGTTGTTTCTGAATCTTTCATTCTCATATTAATTGTTTCTTAATTCATTGTGTGCTTTGATTAATCAGTTTTGATTCATTGAAGTCTAAGGGGCTAAGTTGATTGATTGAATAAGGTTTCTTGGCTTTGAAATGTGATAAAGATCCTTTTAGAAACTCTGATTTGAATTAAAGAATTTTTGATTTACCAAGGTCTAACCAATTCACCCCCCCTCTTGGTTAAGTGTGAAGTATTCATATCATTTTCAGAATGAACTTTATCTCTATGTTTATGATGTAAAGCCAACATAGCATCCATCTTTGGAATAATTAAGGATTCAAAAGGTGTCCATTGCTGTTGTGCAGGACTAGCTTCAACATCCTCTTCCTCTTCAGCTCCTTCACCTTCATCAGCTCCTTCTTGTGGAGCTTGTTCTCCAGCCATCAACCACCCATTTGGGGTCTTCATCATACCCAGCTTGTTAGGTGTTTTTCAGTGATGAGGTTGGTGATGTTAGTTGTATCCTCCACAATCTCATTAGCGACATCAATTCCAAAATGGTCAATAAACCTTAAGATTAAAAGTAACATATGGGAATTGATAGCTGATTAACCTTGCAGACTTCAGCATAGTCTCCATAATGACAAGAACCCAGTTGAAATCTGAGTTGTATCCTTCAATCTCTTCATCAAACCTTCTCACGCCTTCGTAGGAAAGGCCAACCACAGTGTTCCAAACTTCTTCATCAATCACCATTGCAACTCCATTCACTTGGGAATGGATAACCCCATCCATGCTAGCTTTGGCACAAGTGTAGAACACTTTTACCAACTCAGGGTAAAATGTACCCTTCAACTCAAGAAATTTCTTCAATCCTTGAGCTTCTAGCATAGCAGGGAATTGAAATCTCTCATTGATAAACCAGTCAAGCTCAAAGTACTTAGGTGGCATGACTAGCTTGGTAGCATTGAACTACATATAGTTTTGTCTTTCAGTTTCAGTGTTGAACCAGTTATTGATCCTGTTCACAGTAGCATTTGAGGATTCTCCAGCCTTCCTCTTGCTGGTTTTGGTTCTTTTAGGTGCAGATGGATTGGACATGGTGTTTGGGTTGAAGAAAAGAATGACAAAGGGTAGGTTAGTGACAGAGAAGAAAGGACACAACAGAAAGATCATTCTCTTTTGCTTGAGAGAGAATGAATTTCAGGTGTGAAGTGATTCACCTTTGATAATCTGTATTTATAGAGTTCTTTGAAGGTTAAATTTGAATTTCAAACCTTTGCAACAACTATTTCGAGTTTCAAGAGGGTTTAATGCTTAGAACAAATTTGGATTTCGAATTTGAGATAAGATATGTCTATCAGTTTAGATTCTTGAAAATTGTGCAATTTTTGTAGAAACGTCATAGATAATTGATTACATAAGCTTGGTAATGGATTATTTCGAGGCAAAGTTTGTTTCTGAACAAAGCATAATTGATTAATACAATAGTGTAATCGATTACTCCAGTGGAAGTTGAACATAGAAGCATCTCTCAATCATTAAGTAATCGATTAAAATACAGGGTAATCGATTACTCCAGAGAGTTTCTGTTTCAGAAATAGCTTTCAGCAACAGGTAATCGATTAATTTGATAGCGTAATTGATTATTCCATATGTTTTATGTTTCTGGATTGCATTTAAAAATGCACTGAAACTAATCGATTAATTGGATAGTGTAATCAATTACTCCAGGGAGGTTTTCATTTTGAAATGCAGTGAAAGTACCAAGTAATCAATTAATTCGCATTATAATCGACTACTTTAGTCTAAATTTGTCTCTAAACCTCAAATAATCGATTAAAACACATAGTAATTGATTAAAGCAGACAATTATGCAGAGTGAATAGTGTGTTTCATCAGGATTTTGAATTTTAAGCATATGTGATGAATAGCCAATTTAAATGGTATATCATGTAGTTAGGCACATTATAAGCATGCTAGTATATATTAGATTCATCAAGAATACCTAGCATGTTCCTAAGATCATAAAATCTATCTCTAGATAAGGGTTTGGTAAATATATCAGCCAATTGATTGTTAGTATCAATAAACTCAATTTTGATGTTACCCTTTTGAATGTGATCCCTGAGAAAGTGATGTTTGATCGCTATGTGTTTTGTCCTTGAGTTCGTGACTGGATTCTTTGACAGGTTTATTGCACTTGTGTTGTCGCATAGCAGGGGAATTTCATTCAATTTCACACCAAAGTCTTGGAGTTGTTGCTTAAGCCACAAACTTTGTGTACAACAACTTCCAGCTGCTATGTATTCAGCTTCTGCTGTTGAAAGAGCAACACAACATTGCTTCTTACAATGCCATGAGATTAGTGAGCTTGCCAACAAGTGGCATGTTCCACTATTGCTTTTCTTATCAAGTTTGCATCCTACAAAATCAGAATCTGAGTAGCCAATTAAATTCAGTGATGCACTTTGGGATACCAAAGACCAACTTTTGGAGTGGATTTCAGGTATTTGATGATTCTCTTGACTGCTACGAGGTGTGACTCCTTTGGATTAGCTTGATGTCTTGCACACAAGCACACACTCAACACTATATCTGGTCTACTTGCAGTCAAGTACAATAAAGATCAAATCATCCCTCTATACTTTGACTCATCAACCCTCTTCTTGCCTTTTTCATCTGGATCAAGGTAAGTTGAGGTTGTCATAGGAGTTGCAGCTTCTTTGCTTTTTTCCAAGTCAAATTTCCTTATCACTTCAAGGCAGTATTTAGTTTGGCTGAGAAATGTCCCATTCTTCATTTGCTTCACTTGAAGTCCAAGAAAGAATGTCAATTATCCCATCATAGACATTTCAAACTCATTCCGCATAGAGATAGAAAATTCTTTGCACAAAGAATGATTAGTTGAACCAAATATTATATCATCAACATATACTTGAACCAATAAGATACCATTGCCATGCTTATTGATGAACAAGGTTTTGTCAACTTGTCCTCTTATGAAGGATTGGCTAAGTAAGAAGTGGCTCAAATTTTCATACCAAGACCTAGGAGCTTTCTTCAATACATAAAGAGCTTTCTTTAGTTTAAAAACATGGTTTGGATGTTTGAAATCAACAAAGCCAGGAGGTTGATCAACATAGATTTCTTCCTCAATATATCCATTTAGAAAAGCACTATTTACATCCATTTAAAATAGTTTAAAATCCATTAAACATGCATATGCAAGTAGTAACCTAATGGGCTCTAATCTTGCTACTGGAGCATAGGTCTCTTCATAGTCTATGCCTTCCTCTTGGTTGTAACCTTTGTAAAATAAGGGAACACTTCACACTTAACCAAGAGGGGGGTGAATTGGTTAGCCTTGGTAATTTAAAAAAAAAATTTCTTTCTTAACCAAAAATCAGAGTACAATTGCCCTTTGGATCTTTATCACAAATTAATCAAGAAACTTTATTCAAACTCAATCCAAGACTTGTAATGCTTCAACAAACAAATTAAACTTCAGTAATCTCAACAAGAATTAACCAATATGCAGTAAATGAGAGAGCACAAGATTTATACTGGTTCACCTCAAAACCTATGAGGCTACATCCAGTTTCTTCTACTCAACACTAGAGTAGAGTTCCACTATATCAAAATATTCTTACAAGCAAAAAATACAAGCCTCTCTTTATCAACCCTAGATAAAGTTCAAAAGTCTAAAAACCTATTAGACTCTTAGAGAACAACACCCACACTGAGAACACTACTCAGCTGTCCTTAGAGAAACACTATCTCTACACTTGCAAGAAAAACAAAATACAATGGAACAATTACACAGAATTTCAAACAGAGAGTTTACACCATCAAAGAGTAAGGAAAGAATTCACCTGATGATCCAAGAATCATATGCAAAGTGAAGAATATACCAGGTTGAATGAATTATAACATGCAGAATCAATGTCCTTTCCTTAGACTTTGAAAAGATTTATCTTGCTTCACAAAACTTAGTGACCCATAATGGTTTGGATGGAAGCAAGAACCTTAGAACCACAACGAATGCCTTTATCACTTGTTACAAAGCTCTCAGAACGTTTAAATCGATTTCTGTTTTGTTCTTGTTTTCACAAAAGGCAAGGTTCTATTTATATAAAACAGCTGTAACAGAAATAATCGATTAATTCGGCTCCAGTAATCGATTAATTAGCAAATGTAATCGATTACATACGCTCCCGTAATCGATTAAAGTGTTCTAAAAAAGTTCTGGGTTACAGCAACAATATATTTAATCGATTATCCCGATGTGTAATCGATTAATTTAGACTTTGTAAAATGCAGGTTTGTGAAGTGTAATCGATTACAAAATATGGTAATCGATTAAGACAGAGTGATTTTAATTTCAAAATAGCTTGGTAATCGATTACAAGAAAATGGTAATCGATTAAACCAGTCACTCATTTAAAACTGCATGAATGCAATAGTGAAATAATCGATTAAAACGATGCTATAATCGATTAATTTGTTCTAACTCATTTCCAGATATCCTGAAGAACAATGTAATCGATTATCTAAGTATGGTAATCGATTAAAAACACTTAGAACTATTTTTCCAAAAAGCTTTACTTATTTTTTAAGTTCCAAATCAATTACTTAAGCTTTTATGATGTAATGCATGAATGATTATCAATGGTATGCATATTGGAACTTGGATCATCAGAAGGCTTCCTTTCCTTTTACATTGAATCATAATTTTGATCTCCAAGCCTTCAAGCCTTCAAGCATGTTGAAAGCCAAAACATTTCCAAGTCTTTACAGATCTCTAATCTTCAAAAAAGCTCCCCCTTAGTTCAGCAATCTTCCAAATCAACAACCTTCTGCAACCAATCTAGCTTTGTTTCTGACTATGATGCCACTTTCATCAAGTTTGTTCCTAAAAACCCACTTAGTGCCAATAGGCTTGTGAGAAGAAGGTCTAGGAACTAGTTCCCAAACTTCATTTGTCCAAAACTGATTAAGTTCATCATGCATGACAAGCATCCAATGTTCATCAAGTAAAGCTTGGTCAATTCTCTTAGATTCAATTTGTGAAACAAAAGTCATGTCACAACGGAGATTTCTTAGTGAAGATCTAGTAGATACTCCCTTAGTGATTTCACCAATTATGTTGTCAAGGGAGAGATCTCTTGTAGTTCTCCAATCCTTAGGCTTTTGGATAGGTGTTGATTGTTCCAATTCTACATTTGGTTTTTCCTTTTCCTTTTGGTTTGATCCATTGAGTTGTATCATTTTTCACACTTCTTTTCCTCTTTAGAGGGTTAGATTCATCACAAATAACATGAACTGATTTTTCATTGCATAAAGTTCTTTTATTGAAGACTCTATTTTAATAAAAACTCCATTAATTTGATTATGAAAATGATGGTAAATTTTTCGCGATAATACAATTATCATACATATATTACAATTACATAATTAAACACATATGTACATATATATATATATATATATATATATATATATATATATATATTAAATCAATACATGTCATCCATATGTTAGAACTTCCTTTAGGTTTGCGTGTATATACACCTGAAATTACATATCAACAAAAAACCAAAGACTAACTAAGAGAGAGTTGATTAACAAAACACAACTCTTTCTCCAAAAAGGAATCCAACGTCATCACGTCGGCTTGGCGGCTCCAACCAAAAAGAAGATCTCCCTCCAAAGTCACCTACTGCTGCTTATCTGCTCCCACGAACGAAAGTTCGCGATCATCACAGGTACCAACCACACGGTACAACAAATGCAAGGGTGAGTTTATTATATAAAACCAACAAGTAATAGATATCAGTAGTTAGAAAAGGCAATCCAAAACATCACAATATCATCACAACACCCAATTGTTTCATCACGCAACAAACAGGGACAGTCATCCAAATACATTCCACAGTCAACCTATAATGCTTAGAATGATGCATACTCCTAACTCATCTCTCAGCGTGCAATGTGGTACCATTTCGGAAATAGTCCAACACAGGGAGATGATGCAGCAGGATGTCAGGGTCACTCTGTCGTGCACAGGCCGCTCCCCCCCACTGGTGATCAGCCATGGGTCTCAATAAAGGAGTTCCAAACAATTGTGCCCCCTAGTACCTTCGTACTCTGTAGCCAATCATCCTATTTCCGTAAAACAAATGAAGTATGTCACATGGGCATCATCAATGCATGACCCGGCCAGGAACAAATCCTTCCTCGCAAGGGTGACCCGCCATGCACCCCCATGTACATACATACCGCCCCAACATGGGCTCACCGATGCACTGACCGTGGCTAGGAACACATCCTTCCTCGCAAGGGTAACCAACCGGTCACTGCATCCCACGTGCACATACACAACATACAGCCATGGGCACCATCAATGTATGACTTGGCTAGGAACAAATCCTTCCTCGCAAGGGTAACCCGTCATACACCCCCCATGGGTATCCATGTATATCCACACACAATGACATTGTTCACATCAACATTATCTCTCATCAATGTCATTATCAACCTCAACATCATATCATCGTAATATCATTATCATGCATATCAATATCATCTCATTTGAACATCATCAACTACCTCAATGGCATCTCAATTTCAATATCATCAACGACATCACAAGCAATCACATTTCACATCTATAAATAATACATATGCCTGAGATTTACATTCCCTAGGTCTTCAGACAACCCAATTTCATACATTCACAATTCACCATATCATAAGACTGATATTTTTAGGAAAATTCTAAATTAAAGAGTACTACAATATATAAAACACACTTTTATGCCCATTTAAAAATTTAATAAAGAATAAAATAAGAAAACATATTATAAAAATTTGGGCAGAGTCTCCTCTGTAATTAAGACTTTTCCCAAAAATCCAATCATCACAATAACAATATCATTAACCCAATAAACATATATCTCATTGGAACACTATTTCATTCAGACATCACCAATCACATAAGCATCACCTCATCTAAATCATCACAAATCATGTAAACATCATCAATCATTTCCATGGTATCTCAATTTCACTGTCATCTACAACATTAGTAATAAATACACCGCATTCCATTAGTTGAAAACATCATTTGTCTTGAAAACAAGCACACACATAGGAACAAACACACATCAATCATAAATACATCGCATCCCATTAGTTAAAAACATAGTTTTTCTTGAAAATCAGCACACAGCAGGGACAGGCAGATATCCTCATAGTTGGACTCCCTGGCGCCCAACTATGGTATCCAAATTATTACCAATATAATAAACTCCCCTTACCTAACTAGGAGTTCTCCTGTTAAAACCTCACAGTGTTGTTTTGGAGATCCTTTAATACGCGTGTTTTCGTCTAAACGCAGGGCTCTATATACCAAATCGAAGATAATTTAATATAGATTTCCAAGGTAAGATCAATATTAACATTTGGGGTCAAATACCCACTCAAATCTAAAAAGAGGCTAAAATGGTGTTTTGAGAGTCCACATCAAAAGACATCATTTTGAAATTCCGATCACACCAATGTGACCAGGGTTCAACAAGGATCACAGAAATGACATCAGTTTCATAAAAAGGAGACTTTTACAACATCTCATTTTTCAAAGGGTTTTCAAAGGAAGTATAAAAATAGCCAATAACGGTACCCGAATCACCAGAGATATCAAGAGAGGCTTAAACTAGCTAGAAGAAGACAAAAGAAACCAAAATTACCTCAAAGAAACCAAGAAAGGAGGATTGGGTGCTCCGTTCTCTACCGAAACTTCGAGAAGATTTTTGAAGATTCCGCTCCGATTAAAGAGTTCCTCTCCGTGCAGTGGTCTCGTGACAAGCAACGGCGATCCGTGGTGGTCTCCGGTGGCTGTGGGTAGTGAAGGATGATGAGGGGAAGTTTAGGAACAGTTTGGAGGAGGAAGAACCTCCATTTTCGTGACTTGGAAGCTTAAAAACGTACTCAGCACCGCCTCCACTCGCCCAGGCGAGCAAACATGCCTGCAAAACTCGGTTGGGCGAGTTGACCAAATTCTAGAATTTTTTGCTTCAGTGAAAAATTAATTTCCCCCGTTCCAGACATTATTTTGATAATCCCAACGGTCAAAAGTTACATATGTGGGTTAGAAACCTTTCTTTAAAAGTTTAAGACAATCCAACGGTTAACCAATTCAGAATGATAATTTTATTAAAATAGGTTTTTGGTCAAACTCGTAATCACTCAAATACAGTGCATCTCAAACAAACTCCACATAACTTAACCTCTACATCAAGCAATTGCACATGGATTATTCACATAACATTTCAAATAATCCTAATTAATAAATTAATCAAATCATACAAGGAATACATCACACATATATTTTAAGTTACCGAAATTTCAGGGTGTTACAACTCTCCCACCCTTTTTGAAATTTCGTCCCCGAAATTTACCTGATTCGAACAATGCTGGATAGGCTTCTCGCATCTGACTCTCTAGTTCCCATGTTGCATCCTCTCCTGATGTACCTCCCCAGATCACCTTGACCAAAGGAATTTCTTTCCCTCTTAGGTGCTTCGTTCGCCGATCATCGATTCTCAAAGGCATTGTTTCATATGTTAAGTTTTCCTTTACTTGAATGTCATCTAACTCGACCACATGAGAAGGATCATGGACATACTTACGGAGTTGGGACACATGGAAGACATTATGAAGATTAGAAAGGGACGGAGGTAACACAATTTGATATGCTACAGGATTGACTCTTTTGAGAATTTGAAAGGGACCAACAAAACGAGGTGTGAGTTTTCGAGGTTTCAATGCTCTGCCAACCCCAAGAATACATGATCACCAACCTCAAATTCTAGGTCTTTCCTCCTTTTGTCATGATAACTCTTCTGCCTACTCTGAGCAGTTCTCATTCTCTCTTGGATCAACTTGACCTTCTCAGTGGTTTGTTGTACCACTTCAGGTCCTAAAATGAGGTTCTCTCCAGGTTCTAACCAACACAAGGGTGTCCTACACCTTCTACCATACAAAGCTTCGTAGGGAGCCATGCCAATGGAAGAATGAAAACTATTGTTATAGGTAAACTCTATCAATGGAAGAAAACTCTCCCAACTGCCCTTTTGTTCCAAAACACATGTCCTCAAAAGGTCCTCTAAAGACTGAATGGTCCGCTCAGTTTGGCCATCAGTTTGAGGGTGATAGGCTGAACTTAGCCTAAGCTTGGTCCCCAAAGCTTTGTTCAAACTTTCCCAAAATCTAGAGGTAAATCTAGGATCTCTGTCAGATACTATACGGCACACCATGCAATCTGACAATTTCACTAATATACAGGGAGGTCAACTTTTCTAAGGAGAACCTGATATTAATGGGGATAAAGTGAGCAGATTTGGTCAATCTGTCAACAATAACCCAGATAGAATCTAAACCTCTCGGGGTTCTAGGTAATCCTACAACAAAATCCATAGAGATACTATCCCACTTCCACTGGGGTATCTCTAAAGGTTGCAGCTTCCCTGAGGGTCTCTGATGTTCTATCTTTGCCTTCTGACAGACTAAACATGCATATACAATATCACTAACCTCCTTCTTCATGTTTGGCCACCAAAACATTGCCTTGAGATCTTGATACATCTTGGTGGCACCAGGGTAGATACTCAAACTACTCCTATGTCCTTCCTCCAAAATCATTTTCCTAAGCTCAGATACATTGGGAACACAGATTCTATCTTGAAACCTCAAGACTCCATCTGATCCCACATGAAAACTATTACCTCTCCCTGACGCTATGGCTTCTAACTGAGTCCTCAGAAAAGAATCAAACTTCTAGCCTTCTCTGACCTTTCATAGCAAACCGCTAGTAATCCTCAAAACTCCTAGTCTCACACTGTTAGGGGTAACCTCACACACCAGGCTAAGGTCTCTAAACTGTTCTAGGAGGTCCAATTCCCTAACCATCAAAGCAGATATATGCAAGGATTTCCTACTCAAAGCATTAGTCGCTACATTGGCTTTGCCATGATGATAGCTAAGCTCAAAATCATAATCCTTAAGAAACTCTAACCATCTCCTCTGACGCATGTTCAACTCTTTCTAACTAAACAGATACTTAAGGCTTTTATGATCACTAAATGCTTCAAATTTAGAGCCAAAAAGATAGTGCCTCCATATCTTAAGAGCAAACACTACAACAGCTAACTCCAAATCATGGTAGGATAATTCCTCTCATGTGTCTTGAGTTGCCTAGAAGCATAGGCCACTACTTGGCCATTCTGCATCAACACTCCTCCCAAACCCATCTTTGATGCATCATAATACACCTCAAAGGGTTCTCTTAGGTTAGGCAAAACTAACACAGGCACTGTCATCAGTTTCTTTTTAAGAGTTTGGAAGCTATGCTCACACTGGTCATTCCACACAAAAATTTGAACCTTACGAGTCAGCTTGGTCAATGGTAAGGCTAATTTGGAGAAACCTTCTATGAATCTCCGGTAGTATCCTGCTAAACCCAAAAAACTCCTAATCTCAAACACAGATTTAGGGCTTTCCCACTTAAGAACAGCTTCTACCTTAGAAGGATCTACAACTATACCACCTTGGGATATCACATGTCCTAGGAAACTCACTTTCTCCAACCAAAACTCACACTTGGATAACTTAGCATGAAGTTGTCGATCCTTAAGGGTCTGTAGCACAATCCTCAAGTGCTCCTCATGCTCCTCTCTAGTCTTAGAGTATACCAAAATACCATCTATGAATACCACTACAAAACTATCAAGATAAGGGTGAAAGATCCTATTCATATAATCCATAAACACACTAGGGGCATTAGTCACACCAAAGGGCATGACTAAATACTTGTAGTGACCATAACGGGTACTAAAGTCAGTCTTTGGAATATCCTCAGACTTCACTCGGATCTGATGGTAACCCGACCTAAGATCTATCTTGCTAAACACACAAGCTCCTACCCGCTGATCCATAAGGTCATCTATTCTAGGCAAAGGATACTTGTTCTTAATTGTCATCTTATTCAACTGACGGTAATCTACACACAACCTCATGGTCCCATCTTTCTTCTTTACTAACAACACTGGTGCTCCCCATGGAGACACACTAGGTCTCACAAACTTCTTATTCAACAAATCTTCTAACTGTTTCTTAAGCTCAACTAACTCTATAGGAGACATCCTATAAGGGGCTATGGATATGGGTCCAGCACCAGGTACTAAATCTATAGAAAACTCTATCTCTCTCTCAGGTGGTAGGCCAGATATATCCTTAGGAAACACTCCTGGAAACTCTAACAACAGGGAGGTCAGCTAGAGAAACCTTGGTCTCTACTTTCAACTGTTAACCAATTCAGAATGATAATTTTATTAAAACAGGTTTTGGGTCAAACTCGTAATCACTCAAATACAACGCATCTCAAACAAACTCCACATAACTTAACCTCTACATCAAGCAATTGCACATGGATTATTCACATAACATTTCAACTAATCCTAATTAATAAATTAATCAAATCATACAAGGAATACATCACACATATATTTTAAGTGACCAAAATTTCAGGGTGTTACACAAATGCTCTTAAGTGAGAAATGTTTGGCTTTCTATCTTTGTATAGTTCATAAGGAGTTTTCTTCAAAATAGGCCTTATAAGTAATATATTCGAAGTGTAGCAAACTGTACTCACAACATCAACCCAAAAATGTTTAGGCAAATTTGTCTCATTAAGAAGAGTTCTAGCTCCTTCTTCAAGGGATCTATTTTTCCTCTCCACAACAATATTTTGCTGAGGTGTTCTTGGAGTTGAAAAATTGTGGTTGATTCCATTTTCTTCACAAAACTTTTCAAAATACTCATTTTGGAATTCACCACCATGATCACTTTTTATTGGGATAATTTTGCATCCTTTTTCATTTTGAATAAGTTTGGCCAATTTTCTGAATGCAATGAAAGCATCACTCTTGGATCTTATAAACAAAGTCCATGTGAATCTACAATAGTCATCAACTACAACTAGCCCATAGTAATTGGCTCCTAAGGTCATAGTTCTAGAATGACCAAACAAATCCATATGAAGCAATTCAATGGGTCTTGAGGTAGAAACAACATTTTTATTCTGAAAAGAAATCTTGGTTTGTTTCCTCTTTTGACAAGCATCACATAGTTTGTCCTTTTCAAACTTTAGTTTAGGTAAGCCAATGACTAAGTATTTTCTAATAAGCTTGTTCATGTGATGCATGTTAATGTGACTAGTTCTCCTATGCCCATAGCCAAGATTTATCAACTTTACTTACTAGACAATTAGTTTTGTGAATGGATGCATGTTCTATAGAGAGTAAATAGATATTACCTTTTCTTTTACCTACATGGATAACCTCACAAGATTGACCATCACATATCAAACAACAATTGTCATTGAAGGAAACCTTGAATCCTTTATCACATAGCTGGCTTATACTTAGGAGATTGTGCTTTAAACCTTCCACATAGAGAACATTTCTGACCTTGGTTTTAATGTTGTCTCCTATATTTCCTTCTCCAACTATTTTTCCTTTGTTTTTGTCGCCATAAGTGACAAATCCTCCATCTTTAAGAGTCAAATTTGTAAGCATGGACTGTAACCTGTCATGTGTCTAGAGCATCCGTTGTCAAAGTACCATAATGATGATTTTGCTCTAAGACACACCTGCAACATTCAAATTAAGTGGCAAAGAAAGGTACCTAATTTAGGTTGGGTCCATATGGGTTAGCTCTTTTCCTCTTTTTCTTTGGAAACCAAATACAATCTCCATTAGGCACATAGAACCTTTTAGCATAGCACCTATGAGATGTGTGACCTTTCTTCATGCAGTAATTACAAGATACAAATTTTGATGCTCTTTCAAAATGAGTCATTTGGTTCTTCTTTGTTTTTGAAAAGCCTTTTTGATTCATTTGTTTTGAAGGTACAAACTTGGTTTTTCCAAAAGGTTTTGAGTTATGTTTGTACCCCAATCCAGAAGTATCTCCAGTATATTTTTGTAGACTTAGCATTTGATCTAAACTGCATTTTCCTCTATAGAGGCTTTTCAAAAGATCTACTAACTAAGATTTTTCTGAAAGCAATAATATGTATTTTTCACCTTGACTCTTTTTGAAATCATCAACCTCCTTTTGTAAAGCTTTGCATTTATCTAAATTTGATGAAGAAGAGGCACACACACACCCATTAGCTTTGTAGCTTGAAACAAGTTTTTCATTTTCTTCTTTCAAATTACAAAGTTCAGCTTGCATTGCTGCAAGTTTGGTGACATGCCATCTAAGAGTAATTTTCAGCCTATTGTTGGATTTTTCTAGCTTCTGAGCCTCTTCATGCATATCATGGAATGCATCAACAATTTAATCAAATTCTGGATTTACCTCTGATTCAGCACTTCAGAATTCTTCATCTTCACTTATTGTAGAAGTGAGGCATACATTAGCTTCTTCATTCTCACTTGATGATTCAGAAGTTATTGAGTCATTGTCTTCCCATGCTATGTAGGCTTTCTTTGGCTTTTCTTCTTTCTTTGCCTTTTTTTCACCTAATTGCTTCTTCAAGAATATAGGACATTCAAATTTAATGTGGTCTTCCTTACCACAGTAGAAGCAGGTGAAGTTTGTGTTGTTGTTGCTGTTGTCATTTCTTTTGTTGAACTTTGAGAACTTCTTCTTTTTTTTGTTCTTTATGAACTTGCTGAATCTTTTGACAATTAGGTTCAAGTGTTCATCACCTTCATATTCACTTGAGTCTTCTTTTTTTTCCACATTAGAGGATGCAGCTTTCAAGGCTATACTCTTTTATTTCTTATTTGCATCTTCTGCATGTTTAGTTGATGACATTTCTAATTCATACTCAAGAAGCTTACCAAATAGTGCAGCCATGGACATCTTGGAAAGATCTTTTGATTCCTTGATTGCTATCACCTTTGGTTGCCATGGTCTTGTTAGACACTTCAAGATTTTGATGTTTAACTCTTTAACATCAAATGTCTTCCCAAGACCAAGAAGATGATTTACAATGTGAGTGAATCTTGTTTGGAGTTGAGATATGTTTTCTATGGGTTCATCTTGAACATCTTATACTCATGAATCAAGGCATGCTTCCTTGATCTTCTAACTTCATATGTCCCTTCATAAGTGATTTCCAACATCTCCCACATCTCTTTTGCGCTTATACACCTAACAGTTCTAAAGAATTCATCAGAAGAAAGTGCAGAAGTAATCGTGTTCTTAGCTTTAAAATCATATTGAACAACTTACTTTTCTGCATTTGTCATCTCATCCTATTCTTTGGGAATCATACTATTACCAATAGTTTTCATAGGAACCAAAGAACCTTTTTCTATTGCATTCCATGCACCGGGTCATTTTGTTAGATACAGGGGGAGCTTGAAGAGGATCAAGATGTATGCTGAGGCTCTTTGCTTGGATGAGTTTTAGCTATTACATGCCATTCAATTGCAGGCATTTGTAATCCTTGGATGTATGGGAGTATTCATCCTATGATCCATTGCATTGCATAAACATCATTCATTGGCTTGAATTCATGGTTTTATAAAATCACATGTCTTGTGAAAAAGCTTAAAGCATTCATGATTGCATAAAAGTCAAAGTACTCATGGTTTAAGTTTTTTGGAAAAACCAATTTTGCACTGCCTTAATCGATTACCATAATTTGGTAATCTATTACTTGAGCCATGAAGAACAAAATAGTCAGTTACCGACATTAAGTCCTGACTGTGTTAATCGATTAGCATTTATCCATAATTGATTACTAAGCACGTTTTCGAAAAAGAGAATCCTTGGAGTAATCGATTACATGACGGATGAATCGATTACTTTGTTCATGTATCTTTTCCAGAAAGCTCAAGAACATTTGAATCGATTACGTAAATATAAATAACCGATTACTTGGACTCATTCAATTGAAACAGTTTTCTATAAAAAGTTGTTGGGTCTTTTGATTTGAACAGGACTGAAAACTTTGAAATTTTTCATTGCTCTCAAAAGCCTTTTGAATTTTGAAAAGATATACTGAGTCTCAAAGCTCTTGTTCCAAAAATCAAGATCTTCATGCATCATTGATAGAATTCTTTTTGAACAATTTTGAAGAAGTTTCTTGGAGAGCTTGGTCTGAAGCTTGCTTTCTTTCAACTTTATTCCAGTTTGGTAAACACATGCATTTTCATTCATTGGATCATAAGGTTGTATCTCTCCTCTAAACTTTTGCTGTAATTTGTTTTTACATTTAAGCTTTTAAGTTGCTATCTCAAAAGGGTTCTTTAAAGCTTTTCCAGAGTAGGGTTCTCTAGAGGGAAGAGTGAAGAAAGGTTCTCTATGTCTTGATCATTAGAAGTCTAAAGGGTTTTTAGATTTCAGTTCTTTATCTAGGGTTGATAAAGGGTGATCTTTTGTAAGCTTGTAAAGAATAGATTTTGTTATAGTGGAACTCTAGCGAAGGTTTGGTTAGAATAAACTAGATGTAGCTTCTTTTGTTGAGGGGTGAACTAGTATAGATCTGTGTGTGTATTACTTTCTCTTGATCTCATCTTTATGTCATTGATTGCTAATCTTTTGGATAATCTTTATCAATAGGAAAACATTTTCTGCTATTGTTTTCTGTGAAGGGTTATTCTTGGTTGACTGAAAGTTTTTTTTTAAAGAGTGTCCTTGTGGTACGATCCTAAATCCACTGCTTGTTTTAAAGAAATTTTTAAAGACCCTGTTTTAACCAATTCACCCCCCTCTTGGTTAATTATTGTGTGTTCATATTGTTTTTAATTGGTATCAAGAGCAGGTTCTTGAGTGTTATTCAAGATCACTATCTTTTTAAAAAAAATGAATACCACACAAATTACCTTTAAGGAGGGTGCCTCCCTCAATCATCCTCCGATGTTTGAAGGTGATCATTTCAGTTTTTGGAAAAACAGAATGCTGATTTTCATTCAATCAAATGACCCCAGTGCTTGGAATGCAATAGAAAAATGTCCTTTGATTCCCGTTAAAACTGTTGGTAATGATATGATTCCCAAAGAGTGGGATGAGATGACAGATGCAGAGAAGAAAGTTGTTCAATATGATTTTAAAGCTAAGAATATGATTACTTTAGCACTTTCTTCTAACGAATTCTTTATAACAATTAGGTGTAAAAGTGCAAAGGAGATGTGGGAGATGTTGGAAGTTACTCATGAAGGGACGGATGAAGTTAGAAGATCCAGGAAGCATGCCTTGATTCATGAGTATGAACTGTTCAAAATGAATACCACAGAAAACATATCTCAGCTCCAAACAAGATTAACTCACATTGTAAATCATCTTCTTGGTCTTGGGAAGATATTTGATGTTGAAGAGTTAAACATCAAAATCCTAAAGTGTCTTACAAGACCATGACAACCAAAGGTGACAACAATAAAAGAATCAAAAGATCTTTCGAAGATGTCCATGGCTGCACTTTTTGGTAAGCTTCTTGAATATGAATTAGAAATGTCATAATTAACACATGCAGAAGATGCAGATAAGAAACAAAAGAGCATATCCTTGAAAGCTGCATCATCTAATGTGGAAAAAGAAGAAGGCTCAAGCAAAGATGAAAGTGATGAACACATGAATCTAATAGTTAAAGATTCAGCAAGTTCATGAAGAAGAACAAGAACAGGAAATTGTGAAAGTTCAACAAAAGAAATGACAACAACAACAACGCAAACTTCACCTGCTTCAAATGTGGAAAGCAAGGCCACATTAAATCTGAATGTCCTATATTCTTAAAGAAGCAATTAAGTGAAAAGAAGGCAAAGAAAGAAGGAAAGCCTTAGAAAGCCTACATAGCATGGGAAGACAATGACTCAACAACTTTTGAATCATCAAGTGAGAATGAAGAGGCTAATGTATGCTTCACTTCAACAATTAGTGAAGAAGAAGAATTCTCAAGTGCCGAATCATCGGTAAATCTTGAATTCGATCAAATTGTTGATGCTTTCCATGATATGAATGAAGAGGCTCAAAAACTTGCAAAATCGAACAATAGGCTGAAAGGTAATCTTAGATGGCATGTTACCAAACTTGCAGAAATGCAAATTGAAATTTGTAACTTGAAAGAAGAAAATGAAAAACTTGTTTAAGCTACAAATCTAATGGGTGTGTATGTGCCTCTTCTTCATCAAATGTAGATAAATGCTAAGCTTTATAAAAGGAGTTTGATGATTTCCAAAAGAGACAAGGTGAAAAATACATGTTATTGCTTTCAGAAAATTATTACTTAGTAGATCTTTTGAAAAGACTCTATAGAGGAAAATGCATTTTAAATCAAATGCTAAGTGTACAAAAGTATGCAGGAGATACTTCTGGTTTAGGCTACAAACATGGAGCAAAACCTTTTGGAAAAAACAAAGTTTGTACCACCAAAATAGAAGAATCAAATAGGCTTTTCAAAAACAAAGTATAATCAAATGACTCATTTTGAAAGAACATCAAAATCTGTAAGGAAGGTCATACATCTTAGGTGCTATGCTATAAGATTCTATGTGCTTAATGGAGATTGCATTTGGGTTCCAAAGAAAAAGAGAAAAACAACTAACCTCTATGGACCCAACCTAAATTGAGTACCTTTCTTTGTCACATTTTTTGATTGTTGCAGGTGTGTCTTAGAGCAAAATCATCATTATGGTACCTTGACAGTAGATGCTCTAAACACATGACAAGTGACATATCCATGCTTACAAATGTTACTCTAAAAGATGGAGGATTTGACACTTATGGCGACAATAACAAAGGAAAGATAGTTGGAGAAGGAAACATAGGTGATGGAGGTTCATTGCAAGCTAAAGGTCTAGAATGAGAGTTTGAAGCACTTCCTTTGGTGAGCTTTAAAGGACCCATGGCAAGAGCTAGAACTCAAGCACTTCAAGACCAAATCAAGGCTAATTTGGACAAGCAAGAGGAAGCACACCAACTTAAGGATAACAAGGGCTGGATTTTAATGTCTCAAGTTCAATTTAATTCCAATTAAATTCAACACTTGTTAGAAGCAAAAGTAGAAACAATAAAAAGGCTTTTTAGTGTAATTATGTAAAGAGGTGTAGGTGCACTTGTGTGTAATTTGTGTAGCAACTTAGTAAATTAGTTGGCTGCACTTTGAAGCTAAAAATACTGCACCTTTCAGGAAAATGGGACAGCCAAGGGTCACTTAGGAGAATCTTTCACCACAAGCTTCATTAAGCTTGCTTTAGGCTCCTTTAGTGTGCACTACAAGCTTCATTTGAATTGTCTTTTCATGTACATTAGCTTGTAATTTTGTGGCCTTTAAAGGTGCCCAAAACTGAATGTAAAAAAACTTTGGTTCATTAATACAAAATCTTAAAATTTGTGTGGAATTTCTCTCTTGTTCTTGTGAAAGAACCTCTTGTTTCTTATATATGGCTTCAAGCTATTGTGGTGATTCTTCCTAGACTTATTGGAGATCTTCTCTATGGTGTCTTCCACCTTCATCCCTAACCTCTCTTCCATCTTCCATTGCTGAAATTAAAAGCTCCCAACCAGCCAAGGTTTCACGTGAAATGTTGGACAGTTTTGGGTTCTTGAAGTTTGGGTTTCATTGCAAGGTAGATTTTGGAAAACTAATGGCTAATGGTTCAGCCATACATCAATAGGAGACAACTTTAAAACCATGATCAGAAATGTTCTCTATGTGGAAGGTTTAAAGCACAATCTCCTAAGCATAAGCCAACTATGTGATAAAGGATTCAAAGTTTCCTTCAATGGCAATTGCTGTTTAATATGTGATGGTCAATCTGGTGAGGTTATGATGAGGACATCAAAGGTCAACCTAACATCAAAGACCAACCCCAAGACCAAGACCCAATACAAGGCATAGGAGGACCCATGACAAGAGCAAGAGCTAAAAAGACCCAAGAAGCTTTGCAATATATAATGGCTAATCTGAGGACAATCCAATTGCATGAGGGAACCCAAAATCTAGAGGGCTGCATGAGTGGACTACTAGTCACATGTATTGCTTGCTTGGAATGATAATAAAAGCAATTATTGACATAGGTCTTTAATAAAAAAAATAATAATAATGAAGTGCTTGTAGCTGGTGTTGAGACCTGGACCCTAAGCTTAGTTATGCCTCACTTAACCACTAAGGCATTTTAGTTATTCTTACAATGTTGAGATTTTAATTTTCTTTTATTTTCTACTAGATGCATGAGAACTAATTTGTATAAATCAATTTTGAAGTGAATAGAGAAGGGACTTTTGCTGTTGGAGTTTATCATTAACTTGAGAATAGTCTCTGCTAGGGTTCTTCCTTGAACCATTTTGATCTTATCAAGAATTGCTCAATTCTTGTGGCGATCATCAAGGCTTATCAAACATCACTTGTTTGTGACGCCTATTTGCTTCTTCTCTTGCACACTTTCTGTTTCCTTGTTTAAATTTCCGCATTTCTAATTCTGCAATTCAGCCCGAATTTCTTATTTACATAAGTCTCATTTTACTTAACCTTTTTCGGTGTTTCTTGTATCTAAATTGCATTTCAGAATGTCCTCTTTCACCTCATTTTGGAATCGCACCAATCCGAGTTCTACAAGTTGAGAAACGTCCAAAAGTTAACAATACGATTCTGGTTCAATTTGTGAGCGAATTCCAACCTAGAATTGGTCCGAAATTGAATCAAGGCATGGGATTCACATCAGGTTATCCATGTAGGTAAAAGAAAAGGTAATATCTACTTACTCTCTATAGAACATGCTTTGTTCACAACACTAATTGCCTAGTAAGTAAAGTTGATGAATCTTGGCTATGGAGTAGGAGAGCTAGTCACATTAACATGTATCACAAGAACAAGCTTATTAGAAAAGATTTAGTCATTGGCTTACCTAAACTAAAGTTTGAAAATGACAAACTATGTGATGCTTGTCAAAAGAGGAAACAAACCAAGATTTCTTTTCAAAATAAAAATGTTGTTTCTACCTCAAGACCCCTTGAATTGCTTCATATGGATTTGTTTGGTCATTCTAGAACTATGAGCTTAGGAGCCAATTACTATGGGCTAGTTATAGTTTATGACTATTGTAGATTCACATGGACTTTGTTTATAAGATCCAAGAGTGATGCTTTCATTGCATTCAGAAAATTGGCCAAGCTTATTCAAAATGAAAAAGGATGCAAAATTATCTCTCTAAGAAGTGATCATGGTGGTGAATTCCAAAATGAGTACTTTGAAAAGTTTTGTGAAGAAAATGGAATCAACCACAATTTTTCAGCTCCAAGAACACCTTATCAAAATGGTGTTGTGAAGAGGAAAAATAGATCCCTTGAAGTAGGAGCTAGAACTCTTCTTAATGAGACAAATTTGCCTAAACATTTTTGGGCTGATGCTATGAGTACAGTTTGCTACACTTTGAATAGATTACTTATAATGCCTAGTTTGAAGAAAACTCCTTATGAACTATACAAAGGTAGAAAGCCAAACATTTCTCACTTAACTGATAATAATCGATTAAATCGACAAGCTAATCGATTATTTAATCATATGTAATTGATTAAAATATCATATAATCGATTAATATGTTCTTGAGCTTCCTGGAAATGTTTTCATGAACAAGATAATCGATTAAACCGAAACGTAATCGATTAAAACAGTCTTAGTATATTTGAAGCATGAAGAAATAATCGAGTACATAAGACTGGTAATCGATTAAACTAGTAAAGCTCAAAACACGAAGTACTTCTCTAGGAATGCCTCCCTGAAGGTCTCCCACGTCACAACCCGGCCTTCCACCTCCATGCATTGGCGGGCACCCCAAATTTTAAGTGGCTAATCTGGACGTTTATGTGTGATTAATTACATGTTTTATTGTATGTTTTATATGATAATTGCTGTTTGAGTGCCCTTGCCTTGGTATGCCTGTTAGTGGTTGATAGTTATCCGTGTTGACCGGCGAATACTGTGTTTGCACCCAGGGCAAACCTGCTCTGTTAGTTGAGTACTTAAGGGTAGGAGTGTGCAGTGGAAGCGTGAAAACAATAGGAATACCCACAATTAACCAAGAGGGGGGGTGAATTGGTTTATAACTTGGTCTTTTAAAATTTTATTTTCTAAATCAGAGTTAGGATCTTAATCACTTTAAAACCAAAAAAACCTTTAATTCAATCAATTCACTCAGCTCAAGAAATCAATGTCTCAAAACAGAACTTTTTAAGCAATGATAAGAATTCAAAGAACCAATGAACAAGATAACCAAAAGAGATTAGAGAGCAGACAACCAATACAAGAATTTATACTGGTTCACTTCTCAAGAGAAGCTACATCCAGTTTCTAATCAACACTAGATTAGAATTCCACTATTGAAAATTTCAGTTCTTACAAGCTTGATTACTTTTACTCTTTATCAACCCTAGATAAAGAAAGGAAATCTAAAACCCTATTAGACACCTTAACAAGAATCAGAGAACACTACTCTGTTCTTCCCTAGAGAACACTACTCTAGTGCAAGCCTCAAGAACAAATTACAATAGCAACCAATTACAAAACAATTCAAAACAGAATTACACCCAAAGAGAATGGAGAGAAACAACCTGATGATCCAATGATTATGAATGCAAATGAATTACCAACAGTGCTGAATCATCTAATGAAACTTCAGAACTAGCTATCCTATTCTTCTTTGAAAGACTATTTCCCAAATAATCAATCAAGAACTCATGTGATTTTAGGAAGTGGGACAATAGGTTTATAAGCTCAGAAAAACTCTTTGAATCTTGGTGAAAGCTTGAAGGTAATCAGAAATTCGTATTTGACAAGTTGTAAAACAGAGCAAGCCTTACTCCTATTTATAATAAACTTTCGTAACTAACAATAATCGATTAAACGCGCCAAATAATCGATTAATACGAGTCGTAAAGGATTATTCCAGTAGCACATGTAACACCCCAAAATTTTGAAGAACAGTCAATTGCTGGGGTGAAATATTAATTAGGCGCAGTACAAAAGATATAGGGCAAATGACGATTATGCCCCTGAACAATTTTAGAAATGACGGTTATGTCCCTAAGGTAAAAATGACAATTTTGCCCCTGGACATTTTTAGAAATGACCAATATACCCTTAGATATTTTGGTGAGATATTTTAGGGAGGAAATTCCATAAATATCTTTAAACAAATTGGATAATTACCATCACGTCCCGAGGATGATAAATTACCAAAATGCCCTTTTAGGTAAAAATGACCAGATGACTTTAGAAATTCTGTAGATACTTGGAGAATAGATGTTCTAAATAAGTTAGTTTAGTAATTTTAGTAATTCAAGGCAAGATGGACCAATAAGAAATTAGTTACATAGAATAGAGGAAGAATGGTTGAATTGGTTTTCTAAGATTAAGTCTTAACCATATGATACAAGACCAATGGAGAAAAGCTTTAGGAAAAAGTAAAGAATAGACACATGGATGATTAAGAAACTTGGAAGATTATTATTGGACCATTTGGAAAGTAAGTTATTATGACTTAAAGATAAGATTTTTATGACTAAGCTTAACATATGGCTATTCCACATGAAGGAAGCAAAGCAATTGCCTTCCAAAATTTGAATCCCAACGTGCCAAGAAGAGAAAGGGAGAAGAATGAAGAATTTTCAAGAACAAAGACACATGTAAGGATAGAAAGCATTAGCCAATAAAAATTAAGCAAATGGAAGTGAGTAATGATGACTTAAGAAGATTTTTTCAAGTAAACCTTCTCTTGACTCCTTTAGACACGGATGAAATTCTAGACATTATATCAAAGATCCAACGGTCAAAATATTAGGTATATGAGATAGGAATATAACCTTAAAATTTTAGAGAAATCCAACGGTTAATGAATTTAGAATGAACATTTTAATAAAACGGGTTTAGGGAGGAGATTTTGGTAACTAAGCTAGCCTTTCACATAAGAAAGCAATTAAAGACTTGCTCTACAAGCCTAATTTCGTGGAAAACAAGATAAAAGCAAAGAGAAGTGTAGAAGAATCATGAAATAGGACACTTGGTTGGATGGAAATTACAAACTCATATGATTGGTCCATTTGGAAAGCTTGGTTATTATGACTTTGGAAAAGATTTTTTAGGCATAAAACCTAGCCATTCCACGTGAAGCAAGGCAAATGAGCATGGACTGCTCTCCAAACCAAGGAATCCACGTGATAACTCAAGAAAGGAGGGAGAATAGTAGAGAAACTTCAAGAGTAAGGCCACTTGGATGAACAAAATTCAATAGCCAATAAGATTTAAGCAAATGGAAAGTTAAGTCATCATAAGCTTGGGAAGATATTTTTATGGTAAAATCAAGCACTTCATTGACACTATATAAAGGAGTAAATGGACTGAAAATTGGCTGCCCAAAGGGAAGCCAACGTGACCAACATCCACTCCATTTTATTCTTTTCTAAATCCACCTTTTACCTAAAGAAACACAAAGGTCTACACCCTTGAACTCCCACGTGAAAAGCTTGGATTCTAGAGTAAGGAACATTCAAGTGGAGGAAGGAAAAGCTACCCAAAAGTCTAAGGAAACCAAGGTAAGGGAGGTTTATGGTGAATTAAGTTTGAATATTAAGATTCTTGATAATTTCTATAAGAAATTATGCCTTGTGCTTTAGGTGATTGATGAAGTGTTTTAAAGGTTTAAGAATTATTAGGTGAATAGTTCTTGGATAAGAAACTTGATTATAGTAACAAGAAGAAGTCTTAGACAAATAATTTAAACTTACAAGTGATGAATTAAAGTGACCTAAATCTAGAAACACTAACATCTATATTTAAGGAAAATGGATTAAGATTTGAGTTGTAATGCCTTATCACTACTAATGGTTGTATGTTTTGTAGGAAGGTGATTTATGATTCTTTGAATATTAATTATGTTAAGAATTCCATTTTGTTTCATAAGAGATTAATCCTTGTATACCAGATGTTTGATGAATTGCCTCAAAGAACTAAAGATTATGAAATGAATGGATAGTTGATTAAGTGAATTGATTTTGATTAATAGATGATGGTTTGAATAAATAAACTTAATTCTAAGCTTAATAAATGAATGATAAGTGACTTAAATTTATATTTATATTGATTATCTTTAAGGAAAAGTGATTAGAACTAAAAATATATCATGAAATATGTCACTAAAGCTAAAGTGTTTTATCTTTTATTAAAGTTTATGTGTTTGATAAAAGTGTTTCCTAAATTCTTAAATATGTCTATTTTATTTTAGAGTTATGTTGGAAGTATATGTATCAAAGTAAACTTTATAAGGATTAACATAACTTTCTTTAAAAAGTATTGTAGTGTATGAAATAAAGCTTATATATTGGATTTAAAAAGTGTTTTACAAGATTCTTGAATATTGTTTATGCTAAGTTTAAATATCATTTTACTTATTTTCTAGTTATGAATCAAAGCTTACCTACCAAGTGTTTGATGAAATTCCAAAGAGACAAAGATAAGTAAAGTGTTGGAATATTTGTTGTGACTAATTATGGATTCTAAGATGTTCTTTTGAAGTTGTGATAAAGAAGATTAAGAGTTGAATAAGTATTGAATCTTATGATTTATCTTTAAAAGATTTATGAAGTTGAACCATGGCTATGTGCTTAAGTGTTGTATAAAGCTTCATGTGTTGGTTGAAAGAAGCTTTCCATGTTGTTTACTAAGCATATGCCATGAGTTGTTAAAGATGTTGAATCTTGAAGTATATCAGATGTAAGAGGAAAAATAATATTAAAAGAAGAAAAGATGAAATGAAATGAATCATTCATGCATTCTCATATGCATAGGCCTGGCGGGGGCATAAGACCGTGAAGTTGATGTTGTTGTTGTTGTCAGATAGCTAAACTGAGTCCACGCGTTCAAAGGTGTTATGAACTTGGGGGTAGTTGAGACAGGGAGGACCACACCACCATGATGATCACATAGGTGGAGGTGACTATCCTACGCGCCCCTGGGCTACCCCGACTGGTTGGATAAGTTTGTGCCACTGGGATGGGGCTATCTGACTGTGGCCACTGATGATAATTTAATAACCTGAGATCTCAGACATGCATCATATAAAGAAGATAAGCATGCATTACTTCCATCCCATGTTGATTAGGTGGAATAATTATTTATTAATGAATATGTGGTATGTTAAATATTTAATTAGTGTGTTGGGAAATAAATGTGTGAATAAGTTGTTTATGTTTATTTTATTCAAACTAAATTTATCATAAACTTACCCTACTTTGTGTCTGTGGTTTGACACCTGTGATGACCCCAATTTATTTGGGCGAGCAGGAAAGCAGGAAGGTTTAGAAGGATTATAAAGAAAGGATGATGAAGATGTACTAAAGTTTAAGTTCCATGTATCTTGTGATTGGACTGTATTTGGACTGTATAAATTGTTCTTTAGTCTGTATTACTGGACTGTACTTTATTGTCTGAATAAAATCGTGGAGAGGAAGAATTTATCACAAGCAAAGCAAATGTATTTTCGAAAAATTTTTAATCAATCTAATTCTAATACAAAGCGAACACAATATTTTATCTAAAATCAACCAAGCACGAGAGATTGGAAAGAGGCGTTACAGCACAGCATTTTATAAAAGGCTTGTGTAATCGATTACGAGAAATGGTAATCGATTAAAGCAGTGCAACATGTTTTTCTGAAAGCATTGTGTAATCGATTAAAATTTCTGGTAATTGATTATTGCAGTAGAACATGCTTTTCAAAAAAGCTTATGTAATCGATTACATTACATGGTAATCGATTAAAGTGTTCATCAAAGTTTTTCCAGATTTTGAAAATGAAGCACATAATCGATTAATACGCTGTGTAATCGATTAAACCAGTGCATTTTGCATTTTTCCAAAAACATTGCTTCCTTGGTTCTTTTGTAAAACATGCTTTGATTCTTGGTTAAAACACTTAGACAATTAAATGATTGAATGCATGTAATGCAAGGATCAACAGATTGGACTCTTAAACACTTACTTTGATTTGCAATCTTCCAAGGCATTCCAAGGCATGTGAAAAAGCTCAAAACCATTCTTCAAGTCCTAAGCTTCAAGCTTTAAGATGCTCCCCCGATATCCCACAAAGCGTGCTTTTCCTTCTTCTACCTTTGCGTTTTCTCTGTTCTCTCTCTCAAGAACTCACCCAGAAAACCTCTCGTTTTCAACTCCCTCTATGTTACCTTCAACCCACGAGAACCACCGTCGCTGCCACGAAGTCCCAACGTTGAGAAGGACCTCGTGGTCGGAACAAAAGCTCAGGACAACATGTCGTGTAGCTGCGAAACGAACCTCTGGTTAGGTAAGGGGAGCTTATCATGTCCGATAACAGTTTCAGGTAGCATGGTTGAGGACCAAGAAAGTCTAACCATGGCGATGATTGCATGTTCGTGTGTGCATTACTTTCCAAGAAGTTGTGTCTTTGAATGAATGGAATGGGTTATGCTTTATGTTTGCTGATTGGTGTTTTGTGTTGATATTTAATGATGTTCTGGTGTGGTATTCTGAAAAAGGGGAGTTGATGTTGTAAGAACTTCCCATGCATGTGTGTATGAAGTTTGCATTTTGATGCTGAAAAGCTCCCAAAAACACTTCACAGAAGTGTTCGTGAGGGTGCTGAGTGCCGAGATGGGTTGGCCGAGTTGCATATATGTGTTTGTGATGTCGACTGTCGAGATGGGTTGGCCGAGTTAATCGGGTCACGTAGCATGCATGTGTGCATGATGTGACAGTCCTTGTTGACGGATGTCGGCACACCGGGTTCCTTACTCAGGATGACACCTTAGAGCCGTTGAGCTCAAGTTTGCTTCGAGTGAACTACCAGGTTCCATAACTCGGATGAGTTTGTGCCTTCTCGGGAAAAGAGTTATCAAGTTCCCTAACTCGGATGAGCTCGTGCTTCCTAGGGAAGAGAGCCACGGGGTCCTTCACTCGGTTGAGCGATTCTCTTTAAAATTTGTTAAGTTCAAGCCCTTGATCCCTGGATCGCCTTGTCCGACTTTGACTGATCTTATCCGCCTTCGTCCGACTTGGTTCGGATTCTTATCTCAGGATAATATAGCTAGCGCTAACCCGGACACCCAATGCTTCACACTTTTTCACTTGTTTGTATTATTCGTGAATGACGTATGTGGTTACGTTGAGGTTAGCCTATGTGATGGCTTGAGATGTTTTGAACCTTGATAGAGCCATAATGAGAGGCTATGTATAGACACAGGAGATGCCGGGACCGAGTGGTGAACCTTGCAAGGACCACGGTCAGTGCATCGATGAGCCCGTGTAGGGGCGGCCCTCGTTTGGGGCAGTATGTATGTAACATGGGAGGGTATGGAGATCCCAGCCAGGACGAGATGTTCCTGTGCCGGGCCATACGTTGATGGTGACCATGAGAGACATACAGCAGTTGAGCCCGTGTAGGGGCGGCCCTCATTTGGGGCAGTATATATGTAACATGGGAGGGTATGGAGATCCCAGCCAGGATAGGATGTTCCTGTGCCAGGCCATACGTTGATGGTGCCCATGAGAGTCATACTTCATTTGCATGACGGAAATAGGATGATTAACTGCAATAGTACGAGAAGTACTGGGGGGCCACATCTGTAGGAAGATCCTTATGACACCCGTTTGGCTGATCAGCATGGGGGGGGTGAGTCCTGTGCACGATAGAGTGACCTCGAAGTCAACTACAACTATCATTTGGACTATGGATTTGGCCTATTTCCGGGATGGTACCACATTGCATGCTGAGAGTTGAGTTAAGAGCATGCATCATGCTAGACATCTTAAGTTGAATTGTGGATTGTTCCTTGAAGCGTGTTCATGCTAGTTACGCATTGATATATTTGGACTTTGTGGTGATGTTGTGATGCTTGAATTGTCTTCCTTAACTGATGTTATCTTTTGCTTGTTATTTTATATGATGAACTCACCCTTGCTTTGTTGTGCCATGTGGCCTGGTAGCTGTGATAACTGCGAATCCAGTTCGTGTGAACAGACGGACAGTAGTAGGTGACCGGGAAGATGACAACTTTTGGTTGGAACCGCCGAGTTGCCGGGATGTCGATGTGATGAATCCCGGGTAGGGGTTATATTTTGCTTATTACACCCCTAGTTTTGATAGTCACACACATGTTTTGCTAGTTGCACCTCTGACGTTTAATTCCTTACTTTATCCTGTAGAACACTTGTACGTTTTGAAACATGGATAATTGTACTTACAACTAAACCCCATTTGATACACACACACACACACACACACACACACACACACACACACACACACACACATATATATATATATATATATATATATATTTGTGCAATTGGGGATACTCATTCATGTCTTGTTTACGATCATGATAATTATGTGCTCATGGGAAAAAATTTCCACTACTTTCATAATCAAATTAAAAAGATCTTCAGTTAAAACATGTTCATGAGGTGATTAAGAGGTAATGATATAGTGGCGACGTGGCGGGATGTTACATATTCCACCAATACTCGGCTTCCTCCGCCAGGGTATAAGTATTGAAGGCAACCTTCTACTCCTCGGGGCATGCCATAACCCGGAAGATCTTCTCAATCTCCCGAATCCAGGTTTGAGCGCCATCCGGGATATACCCCCATGGAATGAAGGAGGATTGTTGCGCTGAAAGTGGTCCAATCCCTAGTATTCCACGGCTCCTAGGGCTTCTCCCCTATTATGATTCCCTAACGCCTGGGCTAAGGCTTTGAGAGCATCAGCTATCGCACGACCCGCCTCGTCGCTACTGTATCACTAACTCTCTTAATCACTCCATAAACATGTTTTAACGGAAGATCTCTTTAATATAATTTTGAAAATAGTGGTGCATTTTTCTCGTCAGCACATAACGATCATAGTCATAAACAAGACATGTATAAAAAAAATGTCCCAATTGCATAAATATATGTATATACAAAATGTGGTTTAGTTGTAAGTATAATTATCCATGTCTAAAATGTACAAGTGTTTTACAAAGGAAACAAGAAATTAAACGTTGGGGGTGTAACTAACAAAGCACGAGTGTGACTATAAAAAACAAAGGGTGCATCTAGCAAGATACAACTCCTGCCCGGGATCCAGTCCATCGACATCCCGGCTACTCGACGGCTCCAACCAAAAAGTGGTCATCTTTCTGGTCACCTACTGCTGTCCATCTGCTCACACGAACACAGTTCGTGATCATCACAGGTACAAAACCACCTAGTATAACAAAGCAAATGTGAGTTCATTATGTAAAATAACAAGCAAAAGATAACATTAGTTAAGGAAGACAGTCCAAGCGTTACAATATCACCACAAAATTCAGGTATTTCAACACGCAACCAACATGAACAGGCATCCAGGAACATTCCACAAGTCAACTTATAATGCCTAGCATGACGCATGTTCCTGACTCAACTCTTAGCATGCAATGTGGTACCATCCCAAAAATAGGTCATCCCTGTGATCAAATGATGCAGTAGCTTGTCAGGTTCACTCTGTCGTGAATAGGAAGCACCCCCTCATGGTGATCGGCCAAATGGGTGTCAGAAGGAGTTCCCAACAGACGTGGCCCCCCAGTACCCCGGTACTCTACAGCCAATCATCAATCCTATTTCCATCATGCAAATGTTGTATGTCTCTCATGGGTACCATCATCGTATGGCCCAGCACAGGAACAACCCCGTCCTGGCTAGGATCTCTATACCCTCTCATGTACATACATACCGCCCCAAACGAGGGCTCATCGATGCACTGACCGTGGTCTTTGCAGGGTTAACCACCCGATCCTGGCATCTCACATGTTTATACATAGCATATCACCACAACTCCCTCAATGTATGGCCCGGCCCAAGAACAACTCATCCTGGCTAGGATATTGCCATACACCCCCGTGGGTATCTATGTATATCCGCCCGCATTCAGATCACCATGGGCACCATCAATGCATGGCCCGGCCTAGGAACAACTCGTCCTGGATAGGATACTGCCATACACCCCCCATAGTGTCGATGCATACATAATCTCGAGCCATCACATAGGCCGATCTCAATTATCATCAAATTAGACACATGCGTCTCTTACACGTCATTCACAAACACCACAATCAAGTGTGCCAGTATGAAGTATTAGGTGTTCGGGTTGGCACATAGTATAACAACTTGAGATAAGAATCCGAACAAGGTCGGACGAGGGCGGACAAGATTGGTCAAGGTTGGCAAAGGTTGGACAAGGTCAATAAAGGACGGTCAAAAGGGGTAAAGGTTGGACAAGGGAAGACAAAGGTGGACAAGAGCGGGCGAGGTTGGAAGAGGTCGGTCGAAGTCGGTCAAAGGCGGTCAAGGGTTCTTTGGGTTTCCATAAAATATCATAGGAAGGACTTGGCACTATGCAATCGATTACATAAGCGATGTAATCGATTATAATAGATAGCGCATGCAAGACTTGGGTTTGTATTAATATCTCCAACCTACACAAGGTTATCTGGGTAAGGAAACCCGGTAGCTCACAAAGGCAAGACTTGGACTTAGCAATTCTAAAGAGAATAGCCCATCCCGGGTGAAGAATCCGGTGTCTCTAAGGAAAGGAGAATGAGCTTCTAAAGAGACGACCACGGATAGGGAACTCGGTCATTCTAGAAGAAAGGACACAAGCTCAACCGAGTAGAGGACCCGGTGGCTCTTTTCCCGAGGAAGCACGAGCTCATCCGGGTTAGGGATCCCAATAGCTCTATCTCTCTCAAAGCAAACTTGAGCTCAACAACTCTAAGGTATCACCTCGGGTACGGAACCTGGTATATCGACGTTCGCCAATGAGGACTAAGTCACGTCCAGCATGCACACATACATGCTACGTAACCCGCTCAGCTCGGCATACCCATCCCGGTACCCGACATCACAAACACGAGGAATTGATACATATGTGTAACTCGGCCAACCCATCTCGGTAGTCAACACCTCCATGAACACTACTACAGAGTGTCTTGGGAGTTTTCACCATCAAAATGCCAACTTCACACACATGCACAGGGAGTTCTTACAACATCATCTCCCCCACACAAACACCAACCAACAACATAAAACATATCACGTCCCATTCATTAAAAGATATAGCTTTTCTGGAAAACATCACACACCAGGGACATACAGTTATCGCATGGTTGGACTCCCTCGCCCCAACCATGGTATCTAAAGTTGTTATCAAACATGATAAACTCTCCTTACCTAACCCGGAGTTTGTTCTACAGCTTCACGACATGTTGTCCTAAGCTTCTGTTTCGGCCACGAGGTCCTTCTTGATGTCGGGATTTCGTGGCAACGACGGTGAGTTGAAGGTGACATAGAAGGGTTGAGGGAGAAAGGTTTCTGGGTGTGGGTAAGCTTAGGGAGAAAAGGAGAGAAAGCGCAAAGGAGAAGAATAGGAGAAAACATGCTTCTATTGTAGGCTCCTGTGCTTAAGTACCCAGCTAACAAAGTAGGTTTGCCTTTTGTGCAAACACAGCAACCGCAAGTCAACAAGGACAACTATCAACCACTAACACGCATACCAAGGCAAGGGCACTCAAAACAGCAATGATCAAATAAAACATACAATAAAACATAATTAATCACCATATCACACAAAAGAAACGTCCATCTTTTATGACTTAAAATTCGGGATGTTACAATGGAGGTCCATTGCAAGCTAAAGGTATAGAAGAAAAGCTTGAAGTACTTCCTTTGGTGAGCTTTAAAGGACCCATGACAAGAGCTAGAACCCAAGCACTTCAAGACGACATCAAGGCTAACTTGGACAAGCAAAAGGAAGCACACCAACTTAAGGATAACAAGGGCTGGATTTTATTGTCCCAAGTTCAATTTAATTCCAATTAAATTCAGCACTTGTTAGAAGCAAAAATAGTTGTAATAAAAAGGCTTTATAGTGCATTTGTGTAAAGCTTTGTAAGTGCACTTGTGTGTGAATTGTGGGCTACACTTAGAGGCTGAAAACTGCACCTTAAGCCTTACAATACTGCACCATTTCACGAAATTCGGACAACCAAGGTCACCTTAGGGAAGCTTGCATTTAGGCTCCATTAGTTGCATTTCAAAGCTTCATTTTAATTTGCATTTCCCTTACATTTACTTTGTAATTTCGTGCATATATAAGTTGTCCCAAAGACTGTTGCAACCATCTTTGATCATTGAATGCAAATATGAAATTTGTGAGAGAGTTTTCTCTTTGTTATTGTGCAAGAACCTCTGTTTTCTTATCAATGGCTTCATGCTATTCTGACGATTCTTCCTAGGCTTATTGGAAAGCTTTTCCATGGTGCCATTCTATCTTCATCCCTAACCTTTCTTCCATCTTCCATTGCTGCAATTAAAGTTTACAAACAGCCCATGTTCCACATGAAATGCTGGACAAATTTGTGTTCTTGAGAAAAGCTTAAAGTTTGGGTTTTATTGCAAGGTAGATTTGGAATTTAAATGGTTGGTGGGTGCAGCCATACATCTACAGTAGCAAGGTTAGAGGCCATTAGGTTACTACTTGCATATTCATGTTTAATGGATTTTAAACTGTTTCAAATGGATGCAAAGAGTGCTTTTCTAAATGGATATATTGAGGAGGAAATTTATTTTGATCAACCTCCTGGTTTTGTTGATTTCAAATATCCAACCATGGTTTTAAACTAAAGAAAACTCTTTATGGATTGAAACAAGCTCCTAGGTCATGGTATGAAAGATTGAGCAACTTCTTGCTTAGCCAATCTTTCATAAGAGGACATGTTGACAAAACCTTGTTCATCAAGAAGCATGACAGTGATATCTGATTGGTTCAAGTATATGTTGATGATATAATATTTGGTTTTACTAATCATTCTTTGTGCAAAGAATTTTCTATCTCTATGCAAAATGAGTATGAAATGTCTATGATGGGAGAATTGATATTATTTCTTGGACTTCAAGTGAAGCAAATGAAGAATGGAACATTTCTCAGCCAAACTAAATACTACCTTAAAGTGATCAAAATGTTTGACATGGAGAAGACCAAAGATGCTGCAACTCCTATGACAATCTCAACTTACCTTGATTGAGATGAAAAAAAGCAAGAGGGTTGATGAGCCAAAGTATAGAGGGATGATTGGATCTTTATTGTACTTGACTGCAAGTAGACTAGATATAATGTTGAGTGTGTGCTTGTGTGCAAGATATCAAGCAAATCCAAAGGAGTCACACCTCACAACAGTCAAGAGAATCATTAAATACCTCAAATCAACTCCAATAGTTGGTCTTTGTTATCCCAAAGGTGCATCAGTGAATTTAATTGGCTACTTAAATTCTGATTTTGCAGGATGCAAATTTGATATGAAAAGCACTAATGGAACATGCCACTTGCTGGCAAGCTCACTAATCTCATGGCATTGTAAGAAGCAATTCTATGTTGCTCTTTCAATAGCAGAAGCTGAATATATAACAACTGCAAGTTGTTGTGCATAGAGTTTGTGGCTTAAGCAACAACTCCAAGATTTTGGTGTGGAGATGAATGAAATTCCCCTGCTATGTGACAACACAAGTGCAATAAACCTTTCAAAGAATCCAGTCATGCACTCAAGGACAAAACACATAGAGATTATACATCATTTTCTCAGGGATCACATCCAAAAGGGTAACATCAAAATTGAGTTTATTGATAGTAACAATCAATTGGCTGATATCTTTACCAAACCCTTATCTAGAGATAGATTCTATGATCTTAGAAACATGCTAGGCATTCTTGATGAATCTAATATATGCTAGCATGCTCATACTATGCCTGACTACATGATATACCATCTAAAATTGGCTACTCATCACATATGCTTAAAATTCAAAATCCTGATGAAAAAATAATATTCACTCTGCATAATTGTCTACTTTAATCGATTACTTTGTGTTTTAATCGATTATTTGAGGTTTAAAGACAAATTTAGAGCCTTCACTGGAGTAATTGATTACTTGTTGTTTGAATGCTATCCAGAAACAGAAATCATCTGGAGTGATCAATTACACTATCGAATTAATCGATTACCTACTACTGAAAGCTATTTCTGAAACAAAAATTCTCTGGAGTAATCGATTAAACTATCAAATTAATCAATTCTTAATGATTGAGAACTTTTTCTATGTTAAAATTCCACTGGAGCAAGCGATTATGCATTGTTCAGAAACAAACCTAGCCATGAAATAATCGATTACCAGACTTATGTAATTGATTATCTATGGCATTTATGCAAAAATTGCACAATTTTCAAAATCTTAACTGACATATCTTATCTTAAATTCAAATTCAAATATATGTCAGTATCATTTAAACTCCTTAAAACAC
This sequence comes from Glycine latifolia, assembly GCA_013407115.1. NCBI lineage: Eukaryota > Viridiplantae > Streptophyta > Magnoliopsida > Fabales > Fabaceae > Glycine > Glycine latifolia. The sequence continues at coordinate 2,720,177 of CM023956.1, forward strand.
GAAATAAGTTTTTATAAGGTATTTGAAATTCAAACTTAACATTCAAAACTCTATAAATACAGATTATCAAAGGTGAATCACATCACACCTGAAATTCTTTCTCTCTCAAGCAACACAGAATCATCTCTATGTTGTGTCTTCTCCTTACTGTCACTGACCTACCCTCTGTCATTCTTTTCTTCAACCCAAAACACCATGTCAAATCCATCTGCATCCAAAAGAACCAAACCAGCAAGAGGAAGGCTGGAGAATCCTCAAATGCTACTGTGAACAGGTTCACTACCTAGTTCACCAATGAAACTGAAAGTTTGAACTATATGCAGTTCAATGCTACCAAGCTAGTCATGCCACCTAAGTACTTAGAGCTTGACTGGTTTATCAATGAGGGATTTCAATTCCCTGTTATGCTAAAGGCTCAAGGATTGAAGAAATTCCTTGAATTGAAGGGTACATTCTACCTGAGTTGGTAAAAGTGTTCTACACTTGTGCCAAAACTAGCATGGATGGAGTTCTCCGTTCCCAAGTGAATGGTGTTCAAATGGTGATTGATGAAGTTTGGAATACTGTGGCTGGGATTTCCTCTGAAGGAGTGAGGAGGTTTGATGAAGAGATTGGAGGATACGACAAGATTGACAAATACAAAGGTATGTTGTTGGATCCTCAAGCCAGATTGAAGACAAGATTAGGTGTTGGAAATATGACTGGGGAGGATAGGTTGCTACATTACATTATCACTTATGTTCTCACCCTTAGGTCCACTAATCATGCATAAATCACATATGATGATTTGTAACTAGTGCATGGTATGAAGACTGCAACTCATATTAACTGGGTTCTTGTCATTATGGAGTCTATGCTGAAGTCTGCAAGGTTAATCAGCTATCAATTTCCATATGTTGTTTTAATCTCAAGGTTTATAGACCATTTTAAGATTGATGTCTCTAATGAGATTGTGGACACCACCAACATCACCAACCTAATCACTGGAAAGCACCTCAACAAACTGGGCTTGATAAAGAACCCTAATGGGTGGCTGATGGCTAGAGAACAAGCTCCATTAGAGGGAGCTGATGGAGGTGAAGAAGTTGAAGAGGAAGAGGATGTTGAAGCTGGTCCTACACAATAGCAATGGACACTATTTGAATCTTTAATGATTCAAAAGATGGATTCTATGTTGGCTCTACATCATGAGCATAGAGCTGAAACAAATTCCTCCATGGAAGAAATTACCTCTAGGCTAGAAAACATAGAGACTAGGATGGCTCTCAAAGATTTTGACAATCTCTAGTCTAGCTTGATGTAATTTTTTGCTTGTGGTTCTGGTGGTTCTGCTTTCTTATTTTCAATTGTTATTTTTGTTGCTATCTAATGTTATGTTTTCTTGTACTGCACGTAATGATTATTGAATAAAAATTCCCTTTATGGTGATTATATATTCCTTGCTTATCTCATTTATAACCATACTATTTTTGTCTTTGATAAGCCAAAGGGGGAGAAAAATGAGAAACATATTGAAGGGAGAAAAATGAAACATATATGTTGTACTTGAGTAAACCAACAAAGATATGAATGGATAAACGTTGTTGATTATCTTAACCAATGTAAAATTACATAAGATAGGGGGAGCATTTAAATATCTATGAATGTAAATTTTTTATGCAAAGTATACTTGACAATTTGTTCTTGGAAAGAAGCTGATTTCATTTTCATATATCAAGTATAAGCTCCTGAAAAATCAACTCCTTAAAGAACACCAAGGTTCAACATGTTCAATTGAAGTTTGACATGATCAAAGCCAAAAAAAGGAGATTGTTAGATATATGGGGAGCTTGAAGAGGATTAAGATGTATGTTGAGCTTTTTGCATGGATGACTTTTAGCTTTTACATGCCATTCAATTGAAGGCATTTGTTGTAACGCCTCAATTTACCATCTTGTTATTATTGATTTTTATAAGAAAAATTACTTTGCCAATTCACTAAAAATTATTGAACCAAGGTTACTATTAATTAATATTCAAAAGATTTCTATGTCTGGTTCATTTATAACTAATATATATTGTAAAATACCATACAAACTGATATAGAATCTATTACATAGCACACATAACTAAAATATTTATTACAACAAAACATCTTCAACAAAGTCCTTCATCAAAAACAGCTCGCCAATCCTTCTTTACTGTTCATCTGCTCACCCAAGTAAGATCGGGGTCATAGCAAGTGTCAACCACAGACACAAAACACAGGGTAAGTTCATGATAAACATAATTTAAACAACAAAATACATACAATGTACAGATAGTCATAACAACATCCTCAAAAATTATATGATGCAAGATTCTCTTTTTATTTTAACACAATCTAGCCCATGCCAGGCAAAATATCAAATTCACACGGATTAACCCCTGTCAGGCAAAATATCAAAATAACACGGATTAACCCCCGCCAGGCAAAATATAAAATTAATACCACTTCTCAATTACTGTCTCATGTGCTTTACTCAGAAACTCAACATTAATCAAGTACAGAACTCAGCTTATTACTCATGTACAAAAACTTAACATATCATCCATGTACATCGATTCATAGAAACACATGAAGTTCATAGAGATTTATAAAACACTTAGCAACACATGAACTTCATAGAAATTCATAGAAACACTCAACAACACATAAAACTTCATTCAAACATTCAATCATATAATGATAACTCAAGTCCAACAATTTCTCAGATACAAGTCATACTACACAGAACTTTAAGCACTTATTCAAACACAAGCAACACTTAAACTATCCTTATCATAAAACTTCCCTATACATACTTATTCAAACACAAGTAATACTTAAATTATCTTTACCATAAAACTTCCCCATACATACTTATTCAAACACAAGTAATACTTAAATTATCTTTATCATAAAGCTTCCCTATACATACTTATTCAAACATAAGTAATACTTAAATTATCTTTATCATAAAGCTTCCCCATACATACTTATTCAAACACAAGTAATACTTAAGTTATCTTTACCATAAAACTTCCCCATACATACTTATTTAAACACAAGTAATACTTAAATTATCTTTACCATAAAACTTCCCCATACGTACCTTATAATCTCTTATAAAGCTTGACAAACTTCTCCTATAGATGCTAGCCTCTTCTACACGTGATTTTCAAGGAGAAATGGAGTCTTTTTCTCACTTGATTTAGGCTTTAATAAGGGAAGGATGAAAATGAAATGAAAGAGGTATGAGGGAGAGCTTCACGTGAAAGTGTGTAGGGAAATGTCTTGGGAAAATGACTTGCACTTAAGGACCCCTTCACCCCTTTATATAGTGGTTGGAAAATGATATAATATTCATGGACATTTCTACCCTTCCTAACTATTTACTCTCATTTGGTTTCATTGTAACTAAATTTCATGTCATTCCATTTCATTTTAACTAGATTCCTTATAATTCCTTTACTTTATAAGAAAACTCTTCTAGGTTTATCATGCACCTTACAAGTGTTCTACCACTTGTCTTCATCATAAGGCTTCCTTCGACAAGTGTCCACTTAGTTGGCATGTCTTGAAGCTTCTCCAATTTTCCTCCTTGTTCACGTGAACTACCAAAGGAGACAAGAGAATATTTTTCTTCTCATCTTGTGTACATGTGTTATGGCTTCTTCCAAGTGTCTCTTCACTTGTCATGACCTTTACAAGTGGCTTATTCATGAATATTCTCCTCCCTTCTACACCATTCTACACGTGAACTTCAAGCTAAAGGGAAAGGAAGACAAATTTTACTTCTTTGAATGCTACATGTGTCATTTTTGATGATGAATAAAAATCTAATTCTAATTATAGTTTTCCACATGGCATTTTCTTGTAAGAAGTCAAGTTTGATTTGAACTCTTTTACCTAATAATAGAACTCTAGAGATCTCCAGAAATTGACTTCAATGACAGTTAAAATTACTTACAAGCAGTTTTGTATAGAGTGATACACAACCTTGCATACGAGACTGCTTTTATCTTAATTCTGATTGGTTTGTACTATTTTTTATCATCAAAATTACTAAACCATTTTATTAAATAAATCTGGACACCCCACAATTTAGAGAAAATCCTATAGATTCTATTTATTATTTTTCCATATTTTTCCAATGCTTGAATTCTTCTGACTAATGTTTCAAAGTTGTCACCTTATAAAATTCATAGAAATTCTATTCTAGAGTTTCTTGTCACAAACTATTTTGATATTCTGCCAGTCAAGAGTATTCTGTAATTTCATCAGGTTCTCACAAAATCTCTAAGGATATCTGGTCATTTCTGGCCTGAAGGGCATTATGGTAAATTCATCATTCATCCTAGGGGCATAATTGTCATTTCCACCATAAAATATCCCACTAAAATATCTAAGGGTATTCTTGTCATTTCCAAAATATTCAAGGGCATTTATGTAATTTTCATCTTAAAATATCTCATTAAAATATCTAGGGGCATTTTTGTAATTTCTGATTTAAGGAAAGGGTAATATGGTCATTTCTCTTCAAACATTTCCTTAATGTCTCTAATTGATATTTCACCCAATTAATTCAAATATAGACCAGCCAAATTTCTCATAATCTAATACTTACATCAAGAATAATTCATATAACGTATATTTGCAGTTATTGAAATTTCAGGGTGTTACATTTGTAATCCTTTGATGTATGAGAGTATTCATCCTATGATCCATTGCATTGCATACACATCATTCATTGGCTTGCATTCATGGTTTTATAAAAGCACATGTCTTGTGAAAAAGCTTAAAGCATTCATGATTGCATAAAAGTCAAAGTGATCATGGTTTTCCAATTTTGCACTGCCTTAATCGATTACCACAATTTGGTAATCTATTACTTGAGCCATGAAGAACAAAATAATCGATTACCGACATTAAGTAATCGATTACACTGTGTAAACACAGAACAAGTCCTGACTGTGTTAATCGATTACCATTTATCCGTAATCAATTACTAAGCACGTTTTCGAAAAAGAGAATCCCTGGAGTAATCGATTACATGACAAATTAATTGATTACTTTGTTCATGTATCTTTTCCAAAAAGCTCAAGAACATTTTAATCGATTAAATGATTAATTAAATTAAGTATAAATAGTGAAAGTTAAAAAAAAAACGCAGCACCTTGGTCAAACCACGATGTGCTCACATGAGGGTAAAAACAACATTTTTATTGATGCAAAAACATAGACCATCTATGCACCTCATGTGTGTGCTTAGGAATTACTCATTGAAACACGTTGGAGTTTTAGAAATACCTTTATCACTTGAAGGCTTAAAGAAGATGACGCCCTCCAATGATGATCCACACGGTTATCTCCTTCTTGCAAGTGAGAACTTCTTCTCCTTGATTCCTCCTTCTCCTTGGTGGCTTGCTAGGTGCATGCAAGGTGTGAGGCTTTCAAGTATTTGGTTTCTTTTCTCAGGACTATGATGGTGACTTGAGGTCAAGTGAAGGTGCAGCAAAAGAGGAGAGAAGATAAGGGAGAGGAAAAGCTAGAACTTGATTCATAATCAAGAGAGAATGGGGGCGGAATTTTCTTCTTCATCTTCTTCCCCATATAGGCGCGCCTATTCAAGGTAAGATGAGGTTGTTGCATTGCATTATCCTCTCACTCCAAATCAGCCCAAGTTGTTGGGAAAATTTTGAAAAAGAATCTAGCAAGATTCTCTCCAAAAACTGCCACCCTCTCTCCTTCTCCTCCCTCCAAAGTTTGTTGCAACAATAACTTATTTGAATTTAGAATTCAAATAATAATGTTGTTGAGAAAATCTTCAGCCAATCTTTATTGGATAATTCATTTAGATAATTTAAATTATCCTCAACAATCTAACCTCATAGAATTTAAAATTTAAATTCAAATTCAATCTTATCCCAGTTCGTAATTTGAATTTGAATTTGAATTCAAAATTCAAAACTTCAAAATTCAAATATCAAATATCAAATTCAAATTTCGAATTTGCCCAAAACTTATTTTGATCAAGTCAACTCCTTGACTTGCTAGGATTCATGGCCCAAGGCCCATCGGGCTTGTCAACACATTTGGGCCCATTAGTGGAGAAATCAATTTCACCACTGATGCCCCAAATAGAGCGCATGATTCAAGTGGGCTTGAAGTCCAACCCTAACCCAATTTAACTCATAGTCTTGATAAAGCCCAATAACTAATTACTGGCCCAAACTTGCTATAGCTTGCAACAAAGAATAACCTTTGTGTGTGACCCATTAGGCCCAATTAGTCACTGACATAAATAAACTTGGACCAATTAAACTCTTTTAATGGGCCCAATTCATTTGATGACCACACAAGACACTAGTAATGCTCTGCGGCCCAGAACTGATTGAGTTGATCAAGTGATCTACCTTTCTAACTTGGATACCATGTCTCCATCATCCCTCACATCGTCATTCACATTTAGTCGAGAGCAAGGATAAAGTATTATCTCTCTTTATTGACTAAATATAGCTTTTCACAGGAACTAGGAATATTCTTCTATTGACTCTAAGACAGATCATGACTCCTCATGATCTCTTACTATGCATAGATTTCCAAGTCAACTAGAAGTCATCCAAGCCCTACCAGTCTTGTGAACGACTAATCCCTCGTAAGGATTGTGCATCCTTTCAGCATGTCCATCTATACTCATGTATTCAGGTTATACCCAAGAGTACACTGTTCTCCCCATTTTCAGGCGGATAGAGTTGTACAGTCAAAGTATAACCCTAGGATACAGTATTCGATGACATCCTCAAGTCTAGGACGATCCGCACTACCAAACGATGAGAAACTTTACAAATCCAATGATATTTTAAAGAATCCTTGTGGAGTCTCTCGGCGGGTCAGTTCAGTGCCATCTGTTCCCCAACAGATCCACCCACAACATTAGCTAAGGCATCACCATGCCTGCATTCCATGAGGTCCCTACCTTGTATCTCTATACAAGTAGAAGATGTCATACTACTCTTATTGAGATCATAAATGCCCTTTCTTGATGATTCAAGACTAGGAACAAGCTTTAGGCAATAGACATGTAGTGTCATCGAATCCTCATGATCCCTATCATAGATCCTCGAGTGTACACTTGTTCTATTCTTAAGGCATTTATCTTTAAATGCATATTGCTATAAATATAGGTAAGACATAAATATGATAAAGATAAAGTTTGCTCTTATTAATCATGAAATAATAAATAATACAAGGTGTTCAACTGATAAATCAGATTGTCTCTAAGACACCTACATACTAACAAATAATTGATTGCTTGGACGAACTAATCGATTACATTCAGTTGAAACAGTTTTCTATAAAAAGCTGTTGGGTCTTTTGATTTGAACAGAATTGAAAACTTTGAAATTTTTCATTGCTCTCAAAAGCCTTCTGAATTTAGAAAAGATACACTGAGTCTCAAAGCTCTTATTCCAAAAATCAAGATCTTCATGCATCATTGATAGAATTCATTTTGGACAAGATTTTAAAGAAGTTTCTTGGAGAGCTTGGTCTGAAGCTTGCTTTCTTTCAACCTGATTCCAGTTTGGTAGATACATGCATTTCCATTCTTTTGATCATAAGGTTGTATCTCTCCTCTAAACTTTTGTTGTAATTCGTTTTTACATTTAAGCTTGTAAGTTGCTATTTCAAAAGGGTTCTTTAAACTATTCACAGTATTTGCTAAATCTATATAGAAAATGAAAAACGGGCCCAAACAACTTTTTTTTTAAATTCAAAAACACCACAGGTAATGTCTAATTTTTTTTTTTGGAAATTTTTTTTTAATTTTTTTAAAAAATTCAAAAACACCACAGTAAATGACAAAATTATTTTTTTGAGTTTTAAATTTTTTTATTATCTATATTTATCTATATATATCTATATTAATCTTCTATCTATTATCTAGAAACAAATTTTTGAATTTTTTGATTTTTTAAATTTTTTTATTATCTTTTTTGTAGACAGATGGAATTATACTATACCAATATCAATGGTACCTATACTATTATCAAATTATGAGTGGATTAAAGTTGGGACACAATGAACTGTATCCTGGACAACAAAGCCTGTTTTGATAACGACTGTCAAATCGGTACAAAACAAATAAAATTAAGATAATTTTGTAGCACATGATTAACCTAGGTCGACTCAGAGATACAATCCAATTTGGTTCCTTACTTAATCAACTTATAAACAGCAGGAGGATTTTATCAAACAATTTGTAGACTATGAACAAAAATTGCAAAAATACAAACAAGAATTGAATAAAAATGCAGAAACTAAAATAATTGATAAAAGATGTATTAAAAACATATTCAAGAATATCAATCCAATTCACCAAACCAATTGAAACCACAAACCGGATTGAAATATCATTCAAACAATCTATGATTAAAATTCAAAGTTAGGAAATAAATCTATAACCTAATTCATTTTCAATCCTAAACATATTCATAATCATGAAAATCGAAAAGAGGATTGAAGAAGAAGATGAACTTCCACACAGAAATTAGAATACCAAACCAGAACTCAAATTCTCTTTATTTGGACTGGATCATTGGATTGATTGATTGTTTAGCCTTCCATGATCATCATTAATGGAAAAGCCATGAAATTTGTGTGAGAAAAATAGAAAAGCAGAGAGGAAAGGAAGAATAAAAATAAATAACAATTAAGAACAATAAATAACAGTTGAGAGAAAAAGAGAGAAAAGATTTTAATTTTGAAAACTTGCACAATAAGCTAGAAATTCTATTTTTGTATCTATGTATCTATGTCTATGTCTATGTGTCTTCTCAAATAAATCCTAGCTCCACTAATATATAGTGATTCAACATAATGAAGGATGGGCTCTGATTAGGCCTTCTAAACTAACTAATTATGCTAATTACATCAATCAAAATCCAAACTTACAGCCCAAATCTCAAGTGCTGAGGTTCTGATTTCCAAGCCTAATTTGACTATCAAAACGTCAGAATTGGTCTACACTTATCTCTAACAAAATTGTAACTCTATTCCTTAACTTTCCATGGAATACTCATTTGCTCCATTTGGAGTTTTGTAGAATCCTATAGGTCCTATACAAGGAAGATAGGTTAAGTAAGCACAAAATCTAAAAATAAGCAACAATTATCAATTACGCCCAATTATTTGCCTAAGACAAAAAATGAGTTAAAATGAGAAAATAAGAATCCAAGAGAAGTTAAATAAACTATTAAGAGTAGAAAAATACTTTACTAAAAATGCTCAATCAGGGTTCAATCTTGGAGAGTGTTTAGAGAAGATAAGTTAGGACTTTGCAACTAAAGTAGCACTAGAAATTGCAATATTGATCTCTTCCCCTTTAAAAAAAATAGTAAGATGGATACCATCCAACATGTGGAATTCATGGATTAGTTTAGGAGCTTTGCCGTTGAATTCAACTTAAATCAGGTTAAATATGTTATCAATAAAATTCTTTTTGTTTTTTTTTTCATTCTAAACTTCTGTTGATTTTATATTTATATGTGATTCTTTGTTTGTTATAATTTATATTCTTCTACACATTTTTTTCATTCTAAATGTCTGTTGATTTTATATTTAAATGTTATTTTTTTCATCATGATTTATTCTTTTACACATTTTATTTAATTTGTTCTCAAATTTTGTGCAATTAGGAACAAATAACGTTTCCTTCCAATTTCTTGGACTGTTATGAAGACGACCTAGGAGCTGGAGTTGTTAATTTAAATGACCATATGGAAATACAGTGATGATGAAATTTGGTGTTCAATTATCACTAAGGTTGGCAAATCTTTGCAACTTTTAATTAATTGATAGACAATCATATTGTGATGTTTTATTACCTAAGAGAAAATAATTTTCATAATGGGATATTGGATATGAAAATATGTGAAATTATTTAATCATTTGGATTTCTATAAGTTTTACTGTTTGTGAACAATTTTATGTAGGAGTTTTACAAAACACTTAAGCTAGACTTGGTTCTTTGAGATGTATTGATTTCTTTTTTTATACTGTATTTTTTTTGTTCCTCCAATTAGGTTTATATTAAATTTCTTTCATCAATATATTTTTTTTGTAGGAAATGTTATATTTGGGTAGATTTTTCTCCCATTTTTTATATCAAAAAATTGAAATTGGCAACACAAAATTGAAGGATGCTATTTTTTTATACAAGTTGAAGTCATAAAAACATTTGATATCAACGTTTACTTTTCTGGTGCGTTTGAAAAATTTATGGATTTTACAAGCTTAATGGAAAATATGAAGTTCATGTCCATTATGTTGCCCATGATGAATCCTGACTCTCAATTTGAAATTGAAATTTCATATGTGGTGTGCCCATGAAGGATTCCGACTTTCAATCCAAAAGTGATCATGATGATATATATTTTGCAAATGAACATTGTAAGAAGTTGGGATAGGTTATTGATATATATTTTCCTAGATATTATAAGACATATTCAAAGTTAGTTTTACATTTCAAAGTTATTTTACGGTCAACTTTCAGACATATTTAGAGTTATATGAAATTAATTATAATTAATTTAGCGATTTTATTGTCAGCAATTTATATTTATAATTTTATATAATTGTTAAAGATATTGAATTTAAATTTACAAAATTGTCGTTGCACTAAGGAATATAACAATATTTTCCCACTACTAAGTCATGGACTTTTAACTTCTAAGCGTAGCACATGAACTTACGTAATTGACTTTAAACCAAATCCAAGCAATGACTTTCAAATATAATGGTTGTGTTTTCCAACTCTATACCCCTACAAAGACCATATTCCTTTGCATCTTATTAAAAATAATTTTCATACTTTTAAATTTTTGTGAATATATATATTTTTTTAAAATCCATAAAATAAAACTCAATTAGTAAATATATAATTATATGTAAAACACACAAAAATGTCATGTAAGACTCTTTTATACGTAGAGCATACCATCAAGTGACCATACAAAGATCAAGGATATTCATATTCTAATATTCTCCATATAAACAAAAATTAAGGAACACTGTTCATTGATCATCATTAATTATAATATCAATTAAGTTAGAGTAGATCATAAAATATTATTAAAAATAAAAATAATGAGATATAAAATTTTGTTAAAACCTGGAATTAAGTCCCTAATAGTCGATGTCCTATTGTTTCAAAACAATTAAACTATTCTAATTTTGTAGCACATGATTAACCTAGGTCGACTTAGAGACACAATCAATATGATTCCAACTTCAATTCACTAGTAAATAATAGGGGATTTTTTATTGAACAGTTTGCCTACGATAAACGAAAATTACGAAAACACAAACTACAATTGAAGAAACTAACATAATTGATTAAAGGTATTGTAAAATAGATTAAAGAACATCAATCTAATTCACCAAACCAAGCAATGTGAATTATCATAGTTCTCAGATAATGATCTTGTTATGAAAGTTCAGTCAATTTCATTAGAAGCAGTTCAATCGAATTAACCCCTAAATTAATTGAAATCATAAACCTAATTGAAATATCATCCAAATAATCTGTGATTAAAATTCAAAATTAGGAAATGAATCCATAACCTAATCCATTTTCAATCCTAAACACATTCATAATCATGAAAATCGAATAGAGGATTGAAGAAGAAAGTGAACATTCACACAGAAATTGAAATACCCAACTAGAAGTCAAATTCTCCTTGCTTGGACTGGATCCTTGGATTGATTGATTATTTAGCCTTCCATGATCATCATCAATGGAAGCCCCACGAAATTAGTGCAGCAAAATGGAAGAACAAAAATGAAAAATAAAGAAAATGAAGAACAGTGAAGAACAATGAAGAACAATTGAGAGAAAATGAGAGAAAGGATTTTAATTCTGAAAACTTATAAAAGAAGCTACAAAATATGTTTGTGCTAAAATGAAGTGTGTAAAAAAAATCCACTAACTAATTGCACTAATGTATAGTGACTAAATCAGTAGGAAAGGATGGGCCATGATTAGGCCCATCTAATCTAACTAATTACTAATTACACCAATTCACAGCCCAAAATTCAAGTGTAGTGGTTTTGACTTCCAAGCCTAAAATGACCCTCAAAATGATAGAATTGGTCTTGACTTATCTCTGACAAAATTGTATATCTTTTCTTTATCTTTCTAGGGACTACTCATATACACCATTTAGAGTTCTGTAGAGCTCTCTAGGTCCTACACAAGGAAGATAGGTCAAGTAAGCAAAAAATCCAAAAATAAGCAACAATTATCAATTAAGCCCACTTGTTTGTCTAAGGCAAAAACTGAATTAGAATGGGAAAATAAATGTCTAAGAGAAGTCAAATAAGCTAAGAAGAATAGAAAATATTAAACTAAAAATACTCAATCAGTCCCAAACGTTGATTGTGATTAATACTGATGATGTTCACATCCCTTAATATTTTAATACAATTACTACTTCATGTCTACCTAATAATCAGTTGAAACTTATAGTAGGAGTACCAGTAATGTTACTAAGAAACATTGATCAATCTGCTAGATTGTGCAATAGTACTAGACTCATCATTACAAAAATGGGCAAATATGTTCTTGAAGGAAAAGTCATATCTGGAAGTAAGTTAGGTATCAAGATTTATATACCTAGACTGTCATTAAGTCCTTCAGATCTTAGAATCTCTATCAAATTTCAAAGAAGACAATGTCCTTTAGGTGTTTCATTTGCAATGACTATTAACAAAAGTCAAGGCCAATCTTTGAAGCATGTTGGACTATTTCTTCCACGATTAGTTTTATATCATGGTTAGTTATATATTGTTGTTTCAAGAGTTACATCTAGAAAGGTTTTGAAGATTTTGACAACTGACGATAAAGACAAAGTGTACAAAAACATTCAATGTGGTTTGCAAAGAAGTTTTCAGAAATGTCTATTACAAAAGGTGGATTATCATCTTTTTATGCATTTCAGTTTAGACTCATTGGAGCAAGTTTAAGTTTATTATTTTTATACTATTTTCATGGATTTCAAGGTATGCCAAGAATTTTAATATTACCATTTCAATAACTTATGACTTAGATCAATATAATAATATTTCTTACATTGCATTTGTTTCATAGTTTAATGTTGCCAATATACTTCCAAAACAACCTGTTGATTTTCTTAATGAAAAGATAACCACAAGTTCTCTTTATTATTAATTCAAAATATTTGAAAGAGGAAATTTTTACCAAAAATACAAACTTTCTTTTCCCATTTCTTAAAACTCATTTTCCCGTTAAAACATGCATAATAATAAATCATAGTAATCGCTTATTGTGTTTAAACTAGAAGTCTATGAGTAAAATAGAAACATTCATGATATAAATAAACCATACATTCTTAAGTAATAAGTAATGGAGAATAGGTGAAACTCCATGGTTGCAAAATATAGATAAATAAGTTTCATGTGCCATAATGAGTAGCAAAACATAAGCGTGTTGATGAAACCAGTAAGTAGCATATATGTGAAATAACAACAATCATACTAGAAAGGGGGGCTGGATAGTATGTTAATAAAAATAATAACTTTTTGCAATAAATTCCTTTGTCAAAGGTTTAGAAAGATATGTACTGGAGTCGTCTACTGATAAGAAAAGGTTTGATAAAACAGAGTTTGTTTGTCTAGTAAATATACAAATAGAATTTTGTAAAAATGTTTTTAAGGAAACACTTGATGAGAAAAAAGTGACAAAGGATGCTAAGAGAATACTTAATAAAACCGTTAAATAGAGACTTAGAAACACTTGGTTTATATTGATTCACTCAAACAGAGCTACGTTTAGTTCTGCTTTACACAACAATAAAAGATTCCACTAATAAATACTTTGATTACAAGAAAACAAGTATTCTGTCTCGCCACTCTTGACTATACAAGTATTCTTCTAGCCACTTCTGGCACTACCTGTAACACCTTGAAATTTTGATAACTGAAAATAGATATTTGGTGTATTTGTTGTATTGTTTGATTATTTGATTAATTTAGATTAGTTGAGTTATTGTACATTTTATCCTTGTGCAATTGCTTAGTGTGGATGTTAAGTTATGTGGAGTTTGTTTGAGCTACGTTGAAATTGAGTGATTCCGAGTTTGACCCAAAACCTGTTTTAGTAAAATCACAATTATGGATAAGTTAACCGTTGGATTGTCTTCAAATTTTAAAGGTAGGCTTCTAACCCACATATGTAACATCTGAAGCATGAGAAATTAATTTTTCACAGAAGCAGAAATTTTAAAATTGGGTCAGCTCGCCCAGGTGAATTTTGGCAGACATTTTTTCTTGCCTGGGTGAGTCAAGTTAGTTATAAGTATGTACCAGCAGCAAAAATTGAAAACACAATGAACACACTTCAAATAACCAAGAGGGGGGTGAATTGGTTAAAACAGATATTTAAAATTATCTCTAAAACAATTTGCGGATTTAAAATGTAGATCGTATCACTTAATCACTTTTAACCAAAATCAAAAATTTTCTTTCAATCAAGATACACCTTGTACTGCATGTAATGTCAAAATTACTTCTTGTTGATTATAATTTGATCACCCAAATACAAGTAATGAAAGATATTTAGATTTAGAACACAAGACACAACAATTTATACTGGTTCACCTCACTAACATGGAGGCTACATCCAGTGTCTTCTAACCAACACTAGGTCAGAGTTTTCACTAAATCAAAAGTATTCTTTTACAAGCAATTACAAGTGATTATCTTTATCTAGGATTGATAAAGATAATCACTTGTAATTGCTTGTAAAAGAA
>CM023956.1:2735108-2769123 GCA_013407115.1 Glycine latifolia
ACAACAATTTATACTGGTTCACCTCACTAACATGGAGGCTACATCCAGTGTCTTCTAACCAACACTAGGTCAGAGTTTTCACTAAATCAAAAGTATTCTTTTACAAGCAATTACAAGTGATTATCTTTATCAATCCTAGATAAAGAATCTGAATTCTAAAACACTATTAGAAAACAAATCACAAAGATCCTGAGAACCCTACTCAGATCTTTATCCTTAGAGAACACTACTCTAGAAAGTTTGAAAGAATCTATTTGATATTCACAACAGAATTTGAAACTCAGAAATTCTAAAAGAAAGATTTAAGAGAGACACAACCTATGATCCTTATTAATTGATGAATGAATTAATGAACAAAGTTACCAATCAATCCAGGTTGTATGAATGCAAATGCTCAGAATCAACTCTTTTAAAAAACTCTTTTTCTTTAACACATCATATCTAAAAATTAGTAATCTTTTGATCTCACACAAGATGTGTTTCACTCAGTAAATCAGTATCTTGAACTTTTGAAAGCTTTGTAAACTTTGGCTCACTCACAAACTAAAGAGTATTTCGTATTCAAAAAGTGCAGACCCATAAAGCTTTAAATAGAAAACTGATTTAACATAATGTAATCGATTATAACGTTAGTGTAATTGATTATTTTGACATAAGTAATTGATTAATACACCAGATAAGCGATTAAAGCGTTCTTGAACTTTCTGGAAAATTTTTACGAACAAAATAATCGATTAATACGTGATGTAATCAATTAAAGCTGTCATCAAGTATGTGAAAATAAACTTTGGTAATCAATTACATAAGAACGGTAATCGATAAAAGCAGTCAAGCTCATATATGAAATAAGCCTTTGTAATCGATTACAAAAGAGTGGTAATCGATTAAAGCAATCATGCATAATTTGTAAAAAGCACTTGGTAATCGATTATGCCTTGCTTGTAATTGATTAAAGTGTGGAAATACAATGAATACACTGCAAATGAACCAAGAGGGGGGGGGGGTGAATTGGTTCAAACCGGATATTTAAAACATTCTAAAACAAATTGCGGAATTAAAACTTTGGATCATATCACTAGTTCACCTTTTTCAAATACAGAAATCTTTCTTCACCCAAGATCAACCTTTGTTATGAATGCAATGACATAAAATGTTTCTTTGATAATAATGCTTGATTTCACAAAGACATGTAATGAAACATAGAGAATTTTAAACAAGAGACAATGTAATTATACTGGTTCACCTCCCAACCTTGGAGGCTACATCCAGTTGCTTCCAACCCACACTATGTTAGAGTAATTACTATATCAAAGAATCTTTTACAAGCAATTCACAAGTGACTATCTTTATCTACACTTGTTAAAGATACTGATTCTAAAACCCTATTAGAATACAAATCACCAAGATACCGAGAACTCTACTAAGAACCCCAAACCTAGATAACCCTACTCTAGTATGCTTGAAAAGAAACAAATTGATATATCACAATTCAACAGAAAATGTTAGAACATCTAAAAAGATAGGTTCAAGATAAACACAACCTTTGATCTTTCAAGTATGAATGAATGAAATGAGATGAGATTACCACACTCTCTAGGTTGTAAAAATAATAGCTCAGAATCACTATTATGAAAGCCTTCTTTTCTTTAACACATCTTCTCAAAAAAATCAGAATTCTTGATGCTTACAAGAAATGTTTTTTCCACTCTGAAATCAGTCTCTAAAACTCTTAGTAAGCTTTTTGTCTTTTGGGTAAATCACTCATGTGTTCAGAACAATTCGTTCAATATGTATTTATAGAGAATAGACTCACAAAGCTTTATATAAAACAGAATTAACTGACAATAATCAACTAATCCGCTGGTGTAATCGATTAAATTGCCATATGTAATCGATTAAAGCAACTAAATAATCGATTAATATGTTCATCAGCTTTCTGGAAATGGTTTCATGAACAAAATAATCGATTAAACCAGAACAACATCAAGACAAACGAATTAAGATAATCGATTACATAATAAGGTAATCAATTATTCCAGTGATGCATGGTTTTTCATAAAATACTATGTAATCGATTAAACTATTCTTCAAGGCTTTTCCAGAATAGTATGAATGTCTTTAATCGATTAAACTGCTTGTGTAATCGATTAAAGCAGTAAGTTTTGCTTTTTTTAAAAGACTTAGCCATGGAGAACTTAATTTCTTATAAAACCATTTGATTTCTTTGAGACTGAAAACCATGTATGCATGATCATAAGAATGCACATGCTAATGAAAGATCACAAGGCAATTTACTTGAACCACTTAGACTAATTACAAATGCCTTCAAATGATTGGGCATGTAAAAAGCTAAAACATCATGAAGCCTTCAACCTTGCTTCAATCTTCTTGCAACTTCCCTTAAAATCAACAAAGTGTTCTTCATGACTTTTCCAAAAATAAACACACGCATGTAATCGATTACATAGTGCCTGTAATCGATTAAAGCAGTGCACAATCTGATTTTTCCAAAAACATAAGCCATGAAATTTTCTTTGCAAATGCAAACAGTTAATCCTATATTCCAGATATGAATGCATGTAAGTGAGTATGCAAATGCAATGCAAGGTTCACAACGTAATGTACTTGAACCACTTAGATAAATTACAAATGCCTTCAAATTAATTGGGCATGTAAAAAGCTAAAACATCAAGCCAATTACTTTAGCCTTGTTTTGATCTTCTTGCAGCTCCCCCTATATCCAACAAAAATACCAAAATGGAGGCCTTCTTCTTCCCCCAACCTCCCACCATCCTCCTCCACCACCCACAGCCATCGGTGACCACCACGAGCCACCGCCGCTTGCCGTTGGACCACCGCACGAAGAGGAACACTTTAATCGAAGCGAAATCTTTGAAACTCAACTCGAAGATTCGGTAGAGAATGGATCCTCCAATCCTTCTTTCTTGGTCTCTTTGAGGTAACCTTGGTTTCCTTTGTCTTCTCCTAGCTAGTTTAAGCTTCTCTTAGTGTCTCTTGCATTTTGGGTACCGTTGTGGGAGTTTTACCACTTCCTTTGAAAACCCTTTGAAAATGAGATGTTGTAAAAGTCTCTTTTTTATGAAATAGATGTCATTTTTGTGATCTTTGTTAAGCCCCGGTCACATTGTGTGATCGAAATTTCAAAATGGTGTCTTTTGATGTGGACTTCCAAAACACCCTTTTAGCCCCTTTTAGATTTGAGTGGGTATTTGACCCCAAATGTTAATATTGATCTTACCTTGGAAATCTATACTAAATTATTTTCAATTTGGTATATAGAACTCTGTGTTTGGGCCAAAGCACGTGAACTTGAGAGATCCTAAAACGACGCTACTAGGAGCTAACAAAGGGAGATAGATAAGTAAGGGGAGTTTATTATTTAGTTATAGTTTTGATACCATAGTTAGGAGCCGGGGAGTCCAACTATGAAGATATCTGTCTATCCCTATTGTGTGCTGGTTTTCAAGAAATACTATGTTTTAAACTAATGGGATGCGATATATTTTTTATTGATATATGTTTGTTCCTGTTGTGTGTTCGTTTTCAAGAAAAACTGTGTTTTTAACTAATGGGATGCGATGAATTTGCTTGCTAATGGATGATTTATGAATGATGTTGTTGTTGTTGTAATGATTGGATTTTTGGGAAAAGTCTTAATTACAGAGAAGATTCTGCCCAAAATTTTATAATGCGTCCTCCTATTTAATTATTTATTAAATTTTTAAATAGGCATAAGAGTGTGTTTTCTATATTGTAGTCCTCCTCTTTAATTTAGAATTTTCCTAAAATATCAGTCTCGTGATAATATAGATTGTGAATGAATGAGATGATGTTGAAATGGGATAATGTGATTAGGTTGATGATGATGTAATGAGATAATGTTGATATAGTTGATGATGTTGAATATGGATGTTTATGATGATGATATTGAAATTGAGATGTTATTGATGTGGATGGTGATGTTTAAATGAGATAATGATGATGTGGTTGACGATGTTCAAATGAGATAATGTTGATGTGGTTGATGATATTGAAATGAGATGATATTGATATGCATGATGATGATATTGAGATGATATGATGTTGATAGAGGACTATCTAAGGATCATGATGATGGAGGTTCATATCAAGCCAAAGGTCTAGAAGGAGAGCTTGAAGCACTTCCTTTGGTGAACTTTGAAGGACCCATGACAAGAGCTAGAACCCAAGCCTTTCAAGACCACATCAAAAGTCTTGTCTGTTGTAAAAAGCAAGTGTTATCTGTATTAATCGATTACAACGTATCTGTAATCAATTACACAAGCAAATCTTGTCTGTATAGCAAATCCTGTCTGTTGTAATCGATTACAACGTATTTGTAATCGATTACGCAAGCATTTCTGTCTGTTTTAATCGATTACAACGTTGCTGTAATTGATTACACAGTACTGAAACGCTCTGTTTCAATTGATTACGCTTCGTTTTAATCGATTATTTTCATTTAAAATGATAGTGCTTCTATAGATTTTTGTTGTTTTTGTAATGGGCTTTGATATTTCCACAAATAAGCCTAAACTTACGTTTTTAGGTGTTTGTTAGAGGCCTAGCCATATAAATACTCAGACTTTGCTATTTTTTTAAAAAAAACTTGGATGAATGAAATTAAGCATTTTGCTTGCATTGAGAGCTTAGCCTCTTGTTGGTTCTTAAGTGAAACCAAATTGATTCTTATCAAGAAAGCTTTCCTTTGTGGCGAATCCTCCTCTGACTTATCGCTTCGTTACGGATTGTGGCGTCATTCCTAATCATTGCTTAATCTTCTCCATTTTTTTCTATTTGAGTTTCAAACCCCAATTCATGGAGTCTTGAAGTTTGCAATCCGGCAACGATCCAAACCAAGCATTCATGTCTTGGTAGTCATCAAATGTTGAGGTTGATAATGACATTGATGAGAGATAATGTTGATGTGAACAATGTCATTGTATGATGTGGATATACATGGATACCCATGGGGGGTGCATGACTTGTTACCCTTGCGAGGAAGGATGTGTTCCTAGCCATGTCATGCATTGATGGTGCCCATGGTTGTATTTGTATATGTCCACGTGGGATGCAGTGACCAGTTGGTTACCCTTGTGATGAAGGATGTATTCCTAGCCACGGTTAGTGCATCAGTGATGTTGTGTATGTACATGGGGGTGCATAACTGGATAACCTTGCGAGGGAGGGTTTACGAATTTTAAGCATCCCAAGAGAGAACATGATTATTTACAATTCCGGTTCCTAGCTATCCATGGTCAGTGCATTGAAGGTGCCCATGTTTCATACTTCATAATTGCATGGATGGAAATAGAATAGTGACAGTAAGTACTGGGGGTACTAGGGGGAATATCACTCTGTTTGGAACCCCTTTGAGACTCAGGGTTGATCACCATGGGAGAGCGACCTATGCACGACAGGGTGACCTCGACGAGCTACTTCATCATTTTCCTTGAGATGCTATTTCCATGAGGATGGTACCACATTGCATTCTGAGAGATGAGTTAGGTGCATGTGTCATTCTGAGCATGATTGTTTGAGTTGTGAAATGAATTGGATGATTGGTTTGTCAAGTGTGTATTGGATCGACGAATTTTTGGTAATGATTGTGGTTGTTAATGTTGTTTCTTTTCCAATTGTTGTTATCTGATGCTTGTTGGTTTTATATAATAAACTCACCCTTGCATTTGTTGTACCGTGTGGTCGATACTTGTGATGATTGCAAACTTTCATTCGTGTGAGCAGATGAGTAGCATTAGGTGACTCTGAAGGGAGATTCTTTTTGTTACAGCCGCCAAGCCAATGTGATGACGTTGGAATTCTTTTTGGGAAAGAGTTGTATTTGTTAATCAACTCTTTCTTAGTTAGTTCTTCAATTCTTTTTGTTGGTCATGTAAGATTCTAGGTATAAATATATGTAAAACCAAATTAAGTTCTGACATGTGAATGATATGTACTGGTATAATACATATATACATGTGTATTCAATTATGCACTTGTATCAGGTGTATGATAATTGTATTAGTGTGAAAAATTTACTACCATTTTCATAATTAAATTAATGGAGTTTTCATTAAAATTCGAAATTACACGATTAGAGTTAGTGATATCGTAGCGACGAGGTGGGTCATTATACTACCTTAGACTCTCCCTGAATCTAGAAACACCCAAGTATTTTTTAACACTAAGCTACTGCTGGCTTTCACAAACAAAGAGTTTGAATGAATACAATGATTCAATAACACACAATGTGTGGATAAACAATAAAGCTGAGTTACAGAATAACTTTTATTTGCAAAGAATAAACAATGAAAGATTGAAGGTATCGTCCAACGATTTCTTCTCATTTCTTTATAATGTTTTTCTCTCTTCGCTTTCAGGGTAGAGACTGCCTTTTATAGACTTCAGAAAAAAAAAAATCCATTATGGGATTATTAGTGTCGAGTCTTGAAATGACCATTGTCTCACATTTGGAGGCAAGGTGACGTGTCATGCTCTAATAGGAAAGGAAATGAATAATAGAATAGACAATAGCATGTGCTCCTTATTTGCGTAAAAATGACCTTAAAGGAATATTCTGTATAGACCTTCTATACTCTTCTATTATGTCATTTACTTAAATTGATGACACCAGTGTTTGTTAGATCAATAATGACATCACACATAATGTTGTCGTCCACAGCTTTAGCAGAAGCTTCAGCTTGGGTGGAAGCATCCTTCTTCTTCGCAGTAGTAGCTAAATCCTCTTGATATTTCTTTCTCCTTTTGAATATCATGGAGCTTAGTCACATGACCTATGATTTCGTTTTCATCCATCTTGGAGAGACCATAGGTAGTTACGCGTTGAATGGTTGGAAGACTCAGTAGGCATTTGATGAATCTGTAGATGTCAACATCCTTGGTGAAACACTCATAAGCATAATCAAAGTGATACATCCTTGTTAAATACAAGGGGAGCTTGAAGAGGATCAAGATGCATGCTGAGGCTCTTTGTCTTGGATGAGTTTTAGCTTTTACATGTCATTCAATTGAAGGCATATGTAATCTTTGGATGTATGAGAGTTTCATCCTATGATCCATTGCATTGCATAAACATAATTCATTGGCTTGCATTCATGGTTTTATAAAAACATATATCTTGTGAAAAAAAACCTTAAGTTTTCATAATTGCATAAAAAGCCAAGTTCTCATGATTTAGGTTTTGGGAAAACCAATTTGGTAATCTATTACTTGAGCCATGAAGAACAAAATAATCAATTACAGACATTAAGTAATCGATTACATTATGCAAACATATAACAAGTCCTAACTGTGTTAATCGATTACCATTTATCAGTAATCGATTACTGAGCATGTTTTTGAAAATGAGAATTAATATCGATTACTTTGTTCATGTATCTTCTCCAGAAAGCTCAATAACACTTTAATCGATTAAATGAGTCATTAATTGATTACATAAGTGTAAATAATCGATTACATGGATGATTTAATCGACTACATTCAATTACAACAGTTTTCTATGAAAAGTTGTCGGGTCTTTTGAAAAACACAGATCATTACTTTGCAAATTTTCATAGTTTTCAAAAGCCTTCTGAAGTGAGAAGAGATACTTTGAGTAACAGTTGTTCACAAATTCCAATATTCATGTTTCATTGAAAGGTTTCTTCTTGGACAAGATTTTAAAGAAGCTGTTGGAGAGTTTGGTCTGAAACTTGTTTTCTTTCAACCTTGATCAAGATTGGTAATCATATGCATTCATATATTGTGGATCATCAGGTTGTTTCTCTCCATTAGTTTCTGTGTGTAATTTGTTTTTAGTTTTCAACTTGTTTGTTGCTATTACAAAAGTTTCTTAAAGCTTTTTATAGAGTAGGGTTCTCTAGAGGGAAGAGTAGAGAAGGGTTTCTCTATGTCTTGGTCAATAGAAGTCTAAAAGGGTTTTAGATTTCTGTTCTTAGTCTAGGGTTGATTAAGGATGATTGTTGTCAACTTGTAAGAACTGAATTTTGTGAATAGTGAAACTCTAATCAAGTTTTGGTTAGAAGAAATTGGATGTAGCTTCTCTTGTTGAGAGGTGAACTAGTATAAGTTCTTATGTTGATTACTTTCTTTAATCTCTTCTTGCTATCTTATTCTATGGTTCTTGGTGAAATATTTATTACTCAACAAGTGAAAGTTTTTGTAATTGTTTTCTTGAGCTGAGTGGTTTGATTGATTGAAGCATTCTTGGTTTAATTGTGATACAATCCTATTACTTTGATTCTTTAAAGATTTTTTATAAGGTCAAGTTTTAACCAATTCACCCCTTCTTGGTTATTATGTGTGTTCATAGTGTTTTCAGTCCTGACTAGACGTAACACCTAAATGAAGTCATGGTGATCAATGTTATCACTTCCATCATATCCATATGATGAAGCCTTTAAGATGTCAGCTCACACAATCTGATTCCAAAAGTTTTGGCATTGCATGCATTTGGAGCGTGAACTAGCTTCTTCCTACTAAACAAGGAACTCTATTTTCTTGAATAGTAGGTAATTGCTTGATTTTTATATCGATTGCCTTTGAGATGTGTAGTCCTAGTAGTAGGTAATTGCTTGATTAGAAATATACATCTGAGCATGTAGTCTACCAAGAATAGAGTAGTCCACCATGGAGAGGTCAAGATCTGCTCGATGTACAGGTAGAAGCTTGGTAAAGGGTGTCTAGAGATTGACAATTTTTTGAAACTCACTTAGGTGGTTCCACTTTGTGTGAAGGATCCCTCCTATGTTTCTCAAATAGATCCAAGGGATACTATTTTGAGTGCTCTTCTTGTGCTTGGAATTTTGTAAGTTTCTCCATGCGATTGCTGGTGTAACCTCAATTGATGGACGAACACGTAGTGAGGTTCCAAGTGCCAATCGGTGAGCTTGCATCTTGATGACTTGAGTCAACACTGGATGTGTCCACTGAGGAGGATATAAATGAATTGTAGGATCTGATGGAAGAGCCATGAAGGCTTTAAATGGTGTGTGCTCATAGTCAAACCTCGTCCATTTTGGTGCTTACATTATTACACACTCTTTAGAGATAGGTTCTCCTTGGATGTCTTTAGAGAAGGAAGATGAAGATAAGGGATTTCCTTCAATGAATGCTAGAGGAAATCTCTGGGCATCAGTTAAAGGTGCCTTCTGTTGCACTTATCTTCTAAACTTCTATAAGTGAATGGGGATGGACGTGGATGCTTCTTGGGTGTTGAAAATGGTCATTTGTAGAGAGGAGAGACAAGAGTGTCTTTAGTGGACACTACCTGATGAAGATAAGGTATCACTCTAATTGTTTCCAATGAAGAGTTATAGGTGGCTTATGTTGCACTTATCTTCTGAACTTCTATAAGTGAATGGGGATGGAGGTGGATGCTTCTTGGGTCCTGAAAATGCTCATTTGCAAAGAGGAGAGACAAGAGCGTCTTCAGTGGATGCACTGCCTAATGAAGATAAGGCATCACTCTCCTTGTTTCCAACGAAGGAGATGGACCACTCTTTGTCACCAATCTTGGGATTGGCTTTAGTGGCTCTTGTCTTGACTTGTCTGGGGATGGTGGGCGACATGACAGATTCTTTGGGCACAAATGTTGGTCTGGCAACTTATGCTCTTTCTGAGGCAAGAACAACTTAGGCCACAACCTTTCATTTCTGAAAAGCATCTTGTACATATCCTTCGTGATCATCATCAGTTTCACTCAGGTCTTTCAACCTTTGTGGAATTGACTTCTCTTCAGCTAGACGAACAAAGATGGACACATCAGACTATTCGTGCCTCTTCTTGGTTCTGTGCTCCTTAGCTAGCAATTCCTCCTATTCTTCTTCCCTTTAAGATTGTTTCCTCATCTTCTTCTTTTTTTTTCTCATTCATGATCTTTTGAATTTTCTTTGCAATACAAAAATTGTTAAGACCTATGTCTTCATCAGTTATGGCCTTGGTTAGCCTCTTCTGCTTTCTCTTGTTGATGGCGTCCAGTCTACCTAAGGAGCTTCCTTTAGGGTTTTTTTCCATTACAACCTTTATAGCTTTTAGGTTGTTTTGCTAATATTTTATTTTTTAGCAACAACAAAACCCTTGGGTATGATGGTGTGCTTGGAGTTGTTGTCCATCTTGTCAAAAACATGATAGACTCCTTAATCCCATAACATCTTGTTGATTAGGGCAACATAGTAGTTGTTGTCTAGACTACTTAAGCCTTTCCAATTCTTGAGAATGTTGATGTAGATAGTGTGAGGCAAGTCAAATGGGAGGTTCTCCATCAAGTGAAAGAGCATAAATTAATGGAGATTTGATAAAGACATTTTTGACCTTGCCTTGTGGAGAACACTCTAGTTATGAATGTTAGCCCATATCTTTGCCGTCTCACACATCAAATTGTATACTATGGTCTTCTAATCACCAACTTTTTCAGCATTCTTTTGGTATAAAGCCCTTGCTACATGGGAATCAAATTCCTTTTCCCATCCTTCTTGATACGTGCTACCCTCACGAAGGCACCCTATAGCCTTGGCAATGGAGTCGTTGGAGAGCACCACCTTTTTCTCCTAATAGCTTGGATATGATGCCTTATTGTTTGCAAACTCAGCATTCCTCCAAAATGCTCTGATGAGTTCTGGATAAATTGTCTATTCATTGAAAAAGTGTCTTGTTCCATAGAAGAAAAAAATACCTTTGAGTTTGGGACCAACTTTTTCAAGTTCCTGAATGTCGAAGAAGTGTTCAACGTGTATTAAGGGTTCATTGGCAGTTTGAATGGTAGTTATCTCCATGGTTGGAATAACATATGAGTTTGAAGCAGCCATTGGGGAAGGTTGACTTGTAGAGAGGAAGGTGAAGTGTTTTTTGAGTAGAGTGAGAGGGATGCCAAGAGTTGATTTAGCAAAATGTGTTACAACATTCTTTTATGAAAATGTTGTGTTTAACTTAATAAATGCAAATGCTTAAGTGAGCGCCCATATATTGAACAAGTTGTGTGTGCTTAGAGTCATTGGAGGATACGTCATCTAGTGCAACAATGGATGACATATTGACATTAAGTCATTCATTCATCTATAAACACCATTCCAATTTGATTTCTTGATGAAATCAACCTTTCGTCAGTTAATGGTTTTGAGAAAATGTCAGCAGGCTAATCATTAGTGGCTAAAAACTGTAGATCCACTATCCATTCTAAACGTGGTCTCTTATAAAATGATGTTTAATTTCTATATGTTTAGGCCTAGAATGTAGTATTGGATTTCTAGAAAGACTAATGGTAGCTTTGTTATCCTAGTAGATGGGAATTTTACTCTTATAGATGTTGTAGTCCTTAAGTTGAGCATAGCAACTTGCTACTGACATGTATTCTACTTTAGCAATGGACAACATAGTTGAACCTTGCTTATTGCATATCCATGTAACCAAGTTACCATCAATGAAATGGAAGAGCCCACTTGTGAGGTACATGATATCAGTTTTGGATGCTGTGAGGTATAACAATGACCCAATCATTGCTCTATAGTGAGTTTCATGCACCTTTGTTGATTCTTCGTCTAGTCCAAGATATGTTGTAAGATGCATGGGTGTCTTCATTATTTTGCATCGTTCATGTTGAATTTATTCAACAATTCTTTTGCATTCTTAGTTTGATGGATGTAGATACCATTGTTGGTTTGCTTTATTTGTAGTCTAAGAAAGAATTTCAACTCTCTTATCATGCTCATCTCAAAATTCTATTTACATTAGCTTAGAATGATCCTCAAAGAGCATACTATCAATAGCACCAAAAATAACATCATCCACATAAACTTATACTAATAAAAACTATGAATTGTAATTTTTACAGAAGATAGTTGTGTCCACTTTTCCTTGTTCAAAGCCATTTTTCACTAGAAATGAACTTAGTTTTTAGTACCAAGCTCTAGGGTCTTGCTTGAGTCCACATAGAGCTTTGTTAAGTTTAAAAACATGATGAGGAAGAATGTCACTCTCAAATCCTGGAGGTTGTTCAACATATACTTCCTCTTGGATTAATCCATTAAGGAATGTGCTTTTCACACCCATTTGATACACCTTCATATTGTTATGTTCTACAAATGAAAGTAGAATGTGTATTGCCTTTAGACGAACCATAGGTTCATAGGTGTCTTGATAATCTATACCTTCTTGTTGTGAGTATCCTTTGGCAACTAACCTTGCTTTGTTTCTTACAACCTTACCATTTCCGTTCAGTTTGTTAAGAAAGATCCATTTTGCTCCAACAACTTTCTTACCTTTTGGCAGCTCAACTCCATACACCATTCTTTTGGAATCGATCAAGTTCCTCTTGCATTGCTCTTACCCAATTTTCATTATACATTGCGTCATCAATATGCTTGGGTTATACTTCTAAAATCAATGCAGTGTGTCCATGTGATCTAATTGAAGATCTTATTTGAACATAGTCTTTTGGATCACCAATGATTTGACTTTTTGGGTGGTTTCATCTCATAATGCGTTCAATGAGTTCCCTTGCCTCTTTTGGAGGTTCATGTTAGTTGGACGCTACAATCTCTAATTTTTGACTGGTTGTACCTTTTTCTTTTATGCCAGTCTCTAGTTTAAGATCTGCAAAAGACTCATCTAGCTCTAATAAATTTTTATCAAACTCATTTTCGTTAAATTTAACATGAATAGCTCTGATAAAATGCCTTAGATGTTTCAAAGTTCCAAGAAATGTTCCATGATCACTTTTTGAGTTAAACTTACCCAGGTTATCCTTAGTGTTAAGAATGAAACATTTCTATCCAAATGGATGGAAGTATGATATGTTGGGTTTTTGTCCCTTTTACAATTCATAATGAGTCTTTTTCAGAATAGGTCATATATGTAAATTCTATTTTGAAGATAACATGTAGTTTTTACTACTTCAACTCTGATACAGGGCTATCTAAGGATCAAGCCAAAGGTCTAGAAGGAGAGCTTGAAGCACTTTCCTTGGTGAACTTTGAAGGACCCATGACAAGAGCTAGAACCCAAATCATTCAAGATCAAGTCAAAAGTCTTGTCTGTTGTAATAAGCAAGTGTTGTCTGTATTAATCAATTACAACGTATCTGTAATCGATTACACAAGCAAATCTTGTCTGTATAGCAAATCCTGTCTGTTTTAATCGATTACAACGTATCTGTAATCGATTACAAGCATTTCTGACTGTTTTAATCGATTGCAACGTTGCTGTAACTGATTACACAGTACTGAAACACTCTGTTTTAATCGATTACGCTTTGTTTTAATCGATTATTTTCATTTAAAAATGGTAGTACTTCTATAGATTTTTGTTGTTTTTGTAATGGGCTTTGATATTTCCGCAAATAGGGCTAAACTTATGTTTTTAGGTGTTTATTTGAGGCCTAGCCATATAAATACTCAGACTTTGCTATTTTTGGAAAACTTTGATTAATGAAATTAAGCATTTTGCTTGCATTGAGAGCTTAGCCTCTTGTTGGTTCTTGAGTGAAACCAAATTGATTCTTATCAAGGAAGCTTTCCTTTGTGGCAAATCCTCCTCTGACTTATTGCTCCGTTACGGATCGTGGCATCATTCTTAATCATTCCTTAATCTTCTCCATTTTTTCTATTTGAGTTTCAAACCCCAATTCATGGAGTCTTGAAGTTTGCAATCCGGAAATGATCCAAGCCAAGCATTCATGTCTTGGTAGTCATCATGTGGTAATCAGAGCTTAATTCTGGAAAGCATTTCGTTAAGATTGCTACCTATGTTATTTTGCATTTTCGTTTTTATTTTTTTCCAGAAAATGAAAACTCAAAATTCTTGATTCTTGCTTGTTTGTTGTTCTTTGTGTGTTTCTTGTGTGATTTTTGAG
The DNA here is from genome assembly GCA_013407115.1 of Glycine latifolia. Taxonomy (NCBI): domain Eukaryota; kingdom Viridiplantae; phylum Streptophyta; class Magnoliopsida; order Fabales; family Fabaceae; genus Glycine; species Glycine latifolia. The sequence continues at coordinate 2,749,015 of CM023956.1, forward strand.
TTTATCTTGCAATTGCCTTCATTTCCCCTTTCGTTTTGTTGAATTTGGAGTTGTTTTGAATATGGGTTGTTCTTCATGTTCTTGGTGTTCTTCATGAAACTCATAGCACTGCTGGAAATTTACTTAGTTTGATTCATAAAATTTTGTCTAGAGAGTTTTGGGGCGTTTGTGCAAATATCAAAAGTTTTGGGTCCTAAAAGAGAAATTACGAAGGACCAAAAGGCAATTATTAAAAAGTATATTGGGGTCAAAATGAAAATTTCAAAAAATATAAGGACCCAAGTATAAAAAAATGGACAGCCAAATTTTAAAATTAATAGCCCTCTCTCTTAGTGTGTGCTTTTGATTGTTTTATAGCACTATCTTTTTGCATAATTACAGTGGTTTATATTTAGTCAATATTTCTTTATCTTCATAATTGTCTTCTTTAACATTCCTTTTGAGTTGTGCTTTTCTTGTTGAGCTTTTATTGCTTGTCTTCTAAATTTCCAAGGTTTTGTCTTAGAGTTTTCTTTCTTCCTTGACATCTTAAGTTGAGTTTGGATTTGTTTCATCTTTCACATTGGATATTCTTTGAATTGGAAGCTTTGGTTGCTTTCAAGAGTTGAAGAAGAGTTAGAGAGTGGAAAAAGACAAGAGTGAACCTTATAGAAAAAGTCTTGCAAGTGTGAAACACGAGTGTTGAGGAGTGTAAACACTTAGTGAGTAGTAAGGTCCATTATTGTTTTTGTTTTACTAACCTTTTCTTGTAGCAATGGTGTCCGATGTTGATAGTGATCCACCTTCACCAAGAACCGCTATGCTAATGACTTCATTGGTTAAGCAAATGGATAGATGGCAAAGAAATGTTGAAAGAAGGATGGACGAATGTTTTGATGAGATACAAAGAAGTACTAATGAGTTGAGTGGAAGAATGGAGGATATGGAGAGAAGGAGACATCATAGGTCACCTCATTCGTCTCTAGGGAGTGATGATGGATATGATGATGGTAGAAGGCATAGGCCTAGAAGGAATAGGGATGGAATGGAAGATGTGAAATTCAAACTTCCTAAGTTTCTAGGTTCTAATGATCCGGAGGCTTACCTTGATTGGGAAATCAAAGTCGACCAAATTTTTGATTGTCACAATTTTAGTGAAGAAAAGAAAATGAAGTTGGCTAGTTTAGAATTTGAAGGGTATGCCATGGCTTGGTGGACTCAAGTACAAATGGAAAGAGGAAGATTGAGGAGACATAGACCGGACACATGGTTGATAATGAAAGGTATCGTGAGGGAGAGATTTGTCCCACCTCAATACATAAGGGATTTGCATAACAAATTACAAAGGCTTTATCAAGGAAATAGATGTGTTGATTACTATTACAAGGAGATGGAGATTTCTTTGGTAAGAGCAAACATTGAGGAGACTAATGAGGCTACAATGGCTAGATTTTTGAATGGCTTGAATAGGGACATTCAAGATGTTGTAGAGCTTCAAACCTACAACACCATGGATGAACTTATACATAGGGCTAGGAAAGTGGAGCAACAATTGAAGAGAAAGCAAGCTTACAAGAAGTCCTCTTATGGTCATTCATCTTGGAAGGATATGGATACTTCCAAGAAGGAGGGTCCTTCTTCCAAACATATTGAAAGAAAGTCTTCAAGAGGTAATCCTACTTCTCCTACTCAAACTCTTTCAAATAAATCTAGTTCAATTAAATGTTTTAAATGTTTGGGTAAGGGTCATATTGCATCCCAATGTCCAAATAAAAGGACCATGATTGTGTTGGAAAATGGAGAGGTGGATAGTGAGTCCTCTAGGAGTTCTCATAATTCCTCTAGTGAAGGTGAGGATGATTGTTTTCTTAAACCGAAAGAGGGAGATCTTTTAATGGTAAGATGCCTCATGGAAAGCTTGTGCAAAGATAGAGATGATACACAAAGAGAAAACATTTTCCATTCTAGATGCTTGGTGAGTGGGAAGGTTTGTTCTCTAATCATTGATGGAGGAAGTTGCACCAATGTTGCAAGCACTAGACTAGTGGAGATGCTTAGTTTAAAAACCGCCACTCATCCTAAACCTTATAAATTGCAATGGTTGAGTGACAATGGTGAGTTGGTGGTGGATAAGCAAGTGTTGCTTACATTCTCCATTGGCAAATATGTGGATGAAGTGCTTTGTGATATGGTTCCCATGGAAGTCGGTCATGTGTTGCTTGGTAGACCTTGGCAATATGATAGAGATGTGGTACACAATGGGGTCAGCAATCGATACTCTTTCCTTCATAAAGGTAAAAAGGTAGTACTCTCACCTTTGTCTCCAAGTGAGGTGTGTGAGGATCAAATAAAAATGAGATTTAAGAGAGAAAAAGAAAATAAAATCAAAGAAGAAAAGAGTCCTTTGAGAGAGAAAAGCTAAAAAGAAAAAGATGGCAAAAAGAGTGAAAAGAGAGAACAAAATAAGAGAGACAAAAAGAGTGAAAAAAAATTAGAAATAAAAGAAAGTTTGTTCATCAAACCTAAGGAGGTTAAAAGAGTGATGCTAGCTAGACAACAAATGTATTTACTCATTCCCAATTATATGTGCTTGTCTTCTAGTTCCCTTGAGTTGCCTCAAGGTTTTGATACACTTTTAAAGGAGTTTGAGGATGTCTTTCCACAAGATATACCCCATGGCTTACCTCCTTTAAGAGGAATTGAGCATTAAATTGATCTTGTTCCGGGAGCTTCACTTCCTAATAGGGCGGCCTATAGGAGTAATCCGGATGAGTCCAAGGAGATTCAAAAGCAAGTTGAAGGGTTGATGGAAAAAGGATGGGTGAAGGAAAGCTTGAGCCCATGTGCAATGCCGGTCATCCTAGTCCTCAGGAAAGATGGCAAATAGAGGATGTGCACGGATTGTAGACCCATCAACAACATCACCGTGAGGTATAGACATCCTATCCCTAGACTTGATGATATGTTGGATGAACTTCATGGTTCTTGTGTTTTCTCCAAAATAGATTTGAAAAGTGGTTACCATCAAATTAGAATGAGAGAAGGTGATGAATGGAAAACTGCTTTCAAAACTAAGTTTGGACTTTATGAGTGGTTGGTCATGCCTTTTGGCTTAACCAATGCACTAAGCACTTTCATGCGACTCATGAACCATGTTTTGAGACATTTTATTGGAAAATTTGTGGTTGTTTACTTTGATGATATCTTGATTTATAGTTTAACAATGGATGACCACTTTGACCGTGTTAGGAGTGTCTTGGAAGTGCTTAGACATGAAAACTTGTTTGCTAATAGGGATAAATGCACATTTTGCACCAATCAAGTAATGTTTTTAGGTTTTGTTGTGAGTGCTAAGGGAGTCCAAGTGGATGATGAGAAAATTAAAGCTATTAGAGATTGGCCAACACCAAAAAATGCGAGTGATGTGAGAAGTTTTCATGGGTTGGCTAGTTTTTATAGGAGATTTGTCAAAGAGTTTAGCACCATAGCATCTCCTTTGAATGACATTGTTAAGAAAAATGTGTTATTTAAATGGGGGAGTGAACAAGAAAATGCCTTCAATGAATTGAAGGAGAAGTTGACAAATGCACCCATTCTTGCCTTACCAAATTTTTCTAAATCTTTTGAAATTGAATGTGATGCATCCAATGTGGGCATAGGGGCTGTTTTGTTACAAGAAGGTCACCCAATTGCTTATTTTAGTGAAAAACTTAAGGGTGCTATCTTGAATTATTCTACCTATGACAAGGAACTTTATGCACTTATTAGAGCTTTGCAAACTTGGCAACATTATCTCCTTCCTAAGGAGTTTGTGATTCATAGTGACCATGAGTCACTCAAACATTTGAAAAACCAAGGAAAGCATAATAAGAGGCATGCTAAATGGGTAGAGTTCTTGGAACAAGTTCCTTATGTGATTAAGCACAAGCAAGGTAAGGCTAATGTTGTGGCCGATGCACTTTCAAGGAGATATGCTTTAATCTCTATGCTTGAAACCAAAATGTTTGGATTTGATCACATAAAGGACTTGTATCCACTAGACCATGACTTCTCTAACTTGTTTGAGTTGTGTGAAAAGGGGTCTCACCAAGGATTCTTTAGGCATGATGGATACTTGTTTAAAGATAAAAGATTGTGTTTGCCTCAAAGTTCTTTGCGTGAACTCATGATTTGTGAAGCTCATAAAGGGGGGTTAATGGGACACTTTGGGGTTGAAAAGACTTTAAACCTTTTGCATGAACATTTCTTTTGGCCTAAAATGAAACATGATGTCATCAAATATTGTTCTAATTGTATTGTGTGTCATAAGGCTAAGTCCAAAGTCATGCATCATAGTTTATATACTCCTTTTCCAATTCCTACCTCACCTTGGACCGATATTTCCATGGATTTTGTACTTGGCCTTCCAAGGTCCAAGAGAGGCAAGGATTCTATTTTTGTGGTTGTTGATAGGTTTTTCAAGATGACACATTTCATTCCATGTCACAAGGTAGATGATGCTTGTTATGTGGCGGATCTTTTCTTCAAAGAAGTAGTGCGTCTTCATGGATTACCTAGGAGTATTGTGTCGGATAGGGATTCCAAGTTTTTGAGCCATTTTTGGAAAACCTTGTGGGGAAAACTTGGAAGCTAAGCTTTTTTTTCTCCACCACATGCCATCCTCAAACGGATGGACAAACCGAAGTAGTCAACCGAACACTTTCACAACTCTTAAGGTGTATCATCAAAGGTAATTTGAAAACTTGGGAAGAATGGTTACCCCATGTTGAATTTACTTATAATAGGGTAACCAATTCTACCACTTCTTTTTCTCCTTTTGAGGTTGTTTATGGTTTTAATCCTTTATCTCCTCTTGATTTAATTCCTTTACCTAATGATTCTTCTATTTTGAGCAAGGATGGACTTTCTAGAGCCACTTTTGTTAAGGATCTCCATGAGAAGGTGTGGAATCAAATTGAGAAGAAAATGGAGCAATATGCACGACATGCCAACAAAGGGAAAAAGGCTATGGTATTTGAACCAGGTGATTGGGTTTGGTTACATCTAAGGAAGGATAGGTTTCCTTTCCAAAGGAAATCAAAACTTCAACCTCGGGATGATGGACCTTTCAAGGTTCTTGAGAGGATTAATGACAATGCCTACAAGATTGACTTACCAAGTGAGTATGGGATGAGTTCTAGTTTTAATGTCACTGACCTTTCTCCTTGTGATGTAGGTGTTTTGAATGCAAATCCGAGGACGGATTCTTTTCAAGAAGGAGGGGATGATAGAGGACTATCTAAGGATTATGATGATGGAGGTCCATTACAAGCCAAAGGTCTAGAAGGAGAGCTTGAAGTGCTTCCTTTGGTGAACTTTGAAGGACCCATGACAAGAGCTAGAACCCAAGCCATTCAAGACCACATCAAAAGTCTTATTTTGTTGTAAAAAGCAAGTACTGTATGTAATAATCGATTACAACGTTTCTGTAATCGATTACACAAGTTAGCTGTCTGTCTGTCTGTCTGTCTGTTTTAATCGATTACGATGTATCTGTAATCGATTACCAAGCTTTTCTATCTGTTGTAATCAATTACGACGTTGTTGTAATCGATTTCACAGTACTGAAATGCTCTATTTTAATCGATTATTTTCATTTAAAATGGTACTGCAGCTTTCCTTTTGTTGTTTTCATGTAATGGGCTTTGATATTTCCGCAAATAGGCCTAAACTTACGTTTTTAGGTGTTTATTAGAGGCCTAGCCATATAAATACTCAGACTTTGCTATTTTTGGTTAACTTTGATTAATGAAATTAAGCATTTTGCTTGCATTGAGAGCTTAGCCTCTTGTTGGTTCTTGAGTGAAACCAAATTGATTCTTATCAAGGAAGCTTTCCTTTGTGGCAAATCCTCCTCTGACTTATTGCTCCGTTACGGATCGTGGCGTCATTCTTAATCATTCCTTAATCTTCTCCATTTTTCTATTTGAGTTTCAAACCCCAATTCATGGAGTCTTGAAGTTTGCAATCCGAAAACGATCCAAGCCAAGCATTCATGTCTTGGTAGTCATCACCAATTCTACCACTTCTTTTTCTCCTTTTGGGGTTATTTATGGTTTTAATCATTTATCTCCTCTTGATTTAATTCCTTTACCTAATGATTCTTCTATTTTGAGCAAGGATGGGCTTTCTAGAGCCACTTTTGTTAAAGATCTCCATGAGAAGGTGCGAAATCAAATTGAGAAGAAAATGGAGAAATATGCACGTCATGCCAATAAAGGGAAAAAGGCTATGGTATTTGAACCGGGTGATTGGGTTTGGTTACATCTAAGGAAGGATAGGTTTCCTTTTCAAAGGAAATCAAAACTTCAACCTCGGGGTGATGGACCTTTCAAGGTTCTTGAAAGGATTAATGACAATGCCTACAAGATTGACTTACCAAGTGAGTATGGGGTGAGTTCTAGTTTTAATGTCACTGATCTTTCTCCTTGTGATGTAGGTGTTTTGAATGCATATCCGTGGACAAATTCTTTTCAAGGAGGGGATGATAGAGGGCTATCTAAGGATCAAGCCAAAGGTCTAGAAGGAGAGCTTGAAGCACTTCCCTTGGTGAACATTGAACGACCCATGACAAGAGCTAGAACCCAAGCCATTCAAGATCAAGTCAAAAGTCTTGTCTGTTGTAATAAGCAAGTGTTGTATGTATTAATCGATTACAACGTATCTGTAATCGATTACACAAGCAAATCTCTGTATAGCAAATCCTGTCTGTTTTAATCGATTACAACGTATCTGTAATCCATTACAAGCATTTCTGACTGTTTTAATCGATTACAATGTTGCTGTAATCGATTACACAGTACTGAAACACTCTGTTTTAATCGATTACGCTTTGTTTTAATCGATTATTTTCATTTAAAAATGGTAGTACTTCTATAGATTTTTGTTGTTTTTGTAATGGGCTTTGATATTTCCGCAAATAGGGCTAAACTTATGTTTTTAGGTGTTTATTTGAGGCCTAGCCATATAAATACTCAGACTTTGCTATTTTTGGAAAACTTTGATTAATGAAATTAAGCATTTTGCTTGCATTGAGAGCTTAGCCTCTTGTTGGTTCTTGAGTGAAACCAAATTGATTCTTATCAATGAAGCTTTCCTTTGTGGCGAATCCTCCTCCGACTTATTGTTTCGTTACGAATCGTGGCGTCATTCTTAATCATTCCTTAATCTTCGCCATTTTTTCTATTTGAGTTTCAAACCCCAATTCATGGAGTCTTGAAGTTTGCAATCCGGAAACGATCCAAGCCAAGCATTCATGTCTTGGTAGTCATCAAACTCACAAGTGCTTAGGGGTCAAATTATCATTGAGCGTGGTCCACGCTATCTCTTGTAGAGATCTATTCTTTCTTTCAACTACCCCATTTTGTTGAGATGTTATTGGTGTTGAAAAGTTGTGAAGAATACCATTTTCTTCACAGAACAATTGAAACTTACCGTTCTCAAATTCTCCCCCAGGATCACTTCTAATTAAATTAATGCATACTCTTTTTTCATTTTGAACAATTTACAAAATTTAAAGAAGATATCAAAATACTAATCCTTGTGGTTTAAGAACATTACCCACATCCATTGATGATGACCAAGACATGAACGCTTGGATTGGATCGTTTCCGGATGCAAATTTCAAGACCCCAGTGATAGTTATTAGAACTTGAAGATAAAAAAGGTGGGAAAAATTAGGAAGATGATAATGGATAGCACCATGATCCGTATTGGAAAGATAAGTTGGAGGAGGGTTCGCCATAAAGGAAAGCTTCCTTGGTAAGAATCGATTTGGGTTCAACAAAGAACCAAGATGAGGCTAAGATCTCAGTTCAAGCAAATGCTTAATTTCATTAATCAAAAGTTATCCAAAAATAGCAATATCTGAGTATTTATAGAGTTAGCATATAGTAAAACCTAAAAACGCATAATTTGGGCCTATTTTAGTCCACATTTAGGCCCATTACACAAATAAGAAATTACTAAATTATGACATTACGAAAATTCTGAAAATTACGAAAATTAGGAAAATTACGAAAGCTATGAAAGGAATTGCGCTAAGCGCGATATTCACGCTAAGCAAGCTCTCCTGTAATCTTCAAGGTGCTCCAGTTCAGCTCCTTGCATCTTCCTCCATCCCTGCCCTTGTTAAATAGTCCAGCCATGATTCTCTTGGTCATCTCTTTTTGTAGAAGCTTGGTTTTGGACCTTGTCATTAGAACCTTCAATTCATGGAGTGCTTCTAGAACTTCATGCTCTTTGGATAGTCCTCTATCATCCCTATAAAAGATAGGAACACTTCACACTTAACCAAGAGGGGGGGGTGAATTGGTTAAGCTTGGTAAATTAAAAATTCTTTTGACAAAATCAGAGTTTTCCCTTAGGATCTTTATCACTTTGAAACCAAAAATATTTATTCAATCACAAGCTTAGTCCAAGGTATGCAATTGTTCAAAGTTAAATTGATAAGCAAGATAATTCAATCAATATATATAGAAAATAAGCAAGCACGAATTTAAACACAAGACTCAAGAGATTTATACTGGTTCACTTCAAACACTATGAAGCTACATCCAGTTTTCTTCCACTCAACACTAGAATGGAGTTCCACTATTTCAATTTTCTGTCTTACAAGTAATTACAAAGTCTCCCTTTATCAACCCTAGACAAAGTTCAGAAACCTAAAACACTATTAGGTTCTTAGAGACCAACCCACTGAGAATCCACTCAGCACACCCCTAGAGAAACCCTATCTCTAGATTACAAGCAAGAATCTTAATTACAATAGAAGTTCAATAGCAGTTCAAAAAACAGAGTACACCTTCAAAGCTAAGGAAAGAATTCACCTGATGATCCAATGAACAATGATGCATATGAATGAATGAATCAGGTTTAATAATCAACTCAAGACTCAGAAAAGCACATTTCTTTAGCTTTGACAAGAACCTTCTTGCTTCAAGAAACAATCAATAACCCATAGGTGTTTTGATGTAAGCAAGAACTCCCAGAACCCAGAAAACCCCAAGAAAGTATTTAGAATGCTTTATGTTAGCTCAGAATTCGAAATTGTCAAGTCGCAAATCAAGCACAGTGTGGGTTCTATTTATAACAAACATTTATAACTGCCTGTAATCGATTAATTTGTTTAACAGAATTCTGGGTATGGGCAACGAATCAATTAATCGATTATTTCGTATCGTAATCGATTATCACAGTGAGTTCTAGAAAAACTTGAAGTTCAGAATGCACTGAAAAGCACTGTGTAATCGATTACTGTTTTTGTGTAATCGATTATGGCAGAGAGCTTCATAAAACAGGAATCAGCCAAATGAACTAAGTAATCGATTACTGATTTTGGTAATCGATTATTTGTATAACAAATAGTAAAGCAGTAGTGTATAATGTAATCGATTACAAGTATTGGTAATCGATTAAGGCAGTGAGCTTATGGTTTTCTGTTTGGCTTTGGTAATCGATTAAAATGTTTCTCAGGGTTGTTTATATGTAAACTAAGGTTAAATAATCGATTAATCCGATATGTAATCGATTACATTGTTCTTTGATAAGTTTTCCAGAAATAGCTAGGAACAAAGTAATCGATTATTATGCCTAAATAATCGATTAAAATAGTGTAAAATAGTATTTTTCCAAAAACCTTTGTTTCAACTTAAACACTTAATCAAATTATCAAAGCCTTGTTAATTCTATGACTCTAAATGAAGATTTAAATGAATGATATGAATGCAATGCACTTGGATCACTAGATATGCTTCTTTCTTTACAATTAATTACAAGATTTTCTTCAAGTCTTCAAGGCATGTTGGAAGCTCAAAACCAAGCTTGATCTCTTGCCCATTCTACAAGTGCTTTCTTTGAAACCAACAATCCCCTCCTTCTTGAAAAGAATCTTTCCTCGGATTTGCATTCAAAACACCTATATCATAAGAAGAAAGATCAATGACATTAAAAGTAGAACTCACCCTATACACACTTGGCAAGTCAATCCTGTAGGCATTGTCATTAATCCTCTCAAGGATTTCGAAAGGACCATCATCCCTAGGTTGAAGTTTAGATTTCCTTTGGAAAGGAAACCTATCCTTCCTTAGATGTACCCAAACCCAATCTTTGGGATCAAATACCATGGTCTTTCTCCCCTTGTTGGCATGTCGTGCATATTGTTCCATCTTCCTCTCAATTTGATTTCACACCCTTCCATGGAGATTCCCAACAAAAGTAGCTCTAGAAAGGCCATTCTTACTCAAAATAGAAGAATCATTAGGTAAGGAGATTAAATCAACAGGGAATAATGGGTTAAAACCATAAACAACCTCAAAAGGACAAAAAGAAGTGGCAGAGTTGGTTACCTTATCATCAAGTCTAGGATTAGGATGTCGATACAGTACGGTGATGTTGTTGATGGGTCTACAATCTGTGCACATCCTCCACGTGCTATCTTTCTTGGGGACTAGGATGACCGGCATTGTACATGGGCTTAAGCTTTCCTTCACCCATCCTTTTTGCATCAACTCTTCAACCTGCTTTTGAATCTCCTTGGTCTCTTCCGGATTACTCCTATAGGCAGCCCTATTTGGAAGTGACACTCTCGAAACAAGATCAATTTAATGCTTAATTCCTCTAAAAGGAAGCAAGCCATGAGGTATTTCTTGTGGAAAGACATTCTCAAACTACTTTAAAAGTGTATCAAATCCTTGAGGCAACTCAAGGGCACTAGAAGACAAGCAGATATAATTTGGAATGAGTAAATACATTTCTTGAAGGATTATGACTTTGAGTTGTTATATCACCCTAGCAAGGCCAATGTAGTGGCAGACACTTTAAGATGAAAGTCATTACTTGTGTTTGCTATGATGATTCAAGAATCGTAGTTAATAGAAATGTTTAGAGATCTAAACCTAGCAGTGGAAGTAATGCCTAACAACTTGTGTTTTGGGACTTTGAGGATCACCAACGAATTTCTTACACAAGTTCAAACAACTCAACAAGGGGATTAATTCTTGCAAGATAAGATAAGGCTGAGTGTAAAAGAAAAATAGATAGAGTTCCATACGGATGCTAATGGACTCATCAAGTTCAAGGAGAGGGTGTATACCCCACACGAGTGTGTTGAAGGAAGTGACCTTAGAACAAGCACGCAAGAATAGTTTGAGCTTTCACTCAGGTTCTACAAAGATGTATCCAGACTTGAGAAGTAACTTTTAGGGGTATGATGTAACGCCTCTCTTTACCATCTCGTGCTTGGTTTATTTTAGATGAAATATTGTGTTCACTTTGTATTGAAATTAAATTAGTCATAAATTTTTCACGGAAATCCTTCTTCTCTTTGCTTACAATTTTTGTGTAATTTATTGGTAACAAGAACAACTTTCGTTTACCACGATCCATATACTTATAGTCCTTTAATACAAATGAAATTATTAAACAGTCTAAGTACAGTCTCAAATAATTCATCGCCAAATAGTTTACAAACAGCTTCGTACAAACAGCGCAGCACCAAATACAGATCAAAGATCATCAAAAACAGATAATCATCACACAAGCTTCATCACATCTTCTCGTACATCGTCAAGATCACTGTTCCTCTGCTCGCCCAAATAATTTTGGGGTCATCACAGGTGTCAACCACCGACACAAATAGGGTCAGTCTTGATAAACAAAATTTAAATATCAACACTACGGAATATATAGATAAACAATAATACAGAGATTTTAAATAAAACGTTTTCCTTGAAGTCTAATATTCTTTAACCCACAAATTAAATCACCTTTCTTCACACAACCACTTGTCATGATATGCAAGAAAATGCATGCTCATCCTATTATATGATGCATGACTGAGATCTCAGCAACATCTAAATAATTGTGGCCACTGTCAGATAACCCCACCCTCACCTTAGTGGAACGAACTTATCCATCCGGTCAGGGTAGCTCAGTGGCGCGTAGGATTATCACTCCCATCCATGTGATCATCATGGTGGTGTGGTCCTCACTGCGTCTACCCCCTAGTTATATGGACTCAGTTTAGTTATCTGACACATACACCTCTTTACGAGGATCACCTCTTTATGAGTAACGTCTCATCATCATCATCATCGTCATCAAATTCTACCCCACCGGGTAGATGCACATGAAATGCATGAATGATTCATTTTTCATCTTGTAAATTATCCTTTTATTTTCATCATAACATCACAGAGTCATTCTTACAGGGCCTTCATCCCCGACTCATCACAACCTCATAAGTCATCATCATATCATTACAATCTCATCACACATCATAGGGTCATCATCACAATCTCATCTCAACATCACAGATCATCATCACAATCTCATCTCATATATGTTTTGTATATTATTCTTTTATTCTCATCACCACTCAATATCACAGAGTCATCTTAATATTATTACAGGGTCATCATCACAGGGTTATCATCACAGTCCATAATATCATAGGATCATAGTCTTAAATCACATCTCATCATCTTGAATTGTTCAACATCACATATAGGTTTTTGTATTTGTTTTCATGCTTATAAATTATTTTACAAGCCATATCAAAGAACATTATTCCATAAATATACTGCCGTAATTAAACTCAACATATATTACAGCCACATCACACATATAATACAGCTTATATCCACAAGTGTTGTATAATAATTCAATTACAGCAACAACATCCATACCGCTTTTTCGTTAATTAGTTCACCGCTTATTTAACGGCATACAAATTCATTTAACAATAGCCTACAGACTCCTTTAACAACAGCATACAGATTTATGTAAAAACAGCATACAGATACAGCAATATCATACGAATTTAATACTGTAACAACGCATAGATTTATTTATTTACAGCATACAGTTATGTTTTCGTTTTTCAGCAACTACTATTTTCCCTACAACATTATTTACTTACAGACGTACTCAATTACTTTCATACGTTACAGCAACTAAAATATGCTAACAACAATATGTTACAGCAATTAAAATTATTTCATACAGCAACTAATTCAAATGCGTTATAAAAATCTTAATACACATACAACAATCCTCTTAAAATACAACAGCCATATATAGAAACATGTAACCAATTTTAGTTCATTAAAATTTCTATCATGCTTAGTTTTAATTCTAACATAGTAAAGATTCAATTGTCCAAATCATCTACCTAAAACCATGTTATTTTAACCATAGAAACTAAGTATTGAATTGTGGCTTCCTTCCTTTATCTAATTAAAATTTTTCTCTTAACTCTATCATAATTCAAGTGATGAAAGATCTTAAAAACTTATTTAGAGGTAAGCTAATATTTAAATTCTATTTATCAAAACTTCCCTTACCTTAAGTATTTCCTTCATTTGAACAAGCTAGCCTCCTCAATCTTAGCTTCACGTGGCCTTGCTTAGAGCTTGAATGTTTTCCTTTAATAAAAGTGATGGTTCAAGATGGGTACAAAGAGAACTTGTTATTGGAAGCAAATGAAACCATATGAAAGCTACACGGTTTGCTTCCTTTTGCTGATTGGAATGTTTTAATTTTGGTGATGGTACGGTGATGACTTGACTCTTGTATTCAAAGACTAAAAAAAACAAGACATAAGCAAATGGCAAGGTGCTGCACGGTTTTCTTTACTTGGCTGACCCAAAATTGTTCCCATTTATATAGCTAAATCAAAAAAATCAAGGCTTCCTCTCCTATGCTTACACGGATGGGAAACTTAGGGATAAGTCCATGTGACTTTTATTCCTTGCTATTTAATGTTGATTCCTCTTGTTCCCTTTCAATTGCACGGTTAGTCATAGGCTTGGAGGAATCCAATTTGCATTTTTCTTCCTTGCATTTAATGTAGATTCCTTTGGTCTAAAAAAAAATCTGCACCATGCTTGATTTTATTCCTTGGCCATTCCACCGTAGCAAGCTTCTTGGTTGCCAAATAATGTTTGCTTAGTTTATGCCAAATAATTTTTTTTCTTTATAGCTTGTTTTCTATTGGTTGATGGCCTAGATTCCTTGACCCACCTCTTTCAAATAAGTTGCACGGTTTGTAGCTTCTTTGGGATAAGCTTGAGTTGATTTTTTTCCTCTTCATTTAATGCATATTCTTCTTATTCCCTAAGACTTCTACTTGCTTGATTTTGATTGGCTATTCCCTTTCTTCTCTTGACTTTGACCCCCAACCATCTTGACTTGACTATTTCCTACGTGCCCTTCTCAATTATGTGGGCTGCCATGATTTTTTTTTTCCTACTCATAACCGTATCATCCTTTCTTTTTAAACCAAAACTTACACTTATTCCTTTTAGTTCTATGAAATATCCATCCTATTTTCTTATTGGTCAATTTCTTTTCAATTGATAAAATTACTAAACTATCTTAGTAATGACATCTATTTATCCCAAAATTAGTAGAAAACTTCAAAGACTACATCCATCATTTTCCTATAGTTTTTTGATACTTAAGTTAGTCTGTTTTGAGCTCTTTTCAAAATTTCTATAAAAATTCCTAAAAATTACTGTTTAGGATTTTCTGCCTCTAATCATGTTAATAATGTATTGGCTAAAGGTATTCTATCCCATACTCAGAATTTCATAATTTTTCTAAAGTCATCTTGGTCAGTTTTGACCCAAAGGGTATTTTCGTCATTTCCCTTAAATCCTTCTGTACTATCTCTAGTTAACATTTTACCCTAATAGTTGACTGTGATTCCAAAATTTTGGGGTGTTACATATGACATGAAGAAAGACGTAGCAGATTACATCGGTAAGTGCCTGACGTGTCAAAAGGCAAAAGTGGAATATAATAGACCTCCTGGGGAATTGCAACCCTTGGACATTCAAAAGTCGAAGTGGCACAACATTTCTATGGACTTCGTCTCCGGTTTACGAAGGACAAGATTTCTCAAGATGCTATATAAGTGATTGTGGATAGATTGACAAAGTCTGCTCGTTTTGTTCCTATTAACATGAAGTAACAATTGGAAAAGCATACTAATTTCTACATCAAGGAGATTGTCAGACTACATGGAGTGCCTGGGAGTATAGTTTTTGACAGAGATTCGTGTTTCACCTTAAGATTTTAGGGAAGATTAGTTTGTTATTCCATCCTCAAACAAATGGTCAAACTAAGAGGACTATTCAATCTCTTGAGGATCTGTTGAGAGCTTTTGTTTGGAGGAGAAAGGCAGTTGGATCGAGTGTTTTCCCTTAGTGGAGTTCACATTCAACAACAATATTCACGTTAGCATAAGGAAGTTACTATTTGAAGATCTATATGGATGAAAGTGTAGGATTCCATTGTGTTGGTATGAGATTGGTGAATCTCTTTTGATAAGGCTCGATATCTTACGGAGAACCACACAACAAGTGAAGACTATCAAGGATAAGATCAAAGTGGCTCATGACAGACAAAAGAGTTACTATGATAGGAGGAGGAAGCCCCTAGAGTTCCAAGATATGGATCATGTATTTTTGAAGGTTACTCCCATAACTGGAATTAGAAGGTCTCAAAAATCTCAAAAGCTCTCTCCAAAGTTCATAGGTCCCTACTAGATTTTAAGGAGAATTGGCTCTATTACTTATCATGTTGCCTTACCTCTGAACCTATCTAATCTGCATCCTATTTTTCATGTGTCTTAGCTTCAATAATATGTTCTTGATCCTTCCAATGTGATCGAACCAGATCTTGTGCAAGTAATAGACAATATTACTTATGATGTGATACCTCTGAAGATCAAGGATTTGGCAGTTAAGCGGTTGAGGGGAAAGATCATTCCCTTAGTGAAGGCGATTTGGAGCGATGAGGGTGATGCTACGTGGGAGTTAGAGGATAAGATGAATGAATCACATCCACATCTTTTCCAAGGTAAGTTAATTTCTAGGACGAAATTCCTAAAATGTTGGGATAGTTGTAACATCCCAATTTTCTAGATTGGGAAATTCAGAGTACAAATAGCTTGTGTTTATTTTGATATGCAGTGTAGTAACATTATCTTTAGTTAAATAATTAATATAAGAGATAGAACCATCGTTGGATGGTCAAGTGACCTAGATTTTAAGTGTTGAGTCCAGGAAAAAGTGGTTTAGATGTAGAAAACCCTTAGTCAACTGTCAGTCAACAAAGTCAACTACAGTCTAGAAAGTCAAAGTAAGAAAATCCTTCATTAATGATAGTTTTGTAAATAATGGCCTTTTAGGATAATATGAGAGATTTAGACTAATTAATGAAAGATTAGAACACTAATGTATCTAGATGTGAGAAACAACTAGTTTAATTAATAAGGGAAAAGGAGAATTAATTTCTCACTTACTTTAACTATTTTTAGTTAAGTCTAACTAAGGGAAATAATAAATGAATCAACTACTCTAGGATCAATTAAGAAGTTAGAGCTTAATTAATGAACTAAATAGAAGCTTAAGTCATTAAGATCGGTTAGGAGAAAAAAATAGGAAAACCTAGAGGACCCTATAAGTGGATCCTCATCTAAACCTAAGATCCCTATATATAAAAGGAGAAGCGCATCCCTCCCTTCTTGTTGATGCCACCAGTTTTGGAGGAGAGAGAGGGTGTCTCTTTTTTCTCTTTATCATGCTCTTGTTTGGCGGTGTGGTGAGGTGAAGTGAAGAGCTTTAGGCGAGTTTCCCAAGCCCTTTTCTCATTCTCTACTTCATCCCTCTCTTCTCTACTCATAAGAGCCTCATGTTCTTCTCTTGCTTCATTTTCATGGCTATGTCCTTGGGAGTGCTCAAGGATTCAACCCACCCCATACTCATTTCTTTGTGTCAACAAAGAGGTAAGGGAGGAATACTTTGTCACTTAGAACCTACGCTTTGATGATGAAAAGTTAAACTTCATTTATGTTATGCTTGAAAACAATATGAATAGCACACAAACCAAGAGGGGGGTTCTTCTTGCCCCTTTAAAAATCATAGTTTAATGGATCGTATCACAAATCAAACTTAGAATGCCTTTGATCAATCAACCTCCAATCTTTACGAGTTTTACAATCACTCTTAATCAATCCCAGACTAAGAACAAGACATCTAACACCTATAGACCCTTTGTGATCAAGACTTAGAGAAACAACCCTTCTCTAATTCCCTCTAGAAAACATATTCTAGAAAAACTCTAAGAAGCTATTGCACAAGTTACAAACACAAAATTTCTTAAAGAAATACAACAATGTAACAAGGAGAGATACAACCTGGGATCCAATGCAAATTTATGCAGATGATTAAAGAATCTTGAACCAAATGTTGAATAGAAATTTCAAAACAATCTCTTCAAAATTTTCTCTTTAGCAAGTGCCCAAAAGGAAATCCTCACAAGGTTTCTAGATGTTTGTTGAAATAATGAATTTGTGGGTCATACACTTAGTAAATTTTCTATCAAAAGAATGGTTTTCAAAATTCATTATATCAAGTGCAAACAAGCAACAACTATTTATAGAAAAACAGTTATAACTACCACTAATCGATTAATTCAACTTGGTAATCAATTACAAGTCCTAAGTAATTGATTAAAGTGTTCTTCAGGCTTTCTAGAAAAAATGATGAGCATTGTAATCGATTAAACCAGTGAGAAAACATTTTTCCCAAGACTTGAAACATGGAACACTTAGCTTTTTATGAAGTTATGAAAAACTTGAGTTTTAGAAAAGCTTTTTAAGAAACTTTGCTTCGCAAAATCATGAATGCAAAAGCATGAATGTTTTTCATGATACAATAATGAAAGAGATTTATGCGAAGGATCATAGGAGGCATCAACTTAGACAAAATCATACACAAATTACAAATGTCATTCAATTAATTGGCATGTAAAAAGCCTAAACATTATTGTCTAAGACCATTAGCTTCATGGATCATCTTTTGCTCCCCCTAAGTCTAACAGAGCTTCTTTTTGTGTTTTCATGGAACTCGAAATTATGTGTTGTGACATTGTGAATGATATCTGCTGTTTTTTTAAAATTTTGGACACATAAATGAGTTCCTTGACCCCAAAAACCTAGGAAAGCATACATGATATGTCTCATTTGGAGTTGTATAGCATTTGGAAACAAAATTTTATGTTAGGGCAAGTTATGTGTGCATATTCCTTTGTTTTTGAAATTTTAAAGTTAAGGCTTGAATCTATGTATATCGACCTCAAAATTGAACTCACAAGGTCCAAAAACCAAGGGTTAGACATAAAATACACCCCATTTGAGTTATTATAGCTTATGGAATCACAATTTCAAGTTTTGCTCGTTTTTGCTAAATCTCACTCTATTTTGCAGAACTGCACCTATGTGCTTGGTTTCTGTAGATTTTGACTATGGAAATAAGTTTCTTATGTTTGAAAACATAGAGTTTGATATAATTTTTTCATAAAACAGATTTCTACAACCCTTGGAAATTAGAAATCAAATTTTCTGAACTTCATTAATAGGTGCAAGGGCAATTCAGGTTTTAGGGCCAAATAGGTATGGTTGGCAAAGAGGGCCAGCCTGCAAAAAATGGGGCGGGCTGGCCCAGCCCACCACAGATGCGGGGCAGGACGGGGTGGGGTGGGCTGGCCCACTTTTGGAAAGTGGGATGGAAATGCTAGCCCACCCCGCTTTAATGCGGGCCAACCCGCTTAAAAAATAAAAAAATTAATTTTTTAAAAAATACAAAAAAAATACAAATGTGATAATTAAAAAAAACACAAAGTTAAATAAAAGTAAACAATTTAAAATTAATGCTAAATAACTGATGTCATGTGATAATTCACAAAATTACACCACTTGTAAATGAAATTTATGGATGTAAACTGTCCAAAGTATAATATGCTAGCAATGAAAGTATCAGTATCATAAACATTTTGATATTAAAACTTAGAAGTTAATTAGAATACGCTGAGATGCAAAAGAGCATAAATTAAAATAACATACTTATTTCAAAATATGTTAAATATATCTATTTAATTTTAAAATTTAATATTTTAAATAATATTGGCCAAGCGGGCTGGCCCGCTCCAACCCACGTTTGGCCCGCTCCAATTTTTAATAGTTGGTTAGAATTGTCAACACAGCTCGCATTTTTTTGCGGACTAAACGGGCCGGCCCAGCGGGCCAGTCCTGTTTTGCCATCCCTAAATAGGAGAGGTTTTAGGAAATTTTGAATTCAAAAGTGAGTTCCTGACATTTGAAAACCTTGAGATGTATATAAGGTTGGTCCCAAATGGATTTCTACATCAATGGGAAAATTGATTTCAAAGTGGGAAGTGATGTACAATTCCAAATGAGACTGGAGCATGAACATGTTGGAAATGCATGGAATAAAAAATGTGAATTGTAGAATGTGTTGCTTACTTTTGATTGAGAATTTATAATGAGAAAGACTAAGAATTTCTATGTTATATGTTGTAAGACCAAGTGAGTGTGGCCACTTGGCAAAACATGTTGCATGTTATGAATGTGGTCTTA
The DNA here is from genome assembly GCA_013407115.1 of Glycine latifolia. Classification (NCBI taxonomy): domain Eukaryota; kingdom Viridiplantae; phylum Streptophyta; class Magnoliopsida; order Fabales; family Fabaceae; genus Glycine; species Glycine latifolia. The sequence goes on from CM023956.1 coordinate 2,768,477, forward strand.
TTAATAATCTTACATGTTGCACGTTGCATGTAACATGTAACACACTTTGCCAAATGGTCACACTCAGTTGGTCTTACAACATATAACATAGAATTCCCATAATTTCACATTGTAAATTCTCAACCAAAGTAAATAATACTTTTTACAATGCACATCATTTATTCCATGCATTTCATACACATTCGTGACCTATTATCATTTGGAATTATACACCATTGCCCACTTTAAAATCAATTTTACCGTTGACGTAGAAATCCATTTAGGACAAACCATATATGCATCTCAAGGTTTTTAAATGCAAGAAACTCAGCTATGGACTCAAAATTTCCTAAAAATCACTCTCATTTGGCCTTAAAACCGAACTGCACTACACCTATTAATAAAATTCATAAAACTTGTTTTCTAATTTCCAAGAATTGTAGAAATTTGTTTTACACAAACTTATCAAACCCTAGGTTTTCAAACATGAACTCATTTCCATGGTCAAAATCTAAAAAAATCAATCCCATAAGTACAGTTCGTTGATTGAGCATTTTCTTTTTCTTCGTAGCTTATTTGACCTCTCTAGGACTCTTATTTTCTCACATTAACTCAGTTTTGATCATAGACAAATAATTGAACTTAATTGATAATTGTTGCTTATTTTT
>CM023956.1:2769223-2782519 GCA_013407115.1 Glycine latifolia
CTAAACCGTCCAACTATAACCAGAAGATTGCTCCCTGAACCAGGAACACCAGAATATAAGGAGCTTTCAACCGATTATCAAAAGGCTTACCTGAGAACAATTACAAGAAAGGTTGAGGCCCTTGTGGACCTTTCAGTGATAGAGATATTGTCAAGACATGCTTCTGATGAGATCTACCTTGGGGAGAGGGACAATGATGATTGGACTGATGACCAAAAGGCAATTCAAGCCTTTGAAAAGTTTGGAACCAAAGCTGAAGGCAATTGAGGCCAAAATCAATTGGAGGAACAAAGATTCAAGCCTTAGCAACCGTAATGGACCGGTTAAGATGCCTTACACTGTGCTTATTCCTTCGAGTAAAGAGGCAGGCCTCACTTTCAGAGGAATTCCTAACAGTGTCTCTATCTAAGGAGTGCGCTTATGTGTGGTTCTCTTTCCAAACCTACGTTACCTTTCATCGACGAATAAATATGCAAGCATATAATAATTGTCTTATGTATTCTTAAGTGTTTTATGTGGACGTTATCTAGTTTTCGTATTGAATAAGAATGGTATCACCATCACTTTGTTTTTACTATCATGTTCACCCGTAATATATATGTAAGTTTGATATCCCAAACTATAATTATGAAATCAAATTTCTCTATGACACCAGTTGGGATTTTCACATGGACCTATTACACATCTTGACTTTGAATTGGTCGGGTATCCGAATTCCTCTCTTTATGGCATTTACAATGCAGTTTATACATATGCAAGTTGCTTAAAAATAAGTCTATTGCTTAACAAAATTTATAGTTGAGGTATTTGACATGATATTTCTTATACAAATGTTGTTGCTTGTTGCATAATTATTTTTAAATAGTAAAAAAGATATGTTTCAGATCACGAATCAACAGAAAAACAAAAATGAATTAAGTTAAATACTTATTTTAACAACTATAACATTGAAGTACATTTTTTAGCAAGAGTTCTTATTTATATGACATTACAAGGTTCACAAATTTAAAATAAATAACTCATTTGATCAATTACACATTGTAAAATCTTAAGGGTATGTATACTTTTATCTTTATTTCTTTATTTTTTTTACTTTTTAATTACGAAATTATCACTTTTTTTTTTCAATTTATTTTCTATTTTTAGATTTGTATAGAAAGTGAAAAAATGTTTTCATTATTTCATCTTACGAACATTTAAAAATAGGAAACAGATAGCAAACAAGACAGCAAACAAGACGACAATTTTATAATTAAAAGGTAAAAAAGAAATGAAACTGAAGAAATACTAAATAGACTCTAATCTTTCTGTGTCCAATGATGTGCCTTGGAGTTTTGTTTTTGGAGTGACATTAAGGGTGCATTCTGTGTCCAATGATTGATTTAGGAATCACATTTTTTGGAGGAGTTTTGCGAGGATGATTTTATATATATATATATATATATATATATATATATATATATATATATATGATGCTAGCATTGGTTCTGGTTCCATTTTAGTAACATAGTTGTGGGGTATTGTATGGTATTACTATTAAGCTGGTTTGGGAGAGGGGGTTTAGAAACATCAAAGTTTAATCAGATTCTCAAAAGAGGGGTAAATTAGTATCAAGATAAGTTTTTCTCTCTCTAGATTTTAGGATAATTATTATTTTCCTAAATCCCTGACAATTATTTTAAAATGTAGATAAATGACAGAAATTATAAGAATAAGTTTAGTAAATTTTATACTAACATGAAAGAACTAAGTGAAGATAAAAAAACATATAGTAAAAAGGCTAAATAATTTTGATTAATACATGGACTTTTTTAGGTCGTCCTTTATTTGATATAATAATGTATTTTTATATATATATATAAATTTTAAATAAAAATCATAGGTTTAAATAAAAATTTATATATGAAAAAATATATTATTATTAAATCAAAATTAATTGTTACAAAATTTATTATGTAAATTTATGTATATTAAATATACATTAAAAATTTTAATGTTTTATATAACAAAATTAATTATTCTTTAACATAATTGATATATTAGTTTAATATTTTATATAATGATATTAATTATTTTTTAACATAATTGATATATTAGTTCAATTGGTTATAGTGTCATCTTAATGACAAAAATGTCATTAATTCAATATATGTATGATCCATATAGGCATATCTCTTTTACTATGTCTCCTTTTCGTTATATAATTTTAATATCTTTCCATTATCCATGAATATATTAATTAAAAGCAATGTGTAAATAGAAATTTTTCACAAAATTCAACAAGAATTTATAGAAATAAAAAGGAGCTTGTTGAATTCCTTCGATTAGCTTTTGAATAGTCATATACTTTCAATGTGGATTTTTATTTTTTTACATTAATTGAGATTAAAAAAATATAAAATTGGTTTTTGATCAACAACCAATAATGGAATGCATTTTTTACAGTAATCGAATGCATTTAAGAGTCAATAATAATGTTTACTCATATTTAGAGTACAAAAAAAATATGACTATTTACTATTTTTTTAATTAATGAAAAACGTTAGATATCAATAACCTTGTTTTTCAGTATTTTTACCAAAATAAGTTGGCGTGGTTTATGCTTAGTAACGTAATTTTTTCTGCTTTTTTCCCCAGAAAACATGTGCACCTAGACCACTAAATAATTGGAAAAAAATATCAATGAACAAAATACACTGGATGCAAACTAAATAAATAAATAAAAAAACTCGTTTAATTTAATTAGCAAATAAGTCTAGTCCAATGCGGGATAGAAGAAGCGAACCATACATACATATATTACATAAGCCCTCTTACATTTGTAAGAGCTTTTCTGCTCATTTGCTTGAATAATTCATTCATCATCCTCTCATTATATACTTACGCTCCGCCTCTTCTCTATGCTCATGACCATACAATCTGAGTCCCTCCCCAAGCAATCACACGATGATCAGGACCACGACCACTACAATTGTTCCAACTACTTATCTGTGATCATTGATTTCTTTTATGACTCTCAATTTCTTATCTAAATATTCCGAAATCAAGGGAATTAGGTCTAATCAGATCTTGTCAAATTGATTAACAGGCTGCAATTGAGTTAGGATGCTTGGGGTTTGACTGAATAAGGTTTTGGTTTATTTTCTGATACCTTATTCAAATAACTTGTGCACTACAAATACCATTTTATTGTTCTGACTTATTATTTTTTCTCTTCTGATACGAAAATGGTTTCCCATACATGATTGACCACAAAAAAAGGTATTTTTTCATACAATTTTTTTTAAAAAAATATTTGTTATAGTGCGTTCCTATAAATGAATCGTGACATTATTTCTTCTTCTCATCTTTTTTTTTTATTGATTTCTTTCATTGTATTTTTATAGTACTCTGGAAAAAATTAATTCCTATCTAAATGTGCATGTGTGTTTTGTTGTTTGTTGTATATATGTGCTTATATATTTTGGTATATGTTGCTCGAAAATATTTAATGTTCAATTTTAATTCTTCTTAATCACAAATTCCTATCTCATTTCAACGTGATTAAAACTACATTTTCTCATGAGTCATGATATGTAAATACTCATATTTTTTTATAGACCTATGATCTAAGAACCATCTTTAATTTATCTCTATCTCTCTCCATCTGTCAAATTACATTACTTATAAAATTTATATTTTTTTCATTTTTATCTTTCTCTATCTTTAATTATCTCTATCTCTCTCCATATGTCAAATTACATTACTTATAAAATTTATATTTTTTCATTTTTATCTTTCTCTCACTAGGTGTTCATCAAGATATCAGGTGTGTTGTTGCATAATTATTCTTTTCCGGTATAACAGTAAACCAATCTTTGAATACGTATATGCGTTTTGGATATGTTAAATTTACCTATCAACAATAAACCAACAAAACCATTTTTTTAAGTGATAAAACTATGCTTAAAGCCCAAATTAATCGCCTTTTTTTACAAAACCCATTGCCAAGTAACAGTCTTAAGAGTCATAATAACTCCGGAGAATTCTACTATATCCCACCCCGATGTTGACAATCCAATTAATATGCAGATTAAGTGAGTAAGGACTATGTTAATCTATGTAAACACGTACAAACTTATTTAATGATCCATTTAACCTGTGGGTTAAAACTAGCTCTCACAGACTATTTTATTTAATACTATCAATTATTGTTTAATGTATTTATTAGAATTAGGAAATAAAAAATGAAGACTTAGGAATTTTCTATTTGAATATTAATCCATGCAAAAAGAGGGTCGTTACTCGTTAGTCTAATCCATTATCCATGGTGGGGATATAATAGGTGAACCGTATACATAATTCGTAAATCATCCTCAGTATCATAATAGGTGAACTCTAGCTACGTACCGGGCACTAGGGATTATCGATCATAACCAGTGGCATTCACTCTTGTTCGTTTTTCTTTACTCATGGCTGCGCAACCTTGGCCACCTTCTGAAGGTTGTGAAGCGTTGCAGTGCCATGCCATCATCTTCATCTTCACATTACATGTCTAGCTCTTTCTTTCCGTTCATGAATTGTACTATGAGTAGGGGTATGATCACAAGCACACACCAATAACTCACCATTTCACCAACCCAAATATTATTAAATTAAATTTTGTATATAAAAGTTCTTTTATATATAAATACATACATATATATATATATATATATATATATATATATATATATTCCTTATAAATAACATACCAAATAAATAACACATTTCCTTCCATTCGATTTCAAATATATAAAAAAATAATTCTTCTTCGTCTCAAATATAATGATTTTTTAAGACAAAAGGTGTTCAAAGACCATGGCAATAAAAATACTGATTCCAGACAGATTAGCATTACTTCTCTTAAACCATAAGAAAAATTTAACTAATTCTATCTTATTTAATAATATTATTCTTAAAATGACAATATATTGTAATGATTTAATGAGACCCGGGAAGTATAATAGTTATTTATTAATTATTTATTTATATTAACAATTTGTTGTTTCATATTAACTATAAAATTAAGAATATTTTTCACGTGGGTCCGCTTTCTTCTACCATCAATCCATTCAAACATGCATGCCATAAGCCCTAACAGTAACATTTTCCTTCTATCCTTTCACTCATGGCGTCGCAATCTGAGCTCCTCGCAATTGACGATGAGCAGAAAAAGGAGAACCGCCACCATTGCTCCTCGCTTGCTGTATCAGGACGTACATTCTATATTTCTTAGAGTAACTTTAGTGGGGGATCTTGGAGAAGGATCTTCAACTCAAAATCTCTCTTTTCCTATATTCACCACTAAAGAGGAAAAGCAGATCTACACACGTGGAGATCCGGATCTTCTCCAAGAACCCTAAAGATCTGCACAGAGTTCAAAAAAAATAATTTTTTAAGTGACAAGATGAAAAAAAATGAAAAAAATAAAATTAAAAGTTAAAATTAATTACTTAAAATTAATTATATGCTTTATTAATATTCATATATTTTTGCATGCTTTATTAATTAAAATTAATTACTTAATTAATTTAATTAAATTTTAAATATTTAAAAGTGGGGTCCATGTGAGACCCATTAAAATTATCTAAGATCTCAATTTGGGATCTACCAATAAAGGAAAAAAATGTCATAGATCTTAAGAGATCTTCAATCCTATGTAACGCTATGGGATCCACCAAAAAGTGGTCTAAGATTCTAATTTGGAATCTACCACTAAAGATACTCTTATTTCTTTTGCTGCTTGTACAAAAAACTGTTGGGAGTTGTTCCATCATCAATGCTTGTCTCAAGTTCCAATGCATTGAAATTCTCAACTTTGAGTGCAAGACTCAATCCTCCAACTACTTTCTTAAGAGTCACATTCTTTGAGTGACTCAATGTTTCTCCATCTTCCTCATCTATATAAAGTTTATAGAGTATGATATTGAAACTTCTTCTTCTTCATTCCTTTTTAGATTGAGAGAGTGAAAAATCCAGAAAGGGATTTTGTGAGAATACGTCTAGAAAGATATTTAAGTGTAACCTTTTTAGAGATGTTTGAATACCATCATACTTAGTGATGCTTGATTGTACTTCTAGTAAAAGGTTAGAGAAATTTAACTCTTGTAACTCATTATTTTTATAATGGAAGTTTGATTTTGGACTAGTGTCCCATGGATTTTTTTACTTCACATTGAACAATGTTTTCCCACGTTAAACAAATTGATTGTGTTCTTCTCTATCTCTCTCTTCTTGCATTTTATTGTTTCGCTTCCACAATCGATTTGAGGGTTCGCCTTGACCCAACAAAAACTTGATCTTTCTCCAACTTTATGTATGTTTCTAGTTTCTATATCAGATTTTGTGTTTTTTATTCCTTTTTCGTGCCTTTACAAAAAAAAAAAATTGATCTTTTGCCTAGTTTGAAGTTTATGGGACAAGTTTAATTTATTTTAAACAGGAATGATGACACAAAAACTGGGTTCGAAATCAATCGGGGTTATGGAAACTAATTCTCTCCCGTAGCTAGCTCAAATTTTTTGTGCAATGTTATGATGGTTGTGAGTTGTGACAAGTTAAGATTTTTAATTAAACTCCCAAACCAATTTCGGAAAACATACATATATAAAATAAAATATGAGGACTTAAAAGAAAGGGTTTGAATTTCATCCTTTCATAGAAAGAATTCAAAATTTGAGATGCCTTCTTAAATATTTTATTCAAGGTACGTACAAATATACGAACATCTTATGAATCAAAACCTTAAATTATTTATCCTAATTTTGGCCATTAATTAAAATGAGAAAGATGGATAAGGTTCAAGATGATCTTTATTATTAATTACTAGTTGAAAGATACACTCTATGCCTCTATCTTTATTTTTATGAAAAAGAAAAAGAAAGTACTTAAATAAAATAGTAATAATAGCTTTTTTTATGAGAAATAATAACAGTTATATTTTAAAAGATTATGAATAAATAAATAATATATACATCAAAGTGAGATAATTATCTTTATTAACAATTATAAATAATATAAAACAGATAAACAATCCTATGTATGCATCAATTCAAACACTAATACCAACTGATTGGAAATACATAAATAATGTACAATTATATCATGTTGATAATATATACTTTTTGTTTCTTTTTAATTATTGGATTTTTAAAAAAAATTCTATTTATTTTTTATTTTCAAATTTATGATATTATTAATTATTTTTTTCAATTATATTCTTATATTTGATCCAATTTTTAATTAATCTAGACATGTGTATTTATTGTGAAGTAGAAATAAAAAAGAATAAATTAAAAGAAACCTCGTGACAACTAATATTCATCAATATTAAAATTATCATAAATCTTACTTGCATAACTGATATTAATAATCTAAAATTAATCCAATAATTAAACATTACTAATCTACAAAATTTCAACGATTAAAAGATTAAAAGGAACAAATGCTTAGATGTTATGCTCCTGCCTTTACTAATGTTCATTGAGAATAACCAACATTCTAGACTCTTGAAGGCCATGACAAAGAAAATAGGTGCACCTTTGTATTCAGCAGGAATGGTTAAGAATTAGGATTAATGAACTCAAAATAAACAAAAGCACCATACAGTACGAGGAACCAATTGACAAAATATACCCAACCTTGAGATGCATGTAGATACAGGAACTCAACACAAGTCTCATTTAATTTTTCACTTTTCATCAGCATAGTCTATGCCGCAGAATGCTTTGATTCGCCACTTAGATTCTAATGCCTTTTTTTGTTGCATAGAAACGTAGGTATTCATAATGATCAAATTAATGGCTTATAAGTCTTCGATGCACTTCATCAACTAGCTCTTCTGGTGTTTGAACCATCTTGCCGCCAAGTGAAAATAGTCCCATGGAGTACCTTTCCTTATTTGCATTTATAATCACTCGGTGTTCACGACAGAGTATCCTATCGTTACTCCAAACCTAACAAATGAAAAACAAGAGCACAATTCTGTAAATTTATTTGACAATTTCTCTTGCTGTCAATATAATGAACTCCTGTCATATTTATGAAGGGTGGTTTGAATAAACGTACAACTTAATTAAAGTCTAATACAATAAATATTTAATAGGTACACACTTATATATAAGTTAGTTTTTAAAATCGGCAACAAAATAAGGTTAAATCTATTTTTATACAAGCTATAAGTTCTTTGCACAAGATATATCATGAAGGATTTGTTGAAATGAAGTGAAAACAACTTATAGACACGTTATAAACTATTTTTATAAATTTTCTCAAATACTTGTGCAAGTGGTTATCACATAATTAAGTCTAAATAAACCGTAAATAAACTGACACAGGTCAAGGGACCAAGACTAAAGCTAGAAAAATACTTATCTTAGATGCTATATATATATATATATATATATATATATATATAATAGATAATTCAAAACATTTTCATTCATGAACGGTTTTGTACTTTAGTCAGATGCACATGTGAAAATGACCCACCTTAAATGCATCGCCTGCCAGGATCAGAAACATGAAGGGTGAGAAACCAATATCAATCCACTCTCCATTTTTCAATTTTACTTGCAAACCATTTACATTATATTTTTTATGCAAATGGTAAAGAAGGAGGTGTCCGTGTGAGCATGAAATCCCAAAAAAATTTCATCTTTCTGCGGCACTCTATATTTGAAGCTCCGGAGCATGTAGTTGGTTGATTCGAGAAGGGAATCACAGTGCGTTTGGTCCAAACTATAGCCATCAAACACCATTCTTTTAGTCATATGGTCCAATTCTACCAGCAGCTTTTCATAGAAACTAAGAGTCTCACTACGATCACAACATGAAAAGTTTAAAACAATAGTCAATAACAGCAACATATAGCATGACTATTAAAACAACAACAACAACAACAAAAACCTTATCTTATCGGCCACATTGATCACACGATCATACCATTCGACTCAGTTAAAGAAATATACATGACTAGGAAATAGGAATGTAGATGAAAAATCAAACAACACAACTAAATTAATTTTAGGAAGTACCAGAAATGATCATATCCTGATGGCCACATTAGTTTGGCGAAGTTTTGTACTCCTTCCATGGTCAATGGACCATTGATTCCTAGGAATTCATATAAAGGGAGATGAGCAAATTGTCCATAATAGCCATGTTAGGGCCTATCACTTATCTTTTGCATTTTTGTTTCCAATGGAAGATCAAATAGTTCTTCCATTAGAGTAAAAACTGAGTTGTAAAGCTCCATAGGAACTTTATCACACAGGGCATAAAAACAGCCATGATCCTCTAGTGCATTCCGAATCACTTGGCATGCTGAACCCCACTTTGCTGTACCAGGTTTCAACTCCTCATCAGTGAAGTCCACAACAGGAAACTTGCAAGCTGTTTGGGAACCCATATCATATCATCCTAATAATATTAATTTCTAATCTTTCCACGAGCAACTGCAAACACTATGTTTGCACTGTTAATCAGATTTATTTAAGTGCCTCTATACAGTGGAATTCATTCTCGAGGCTTAGGCCTTTGCTCTTCTGATTACTTCATAAATCCATCTTAATTTTTATGAAGAAAAGGGTATAGCAGTAATACGTTAAAAAAAATTATATCCATACACAAGTTAAAAAAAAAACTACTTACACTATTATCCATTGACTCATCCTTATTCGAAAGTAAAATACTATTATCCTCATATATAAAAAAGACTATTTTCAAATTTATATTTATGATCAATAAATCATTAAGACATAATTTTATCATTATTTTTATGTATAAAGATATAAGATGAAAATTTAATTTTAATTAAATAATAACATGAAGCGACTTTTGATACTACAGTCTTATGCTTTGTTAGGACTATAAGTAAAATAAAGAAGGAGAAACAAAAGAGTGATAAAAGTTAAAGAGAAATAGAGCATAACAATAAGAGACGTATTGTTTGAATAAAGAAAAAAAGTGAAAACAAGTATAAAAAAATACTCTTTCCTCTATTATGGTGGGGAAGGCTTTTTATATAATCCTAAAAGTAATTTTTTATCCTAGTCTCTTCTTTTTTAATAAATAATAAAGAATTAAAATGGTTTTTTCTATTTTTCCTTTTTTTCCATTAAACTAAATAAAGGGTTAACGTTTGTCCATGTGCATGTCTCCCTGGCTATCCCCCCCCCCCCCCCCCCCCCCCCCCCCAAGTCTCTCTTACGTATTCCTCAAGCAATAATTCACATAATTATACACTTTAATTTAATTAGATATATAGCATTTAAAATTATAGATATGGAAATTAAAATTATTTATAGACCAAATAAAGGGATTGGAATATTAGTGATGAAAGCAATAATAGGTCAAAGAAGCATTACTCATTTACTTAAGGTTTGCAACATGTAATATGAGCAAAACTCGAAAATTTTATATTGGAGCCAGAAGTTGATAGAAGAGGAATATTATATTCCCGTGGTACAAAACAGTATACATAAATTAAACAAACCACAAAAGGATGTGAAAATATGAAATATTATCATGCTCTTGTTGGAAAACAATCATTTCTCGGAGCATATAGAATTTTTTATGATACCATTCGTACCAAAATATTTCATTTAATTTGTATTTTTATTATATCACAGCTAAGCCTATTCCAAACTCGTCCAGGCCTAGCTAATAGGGTTGCCATGTTATGTGAGCACTTTGTGGGTCTGTGAATGGCTCAAAACCTATAATGGGTTGGCAAGAACAATAAAGAAAAGCCAATGGATAATGATAGTAACACTTCTTACGAATATTCGTGTGCATTTACTTAATTAACACTAGTATCGTGTTACACGGGAAAGATTTTCTAGGACATTGTTTACCTATATATTTCCGAAATTTGTTTCCTTCATCCCAACTTGAAGACATAATCAGGTACAGAAAAGTCTGCATGATTAAATATTATAATAAGGTTAGCTTGGTCTTAAATATAACAAATGAGAAACACTAACAAAATTCAATTTAAAATGCACGTGATGGTAAAAAATAGTTTCTTTTTTTTTATACATCAGAAAGAAAACAATAGTAATTCTATTTTTAATGATGGAGACATTTTGCTAAATTAACTCTTTGTGATTTTTCTCTTTCATATTGAGAGAGTTTTTCTCATTAAATTTTTTGGTCTCTTTCTTCTTTCTTCTACTCTTACTCTCTTTGTTTTTCTCATTGTACATTTTAATTAATTACACGGTATAAAAAGTTACTGATATTTTCTATCATCGTGCATATTAATTTGTTAAGCTCTCCTGTTCTTGATTCCATACAATAGACACTTAGACAGCTTGCAGCTAATTCTTGGAACCGTAGAAAAAGCTAGTAAAACACATGAAGAGAAACATCAAACGTTGTGCATAAAGATAAGAGACAGGACTATGACAAAAGGTGGTACCACAATTAATCTCTGCGTAATTGTTATAAAAATTAAAATTGTGCTGTCTAATACCATTATCTATTGAAAATAATTGTACGGAAGTTGATTAATTTCTAGGGTGGTCCAGACACAACTTGTACATATCATACCAATACATGATATGTCAAAGATCCGACAAGAGCATGATTCCCTTTTTCTAAGTTCAATTAGTATATTTTACTAAATGGTCCTCCACCAATCAATATTCTTTGATTGTCATGGTCTAACCTTTCAAAGATTACATACATAATTTAAATATTCAATAACATCAAAGTGCTGCCTTAAGTTTAAATTCATTCATCTAATCAAATATTTCATACATTATAATATAATAATTCAAATATAATAGGAACATTATTCATTAGACAATTTTTATTTGTCTAATCGCAATGTCATGATTATATATACTTATTTTTAAGTTCTTACGTTGCGTTGGAAGTTGGAACTCAGAATCATTGGCCTCCAATTAATGATCTTGTTTGGTCAGAACTATGGTTGATGACTTGGTGGAGGTCCGGACTCCTGTAGCTTAGAAGTCTAAATTGGTGGATGTTTTTGAGGTGTGAAAGTTAGTAGTAAATTTCTCACTAAAGTTGTCTTAAAAAAAAGACCTAGAAAAGTCAGTGTCACATGGCCAAAGTTTTAGTATGGATTGTTGTCTTCCATTAACTTCTTGATACAAATTTGGGCCTACTGAGGATGCAAGGTGGCTTGGGCTTAGGCCGAATCCTTGACCGATCTTATTTTATCTTTTTACAAACAATTTAATTTTTTTTAATATAAAAAGTACTTTATTTTCCTATATTATTGTTTTAGTTGTACTTTCTTCTGTTTTATAAAATAGTAAAATTTCCGTGCAATTGCATGAGTCACCTTAGGTTTTACAAGTGTTTTAAAACTCGTTGCATGTATAATTAAAACGGATATTATGCCAAACTATTATACATAGCACATGTTTTTTTGTACTTAGCAATGCCATAATTCTTTTTCAAATAAATGAAAACTACAAAAAAATTTCTTTAATGTTAAAATCATCAGATAAAATTATTTTTTGTTGACTTAATGAAAGGTAAAAATAAATCAGTTTGAACTTGCTCTCTATTGGTTCTTCCTGATTCTTTGACAATCAAATTCTCTAGTTAATAGAGTGAATAATTAAGATTAACTAATTTATATCATATGAATTAACTAAAGGCTTTAGACTTTAGTCACAAGCTAAGCTGTCTTTTTCAGTTGTTGATTATAGTACAGTTACTCTTGTTATTATTATTTTTTTATGCCCCAAACATCAAATTATAGGAAATATAAAATAAGCCCAAAAGAGAGCCTGAAGCCAAACCCGAACTAATTTTGTTTGCTGTGCCAACTAATCTCTTGGTTCAAGTGAAGTGAAGTCGGAAGAATAATTTTTCTACGTGACCTCAATCGTACCATAGAACAAAAAAAATGTTTTAATATTATAAATGTCACCTCAATTTATTAAAACATTTCATAGTATCATTACAGTATAGAGCATACGTATTATATAAATGGCTTCAAACCCAGCTTAAATTAAGCATTATCCTCCAACCTTGTAATCAAATTAGAGAAGAAAAAAATTAAGATATGGGTTCAGAGGCCACTCTAAAGCTTCCGGTCATCGACTTCACTAACCTCAAATTGGAAGCCAACAATCCTAATTGGGAGGCAGTAAAATCCCAAGTCCACAAGGCACTAGTAGATTATGGTTGTTTTGAAGCAATTTTTGATAAAGTTCCTTTAGAACTTCGCAAAGCCATATTTGCTGCACTACAAGAGCTCTTTGATCTCCCTCTACAAACAAAGATACTCAA
>CM023956.1:2797519-2822587 GCA_013407115.1 Glycine latifolia
AAAGGAGGGAACATTATAAAAGCCCCAGAGGAGCTGGTGGATGAGGAGCACCCTCTGCTCTTTAAGCCTTTTGATTATGTTGAGTTCCTCAATTATTATTACACTGAAAAAGGCCCGAGAGATCAATTTGCACTGCGCACTTATTGTGGTGTTTGAGAAGCCATTGTTTGTGATGTACCATAACAATAACAGTGGTGTGTTCAAATGTTCCCTAGACAATTTACCTTGGACTTTAATAATATCTCGCTATATGTGTTTGCTGTAAATTTCTCCAATTGAAACTTGAAAGGCAAAGCGTTACATTACATGATTTGGTGATTTTAATCAACCTTTCGTAGTTCTTATTTTGACACAAAATTAAAACTTATTGGGAGCAGTGGTTATTAGATTGGTATCAGAGTATCAAAAAATGGTTTCAAAATTTAAGGACCAAACATTCATTTCATTTTAGATTTAATTTAGTGATGACGTGAAGCTTCTTGTACTAAGAAATGATGAGGCGTCATTATTAATTTATTAGCATGTCACCCGAGAACTAGTTTTTCTAACCTACTGTAGTATATTGACATAACCCCAATTTCCTTTGGGGGCCGGGTTTATCTTCTTACAATTTAATCTAACATAATGTTAGAAAAGATGGTTATCAACTAACACTCACATCATAATGGCAAAAAAACATTATGTGGTGGTATTTAAAGAATTAAAAAATAAAATATTTTATTAAAATCATATAAAACACATTTAAAAATCATAAGAAAACACATATTTATGCATTTCATTAAAAAAAAAATTTTTTTATTTTCTTAATCCATAAAGAAAGAGACATCTTGGTTTTATTTGCTACGTGTTGTGTATAGTTTGCTGCACTTAATTTTATGTTATTCTTCTTCATTAATTCACATATGTATGTTCGACCAATCACAACAGATTCTGTATTTCAATGAAAATCTCTAAGAAAGCAAAAGATCATTCTAATAGTGTAAACCTTAAGAAGATGGCTGAGTTGGTCATCTTAGAGCTTTTGGTGGCCATTTTGCTTAGTCCTCTTATAATATTACATCGTCATTCAGTAATTTAAACAGAACCATTCTTCACGACTATCAAAAACTGTCATTTAAAAAAAAAAAATACAATCCCATTGTTAAAAAGAATTACTCTAACCAATTTAATTTTTAAAGAAAAAATTATCAAATAGTATTTTAAAACATTTTCATCTTTTATCCATTTCAGTTAATATTTTTCAGGGATTAATTTGGCTAGGTCACTAATAACTTCTTCAGAGACTATATTTGTATACATTTACTAATTTGCATGGAAGAGCAAACTTGTCCCCCATACAATCCTAAAATTTTAATTAGTCAAATTTTTAGACTTGCGCCTCTCTTCAAATTTAAAGAAATCTAATAATATGAGTTAATATAAGATTGGGTCTAAAAAGAATGGCTAGAATAAAATTACCTCGGATCAAGACATTCAGCAAATAATTATAACAAAAAATATATTATTAGATGTTTCACTTAAATTTCAAAATGTAGGTGAATAACAAAATTAATTTCAACATGGAAATGTCAAAATATTGTCACATAATACCTCATCAGCTTTATTAATATTCAAAGATCATTGAAAAACACAAGTCTAACAATATTAAGGAAGAAGTAAACACAAGAGAAATAGCTAAATGAGATTCAGTTAAGGAGATAACACATCTCAATAAATATTTTTCATACGTACAAATTAAGGATCTAACTTTAGATCACATATTTAAATGACAAGGTTACGTGTTGGACCATATTGGTATATATAAATATCTTTAATAATTTCTCTTCTCTGCATATAAGCTATGTAAATGAAAGAGTACGCTGACATGGACAGCGCAAGTGCAACAAAAATCCTGGTCTGTTATTTGGAAATGTCTTGTGTTGATTGTGTTCCTTGAGAAAAGTTATCGCACTTCATGTTTCCTTTTAAGTCCAGATTTGAAATATTAATGCTAATATCGTCATAGCTAGCATATGAAGCTCCCCTGTACAACTCAGGGTTTCACCTGAACCAGTGATGTACACAAAATGACAAAATAAATACAATTATGCGCGCAAATATTAATTTATCACCACTAAGATTAATAAAATTAGCTGATAAATCTAAAAGAATATATTTATTCACTTGAAATGGCACATGACTTTGATAACTTGATCACAGTTGAAAGAGATATGCTGGCACTATATTTTGGAAGTTTCAAAATATATGTTAATTAAGTAAATTACACTTAATATTACCCGAAATTACACTCACATTCTTTAAGATTTAATAATATTATATTTGATATTATATCAAATATCTAACTAACTTAATTAAGCTAAACCTCCTTAATAAAACTAGGGATTTTAAGATCAAAGTGTGGGAATTCAGATGGTTCAATGCTTATGTTAAGGAAAGTTTTGAAGGGTACGTACTTGCAGTTCCAGGAGAGGCAGTTCCAGATGTTGCTGGCGATGGCGGAGTTTCGGAGCTGAGCCCAAGATCAAAACCATTGCAATCTCCTCCGAAAGTGCCTGCAATATTATTCCCCTAAAATTAAAAAGGCATTGGATGGATGAATTAAGCAAATTTAGCGTGTGTGTTTGTTTTTGAAGGAGAGAAATAATATACAAGAAAAATTGTATTTTATTTTATGAAACCTATATTTCTTATATTCTATATTTTAATTATAAAAAAATTATTTATTTTTTCTTTGTTTCTCTTCTCTGAATCAAAAACACCCCAAAAGAGGATAAGAAAAAAAGCAGTTTACATTTCTTAAAGCAAAACAACTTTGGATCGTTAAGTAGATTTTCTGAGCCTTCATTGCATTGACACCTAAAATCAAAGCCATGACTCACACAGTTTCCATCCCCACAGAAATTCAACAAGCAAGCTGTGTAAATAGTAAATTAAAGCGTTAAACAAGTGGCGGCTACCAGCAAGTGAACAAATTAAATTAAAAGGCAATTAATAATGAATTATGAGCTTACGGTCAGACACTTGTGTAGGTGGAGAAGAAGGGGGTGCCGGAGATCCATTACCACAATTGAAATTAACAGTACCTGCACCTTTCATCCAAAGTTCACCATCTTTTTGTTTGAATCAATGAAACTTTCAATTTCGTTACATAAATTACATTCCTATAGAAGTTATAACTATTTCAAAAAAGCTTTCATACACAACACTTGAATTCAAATCCTTATTTAAAGAAAATCACCCGTGTATCTTAAATCATTTTTATAAATATAAAACTACATTTTAATGTTATTTTACTTCACTTCTAGCATAGGAGTAATAACAAAAAAAATTAAAAGGCAAGAAACAATCAAGTTATGAAATTAAACAAATAAAAAATAAAGTTCTATATATTGTTTGATCAAATTAAACTCAAATTTCAAATTTATAATGTTTAAATAAATAAATCAAGTTTCAGAAACCTCTTTTTTCAAAACTCATTCGTAAATTATAACTATTCACATGAGTTTGACTGTTTTGTAAGGAAGCCAAATTTTATATAAAGTATAACTTATGTGGTTTGGATAATTGGATTTACTTTCTCTCCTTGAATCTACATCCATTCTTCATGGTAGAGAATGGACATACATATAGTATGTAACAAAGGCACTTTTATTTTTAATTTGTTTCCTGTAAATATAAAGGGTAAGAATAAGATGATCGATTACTTTACTCACAGTTAGGAAAAATGCATGGCGGTAATTCGATAGAACCAATGTTAGGCTTCTTCCAACCAGATTCACAGTCGCATGTGAAACCAAGCAATTCAGTGGAGGAAAGTTGGCATGTTCCTTTCCCACAATATACAAGATCACATATATTTAACAAATAATCTGCACAAACAACACACCATGATATATATATATATAACCTGTCAGATACAAAATATTACTAAATGAAAACCAATCCAATTTCCAATTAAATAGATAGCTAAGAGTTTAACTATACCTTGTGTTTGGTTGGACATTAACTGTGTGGAACTAGTAGCAGAGACATCACAAGTGAAGAGGGGATACAAAGAAACAAGGGCAAAAATTGTCCATGTCAACATTACCATTGGGAAGAAATTAAAGAGGGAAACTATATAGTCTGGTGAAATAATTTATAAGCGGTATAACCTATGAATTCAAGGTATATATATAGCCTGCCTTGCCTTGATTGACTCTTGACGCGATAGAAAATTGACAAAATTATATAGTAACGATGAAATAAAATGAAGATATACAATTCAAACTATAGAAATTATCTCTAACGTATCAAAAGCAAACAAAAATGGCTTTTAGACAGTCGACCTTTTAAAACTAAAAGAGACCATTCATACAAATTTAAAAACTATATGTATCTGCCATCTCAAATTTTACACACTTTACGATAAATCCCATGCACTCTTGATGTAATACAAATTTGACGTTAAACAATAACAAATTTAGCCACGAGCTTGGTCAAGTCATGTACGGTCCAGGTAATTTACATAAGATTCTAAGTCGAAAATTTCGTTATCATCATGCTATACAAATAATAGTAATAAATTTTACCATTGTGCAACTGAGATAATAATAAAAAAATGCAATTCAATATTCAATTAAAAGTCTAAAGATTGTGTGACTTAAAATCTACCTTGCTATTAGTTGTCTCTTTTTTTCTTTTTTCTTTTTTTATGAATTCCTATTAGTTGTCTCTATTCTATTCAATCAAAATTACCATGGCTTTCCGCTTTTTGCCAAGAAAATAAGACAATCATATTACCCTGCCACTTCGATTTTCTCATTGAAGCCGTGTTGAGATTTCCGTTACATGCCGGACACAATCAAGCAACTTTAATGCCTCGTCATCATAGGTACACTTGAAAGAAAAAGACACACCACACCACACACGATTCAAGGCATATTATTATTCTCCTCTGCTCATCTAATAAAATTCTTGAGACTTGTAGTACTTGAGATATACCGGGTATGATCCAAATATCACGATTTTTTTCCGGAATGTTTGATACAAATATCACAACTTTAGAGCACCATACTATGCACAAAAACATTATTTGCGAATGCAATCCATTAGATGCAAAACGGAGGTAGATTCTGATCCGATTTTCATAATGCAAGCTCTTGGCAAAATATAACCCGCATTAGTTTAATATTGCAAGCATTCAATGTTTTCTTTGCTTAGAGATTGGCTTTATATAACAACATCAGAAATAGCATGCACAATTGCACATTCAAGTGTCCACTGGCATTGGCTACAAATATAACTAAGTACATTAAGTGATGATAACTGCTTTGAAATCATGTCAGACTAAATTACATCAATATTCAATGGTCGCAGATACAAATTAACAATTGAAGATCCCTCCAACATCATAAAACTACAATGAATCGCGTCAGCAAACGAATGAAATATCAACAAACAACGGATACAAACCACCCACCCATTGGAGAAAAGAAATAAAGTAGTAGTCCAAAAACAAAAACAGCACTACGGTCGTTGATTTGTCCCAGTCTTTACGCTGATCCAAACTCGGTAAACCACTTCTCATGGCGTTCAATGTCAGCCTGAGAAACACTTCGTTGGACCTTTCCCAAAGCTTCTTCAAAATCACACATGGCAACAGGATCATTTGAAATCTCATCCTTGGACATGTTCTTGATTTCGTCACGAGTCTTTCCTGCTATCTTGCGCCTCATACCATTCAAGGAAGCATCCCGACAGACATTTGTCAAATCATCTCCACTATATCCCTCTGTCCGGCGAGCCACTTCGTCTATATTGACATCAGGTGCCACCTGGTGAAAGACAAGTACAATAAGCAATAACAATAATAATCCAAGTTTTAGCATCATGATTCTGCTGCCCTTTCCATAAACTGTTCTAAAACAGTAAGTTTAGTGACTGATAAACACTCCAGTATAAATGACATTCACATCACAAAAAAATATTATCTGTCTTGACAAATGTTCAAAGTCATTTCTTTTTTTTTATTGGTAACATAAATCCTTAAATACTAAATATTAATAAATAAAGCTCAAGTCAACACAATTAATGTTATTCACAATTTCCCTTATAAATCAATCACAGCTTTCACATAACAAAAATTGTAAGGGTCAAAATCCTATATGGCCAAATTAACAGCACAACTTGCCTCAACAGTCTTCAAATTGATTCGGATCAGCTCTTTACGACTCTCAAAATTTGGAAGAGGGATATATATACGCTTTTCCAGCCTTCTCCTGTGTTGCATTAACATCAAATCAAATCAGAATAAGTAATCTAGTACATTAAAAGAGATCTAAAACACAGATAACTAATCATACATTTTTATCACTGACAACTTAAACTGTAGATAAAAGATTGCAACAAAACAAATAAAAACCTTAGTGCCTCATCTATATCCCAAGGGAAGTTAGTAGCTGCCAAAACCATTACTATTTTACGGCTACCATCTTCATTTGTGGCACTATTGCTTACACCATCAACCTGAACTAGAAGTTCAGACTTCACCCTTCTGGAGGATTCATGCTCACCAGAAGCCCTGATTAAGTAAAAATGAATTCAATCAGATCTCAACATAATTACAAGAGATAATACACATTAAAAGTGAACCCAACACAGCCTAGGAACATACACAAGCAATATAAACAAAAAATTAAATGAAGATATTTTGGGAAAAGATAAACATGTTTCAAGATCTACTACATACAATGGATGACTGAAAGAACAACGAAGGCTTACCCCCTAGAATTGCATAGAGAATCAATTTCATCAATGAATATTGTGCTTGGTGCATATGCTCTTGCAAGATCAAACAAACACCTCACCATGCGCTCACTCTCCCCACGCCATTTAGAAGCTAAAGTAGCAGAAGATACGTTAAAGAAAGTGGTCCCACATTCAGTAGCAACTGCTTTAGCAAGAAGTGTCTTCCCAGTTCCTGGAGGTCCAAACATGAGGACACCTTTCCACGGTCTCCTGATTCCCTGCAAGAACAAAAATAATGAGCTCAAACTTCAACATCACCAAGACATTTTTTTTTTTTTTTTTTTTTTGATCAGCCATCACCAAGACATTTAATTCACTGAGATTCAAATGTGTGGATATGATATGAGCTTTATTAAAAGAATAGGCTAATCAAACAAGCAATTTTCTAATAAAAAATTCAAAAAGTCATATGAGCTTGATGTAACAGGAGAAGCAAGAACTTATTTTGCAATAATAATTTCATAAACAAGGCTTAGTTGCAAATTAAATAGAATTGTATGCAAAAGTAGTTCGTCACCAAGTGGCAAACAAGGGTCTAAAATTAACTACCACGATATATACAAATCATAATTCCAAAATTATTAGTTATAAAATAAACCATGATTTCTAAATATAAGTGGATTGCAAACATTAGGTAAGCTAGTTGTAAGAGAATTCAGAGAAAAAATTGTTCAAGATTACCTGGAAATATTCAGGCATCCACAAAGGAAGAACAACAGCTTCTTCTAGAAGCCTTTTTGCTTCAGTAAGCCCTGCAACATCATCCCATCTAACTCCAGGAGAGGTTTCTAACACGTCCCTTTCAAGCATTGCAGCCAATTCAGGATCAGGACCTTCATATTGAGGCTTCTTTGACTTACCATCTTCAGCATCGCCATTCTGTCCATTCCATGAGCAATTGTAAGGACACAACCACATATCTAAGAATTTAAACGTTTCTCAAACTATCTAGACTAAGGGATGCAATAAGCAAAGGGCAAATTGATAATCATAGATACTACACAACATGAAGAAAAAACACTTGACCATGAATCTAATACAAAATAAACACCTGGATGCAATCGGCTAAGTGTGGGATTGGATCCATGTTTGACATGCCTCAACTTGAGTCTAGGATGAGTCAGACATGATTTTTTCATTGACCATGATGTTTGGCACTGTGTTGAAAACTTGATTCTAAGTGTTTACACTAAGTCTTTAATAAAACATGATTTTACTAGAAGCAGCCTTTGCATCAACACTAATAACTTGAGTCATATCATTTGTTCCATGTATACCCTTAGTTAGACTCAAGTCAATTTGGTAATTACATACCCAAAATCAACTTTGATTGCTAGTTTCCAAACGACATATGTCAAAATCAATTTTCCAATATTTGTTATTCAAACAAAAATCAATTTACTATAAACTCACTTTCACTAAGAATCGATTCTACTTCTACAAAATCTCATCAATTCAAAATCAATTCTACAAATGCATAGCCAAACATGCACATTCTAAGTGTGCGTTTTGATTCACGTAGAGTGATTCAGAATCGCATTGAAGTACTAGTTAAAGGATTTTAGGTAAATGTTTACAAGTTTATTTCCACTAATTCTGGGTTTGGGTTAATGCAACTTTAGGTAATTTTTGCATTGAAACAAAAGTTTTATATTGAATTTTACTGCTAACTTCTTTTTATAATAAAAGCATGCAAACATAAACAGCATGGCTTCAAAATCAATTTTAACAAAAATCAACTTACTTCAAAATAAATTTTGCCATGTTCATCTAAACACACCCTAAGTATGCTAAGACCAACCTATTCAATTAAGGCGTTAGAAGACTAGGCAAACAACCTAATAAAATTCGGTTAAGTCCACCAACCAAATCAATAAACCATCCTTAGAAACAACTTCTCCAACCAACAAGATAACGTGAGACAGTAAATTTTCTCCAACAGACTGCCTCATCAAAGCTGAAACTTACAGTTACAGCTGCAGCAGCGGCATCCGTCTTGCTAGCCTTTCCAGAAGCAGCGCCACCCTTCTTTCCGGTAGTCGAAGCTCGGGTCCCGGAGTTAACCCTACCGGTAGCACCGGCCTTAGAACCACGCCCAGCGGCACCACTTCTGGTTGTAGCGCCACGCGCCCAAGCCCCGTCTTGCGCGGATTTCCGAGCACCCACTTGGCCGGGCCGCGCCGGTCTCCGGCTCGTGGTGTCCCTGCTGGGCGGCCGCCACACATCAGGATCATCAAAGGGACCAGAACTGTTGGATGAAGTGGGGTACTCATCCAACGGCTGAAAAACGAAAGACGATGATGACTTGACCGAAATGGGAGGCGAAGCAGGGCGTCTTCCAATGGGGTTGTCTTTGAAAGCCCTTCTCTCTGCATCTAGCTGCTTTACCACTTCTGTTTCCTCCGAAAGTGCTTTCTTTACGTTCATCCATTTCGCGCGGATTAAAGGGTCTTCGACAGTGCTTAGGTGCCTGAAGAAACAATAATTGAGGAAATTGAGGAATCAGTGAAAATGAGAGAATTTAGTAAAAAAGAGGGTAGTAGTTGGTACTTGTTGATCTGGGCGAGGGCGCCATCGAAGAAGATGATGGAGGTGTCGTAGAGGCCTTCGAGAGCGTAGTCTCGGGCTAACTTGAGGTGCTCTTGCAACTCTGCTAATGAACCTCCAACCATATTCTCTTCTCCACACCCAACAAACATTGACACACTTCTTCCTTCAAACGCCGATTCAAATGAAATAAAACTGACTTCACTCCGATGGGGCCACCAGCCCACAACCACTTTTCCTTTCGTAAATTATCAACTGGCCCGTTTTCTCCTAATAACTATCCGTTTTTGTTTTTTCTTTTGCTTTTTTGTTTTCAATATCAATTTCTTTTAGTCATGTAATTAATATCTTTGATTTTTGGATAGCATTCCCAAATATACCTACAAACTTTTTTTTTAAATATGATATTGATATGAAATTATCTTCATTGAAAATAGTAACTATTTTTTGTCCAAAAAAAATAAAAAATTGTGAATGCATGTAAGATGAGTATTATCATGTTAACACAATTTATTTCATATCTAAAAGCTAATCAGGATTTGAAGGCTGAACCACTTAGTTAAAAAACACATGCCGTTAATGTTTGTGCTAACCGTTATCGGTATACACATATAAAATGTGATCTTTTGAATTGAATACAAAATTAATCTTTAGTCAAAGACTTAATTAGTAATGTAATACGTGAAAATCAGATGCAAATTTTCTTCCACATGTTAGAATATACCGTCAATTTAAACTAACTTATTTTGTGTATAAATTTTTTATTTGTGTAACTAGGAGTTATTTAAGTGTTTTATTTGACATCTAAATAATCATCCTCTCACCAGGTAGGTTGATTTTGGATAAATATGATATATTTAGTTGTAACTTCATGTCCAATCCAATAATAATACCTAGAATTTCATTCTAATACTCAAGCATCAAACCGTCAAACCGCTTGTACTAATAACTTATGATTCTTTTGATGAATAAAAAACTTGTTTTTTTCACATCACTTCTGCCAATATTAATGTTCTCATTTTACCTTTTGATTTGAAATTCTAACTCTATATCGTCCTTTGATTCATTTGATCTTCCTTTTTTATTTGAATTCTATGGGTGAACCTTTAGTTGATTCCATCATAGATATTTTTAAAAATTGAGCTAGCACTACACGTGCTTAAAAATAATTAGTGCAACAAGGAATAATGACCTCTTAGTTAATTAAGGGTTTATTTGGTAAAGAAAGTTGCTCCATTATCTCAAAAATGAAAAGCTAGCGAAAGGTTAAAAACATCCAAAACAATAATGAAATTGTAGAAGCTGACTTACTTATTTATGATTTATTTGGATAAAAGAAAAAGGAAATAGAAAGATGAGAAAGTACAAATAATAATACATTTTATTTAGTTTGGCTGAAGAAAAAAATAACGGAAAAAGGAAACAAAAAAGTATCTTTTAAAAGCAAAGTTTCAAAATTTTCTTGCGTTTTGTTTTAATTCAAATTTTAAACATTTCTCTTTATTCATTTTATTTCCTCTCAACTAAACAGGGTTACGGTGCTTTATCATGCTCGTGGACCATTGTATCTCCTTCAGGCATTCAATTCTTGGTACCCACGTGGTGGTGGATCTTGATGGCCAAATTGAAAAAAAGTTGGACTTGCAACTTTTTAGTTTTGTTACACATGAATTTCATCCTTTTGTCTTTTGAGGTTTTTGCTAATGCTTTAGTCTTGTTTCTACTTGATATGTATAAGCACGAGTGATCCCATCATTCCATATGGTTTTGAGAAACAGAAAATGTTAACAATGTGATTTTCCTCCACACAAGAGTGTTTCAGCCCCCCACACATAGTAAGATACCTGAGGAAGTGCCAGGATAAGTAAAGAATGCAACAACCCTTTTTAAAAAAAAGTAAAGAGTGCAACAAGGTTGTCCAATTAATCCATCTTCCTATCAAACATAGTTACCCCCTTGAGCAAAAATGAGTGGAAACCAAATAGACGAACAGAGCCAAAAATATAAACTACTAATATAGGGTCAGAGTTTTGTTGAAGTATAAATAATAAGTTTCAGAAACAATTGTAAGAGAATCATTATCGGCATCGATCACTCTTAATAAAGTGCATATTTATCTTCCTTTTTGCACTTTGTTTGAGTAATATTATAATAGATAAAAGTTTTCATACTTACATATATCCTCTGACTTTCATTGCAACACTGTATTGTCTACTTATACTTGTGTTAGTCATCTTCTTTAAGATATGAAAATTGATAAACTCTACCTTCCTTTTTTTGTGTGGATAAGATGATGATCGACTTCCACCAAGCTTGTTAGTTTCACAAAGTAGCTCATCGTGCTCAAGATGTCGCTTAAAGTCTTCATGGTCTTCTTATCCAATGAAACATGTAAAAAGCGAGGCTTGAAGCTATAAGATAGACAAAAAACTGAATGAAACACATTAAGGGTCTTCTACTCATATGAGGTAGTCAAACATTCCATGATACATAAAAGAATATTAGTCTTTATCAAATGCAGTGTTGTTTGTTATCGTTAAACTTAAGAGTTTGATTGTCTTAGGCCTAAAAAAAAATTGTTCAATAAGTGTTTAACTAAGTTGTATGAGCTAAATGCACTTATTAGAAAGAGTAAGAGTCCACAATTACACATTGCTAGTTTTATATTAACATAAAGTGATTGTTTTCAATCAAAATATTGATAAAATCAATTATTAAGATTTTTGAATGTATAAACCACATGGTGATCTTTTGACACAAACTAAATAAACAGAATTAAACTTTTTTTTTAATTTCTTTTAACTTTTTTATAACCAAAGTAATTGGAAAGAATAAATTATTTTATTTTCTTTTATTTCTTTCTTATTTATTTATCTTATTCAACATTATTGTCTTAAAGTCCAACCTCTACACTCTTATAAAGATTTTCTCTCGACGTCTGTCCTCGTATATTTACTCATCTATTGTCACACGTGTCACTTTGTCCTTAATCACTTCTACATTGTCAACTTTGCCTCTAAGACAAGATTTGGATCTACCTCTTATGCTTCCATCGCAGTCACTCAATTCATTCCCCTCATTATAGCTCCATCTTCTATGGATTCCTCCCGCAATACACCACCATTAAGTACTAATCCACCACAAACACCTCAATTGTGCCCGAAGTGTTCCTCTTCATTGTCAAAACATGCATAATTGAAGAATAGATAGAGTTTCTACACTCTACATTATTGCAGGCGATGGAAATATTGTGATTGTCATTCACAACCCATTCGTTATTATCGCCTTATATGTTGACCACTTGAGCACCTCCATCGACCTTGATCATATCTTGATCCTAATTTACTTTATAGGAAACAGGTAAATTAGAGAGAAAAATATAAAAAATACACACAAGGGAAGTACATTTAGTAAATGGGGGAGATGCATTTAGCAACTACTCTATTTATATTTATTCGCATTGGCCTACTAATTTAACAGGTTGATCTAAAGTTGAGTAACAATAATAAATGGTAAAGTTAAATATACCTCCCTAAATTATTAATATACCTCTCTTTAATTTTTTCTTCTTCTAAAATTACCCTTTTCCAGAATTGTAAGTTGCATCCCCTTTCATTGTTTCCCCAAAGAACGCCACATCCAGCAGATCGTACAAGCCACACTAGCTTTAGGAAATACTTCTAAGAGCATCTTTTTGATGAGATTCTTGTGGCTCAAGAATTCCTCTTCACCAGATCTAACAGGAGACTACAACCTAAAATCTCCATCATGGAGGTTGGATTCTAGGAAAAAAACTTTCAAAAGAACTCATTTAAAAAAAATAGTTTTTTATTGTCTCTAACTAAAATAAGAGCTTTCTTCTTTGCCTCTTTGTTCCCTTGTGCTACTATTCCAGAACCTTCTCCATGTTTCCCTCTTCGATTTGCTCACTTTTTGTTCAAATAGACGATTTCGTCATCGGTTCTGGTGACAACCTTCGATTTGTGGTTGTCATCAAAGGCCACCACAACCTCGGTCTGGTTGTGGTTGTTGGTAGTGGTTTTGGTTTTGAGGTTGTTGATTTTGTTGTGATTATTGGTTCTGGTTCTAAGAAGGGGAGGGGGAAGAGGAAGAAAAAGAGAAAAAGAAGGGGAGGGAGATGGAGGACCAGGAGGAAGAAAAGAAGAAGAGGATGTGAGAAAGAGAACTGGGGGCTGAACTTCTCTCATTTCCTACTATTGCAAACACCAATCACAAGACTTAATTTGAATGTTTGTTATTATAACTATAACGTTTGTTATTCTAAAATTATAAGAAGTAGGTAATCTTTTTGCTAGTTTAAAATTATAAAATTGGGTTATTTGAAATTCAATAAATTGAATCCTCAGTGGAGTATATTTCACACCATTTTTTCAGTCTCCTTTTGTGATTATCATTCCCTTTCTCAATCAAAATTTTCCAAACCTAGTTTTAGTTTTAAGTTTTATTTTTCATTGTTGTCTAATGGATCCAAATTAATATTATTTGGCAAACATATTGTAATTATTTGCAAAATTATCAAATGTTTTTGTTAATCGAAAATTCTAACCTTTCTTTCTCTCATTATCATCACCACCAATGAATTCCATGCAAAATAGTCAATCCTCTTCAATCCAAAATTATCAAAGCTCTCAAACTTTTCCTTCAATCCCACCAATTTCCTCCATCGTGTTTCATATACCTCCTAATACTTCTAGTAGTACATAATCTCCTTCTATTGATGAAGTTGAAACACAATTTCCATAATTTTCTATCTAGATGAGGAGTAGAGAATTAAAAAAAAAAAACAAAGATGTACTTTACAAATGATGAGGATACACACCTTTGTACTTTATGGTTCAATGTCTCAACCGATCCAATTATTAGTGATGGTCAAACAAGAGATCGATTTTGGTTGAGAGTAAAAAAAAAATTACAACCAATTCTAAGACAATTTACTAGAAAGAAGCCTGACTCAACTTAAACCTCGATGACAAAAGATAAATCATGTCATGCAAAAGTTCAAGAGTCATTATAACCAAGTTGTTGAATTGAAGAAAAGTGATTACATGGAGAACGATGTCATGATTCATGCATACACGATTTGTAGGCCTGTGCAAAAAAAATCAAGTATCCACATCTAATCCAAAAACTGATCTAGCCCAATCTATTTTAATTATTTTTAATAGATCAGATCTTTTACCACATTCATAACTTATATTCATTTATAAATCTGAAATCCATTTTCTTTTCATTTAGATTTTAAGTGGGCAATCCAAAATCCATTATTGGACATCTTCTACAGTCCCCCTATCGCTTTCCAATAACTATCTGTCAAGGAGACAAATCTGAAACCCATTTTCTTTTCCAACAACTATCCAAAATCCATTAATTTCTTCAAACCATTGCTTCATCTCCACCCACAAATCACCAGAAGACACGCCTATAATATTTTTTCTATAAATATTAGAATTTTGTTGCACGACAATTCAAAGATAATGTTGCACCTTTCGATCTTCTATCCGACAAATCTGGATGTGTAGTGACATTAGGCCTTTGACAAACATCCTTATAATATTTAAGTGGATATAAATTGGATATGACTAAACTCATATTCACTTAAATGGATTGGATCTTGAATCCAAATTATTTTTAAAAAAATATGGATGTAGATTTAATATCCAATCCATTTAAGTAGATATGGATATGGATTTTTAAGAATCCAATCCATGCCCACCCCTAACGATTTGTAAGCAAGATGAATTAAGCGATTTTACTTTTGAGCATGCATGACAACTGTTGAAAGATCAACCTAAGTGGTTAGATCAACTTAAATAAATTAGTTTCAAAAGATCAAAAAAATTCGCTAATAGGGATTACTCATATCATCATCTAATTTGGAGGAATTTAAACATTAATGTATCTCATGATGCTCTCCTAACTTCGCTACATACTTACAAACAAGACACTATATACATCAAGAGGAATTCATCAATAACTTCAAACATAATTGGTGAAACATATTTTGGCATGTTTCAGTCACAACAATTATGAATTTTTTCTGCTAAATGTCAATATTATGTATTTTGTTGCTTACCAATGTTATGCATTTTACGTCAGTTTAACTTTAAGTCATAAATAAAAAAAATTAATTATCAATATTTTTAATTTTTATTATTAGTTATTTCATAATTAAAATATATAATAAATTATTTAAATTTAATTTAAAACTAATTGATAAAAATATATTTAAGTAAGGTTCATTGTATGACCCATAAAAGTGGCTCAAGAATGCAAAGTAAGATCTACTATTAGGGAAAAAAATAAAAAAATTCTTACATCTGACTTAACATCATAAAACCCAAAAAAAAAATCCAAAAACTCAAAATTCATTCAACCTCTAAAAATACTCTAAACAAACTCCAAACTACATTAGATCTTTAACAAAGATGAATGTGAATGAAATTGCATCCTATAAAGTTTCGAGGATTTTGATCCTCAAAAGAAGCCCAAAGGAAAAATGATTGTTTTGACTTGTGTTATTTTAGCCTCACTGACTTCTATCCTACTAGATTATGATGAGTACTATGCACAAAAAAACATTCCTTTCTATCAATCTATCTAAGTATTATTTGGTTTCCTCATCCTGCTACTACTAATTTCTTGTTTATTGTTCTCTTTTAATATTTACTACTACACACTGCATATACATTTTGTTTGTATTGAGTGGAAGATTAGATGTTTATTAACTTCTTATATTATTATTCGTGATATATAATTATTTTCGGTCCATTTTTTTTCATACCTTTTAATAATATCACAAAATGAAAGTGTTGTTGGTTACCAATCTCTTCCACGATAAATATAAAAGTGTGCTATAATTTCTGTCACACACCTCAATTTTCTCCATAATGCAACTTAATTTTTATCCAATAAAACATTATACGAAATTGTTTGTATTATCTAACACTGTTCATCTCAAAATTCAAGTGAACAAATTGTTGATAATTGTTTTATAAAATTGTAAATAAAGCTTGAAAAGTACAAATTAGCCAATATTGTTTACAATGACTTGATTATATGCCATGATGTATCATAAAATAAAAATATAAAATTAAATCATAAAAAAATAGAAATTTATTTTACCATGACTTGCATCAAAAGTAAACGTAGAAATAGAATAAAGTCCTTGTATTTTGATCTAAACATTTTTTCTATAACTTGATCTAATCACATTTCAATAAAGTAAAGTTGAGCCACCAGTATAATTGTCAAGTAGAGTATTGATAGTAACTTTAATGTTGGATCTTGACGAGAGATATTCTCTTTTCTATATCCACCACTAAAGAAAATATGAAGATCTTCACGTAGAAATTCGATTCTTTTTCAAGAACCTTGAAGATCTACACGAAGTTTTAAAAAATAATTTTTTATGTGATAGAACAAAAAAAAATAAATGAAAAAAATAAAATTAAAAAATAAAATTAATTACATACTTTATTAATATTCATATATTTTTTCATGTTTTATTAATTAAAATTAATTAATTAATTAATTAATTAAATTTTAAATATTTAAAATTTGAATCCATGTGGGACCAATTAAAATTATCTAAGATCTTAATTTGGGATCTATCACTAAAAAAATGTCACATATCTTAAAAGATCTTTAATCTTACGTTATATTATAAAATTCACCAAAAATAATTTAAGATCTCAATTTAAGATCTACCATAAAGGAGCTTTATACCAATGCCACATTCAAAAATTAAAAAGGAACATAACAAGAAAGTACCCATTGCCTTGTTTACATTAAGTATTAACAGCCAAAAACAAGAGTTGTATAAAAATAGATAATTCACGTGTTAGGAAACTGAAATAATGGCTTCAATAATGAAGGGGGTTGAATGCATAGAAGAAGGGTGAGTTGTCCTATTGTATAATGTGTGCATTGGGTTCTGGTTCTTGTACTAATTTGCTATGGGTTAATATTGTATTTGTTTTATTACATTAATTTTTTTTATAGAATTAATAAAATAAAACATGCTCCATGATTTAATGTAATAAAACAATAATTTGCTATGGAGTACTATGCATAAAATAAATAAATGATTGTTTTATTACATTAAATCATATTGTATTTTAATATTTTTATTCAATTAACTTACTAAAAATATTAAAATAAAATATAGAATTAATATTTTTAACCATCATAATTAAAAAGTACATATTAATATTAATATGTACGGAATGGCAATAACTGCTGAAATAATGTCTCACTTTGTTTACTACTTAGTACTTCCATGGATATAGGGTCAGTTTGGGTAAGCTTCTCTAGAAGTACTTCTAGAAGAAGAAAATAGGAACAAAAAGATAAGATGAGTTTCTCCATAAGTAAAAATAAGTTCTCTATTAGCTAATTTGTAGAAGCTCACCAATGTAGCTTCTCTAAAAGATGAGATGACATCTACAAATTAGCTAATGAAATACTTATTTTAACTTATGGAAAAACTCATTTTATTTTTTTCTTCTTACTTTTCTCTTCTAGAAGTGCTTCTAAAGAAGCTAATATCCAAACAGACCCATAATATATCTTCAAATTATAAGTAAAACTAGAAAAGTAGTAGTATAAATTAGTCAAAAGGATATGTCGATTCTGTTTTTTTTTTTTGTGACATAATATTTAAAATTTGTGAAAGGAAAAGAGAGAGATCTGTTTGGTTTCGTAGTCCCAATTGTGGTCTCACGGTTGGCCTGTTGCTCTCATCTCATGACCCAATTTGTTTTTTTAACAGACCCAATCTTGGGTTGCCCACGTACAGTACTGTCATGTTGAAATAATGATTAGGGTTGCTTTGCTGCTCATGTATTTGAATTGCCTGAGGGAGTCATCAATGAGACGAAATAGGAAATCCATGATGTAGGCTATGTTCAATTGGGTTTCGGATTGCTTCTTATGCATGTCATGTGTCTAATGAAGGATGAAATGAGATTTTGAAAATTTCCTTATACTGATCTTATTTTCTTTTTAAAAACATAAAACATTTTTTTATAAATTTAATTAGAATATAGGTGTATTATCATTATAAATACATTTTATAATATTATCTAATTGCAAGTTATCATGTATAATAAATTTACTTATTTGTATAACTATTATTTTTAAAATTATAATTAAAATATTTTTTGATTGATTGACAATGCATGTAAACTCTTTTATACTGATAATACATAACAATTCAATTTTTTGGTTTTTTATTTCTAACTGTAAAAAAACTTTTTTCTTTTAAATTTAATCAAACAAACTATAGGTTTGTATTAATATATATATATATATATATATATATATATAAATGAATTAATGATAGCCAGAGTATTCGTAAAGAAAAAAAGGTACTCAAAAGTCAAAAGAATAGTTAAAAGTCAAAAAACATTATTATGAAATATAAGAATAAGGTTTTGTTTGATATGTTAAAAAAAGGTGATAAGGAAGTCAAAGTAAAGAGAATGAAGGCATTGCTTGTTTGGCAATAATTTATTAATGGAAAAGGAAGTGATTGGAGGGAAAAAACTTTTTTTCCCCTGATTTCCATAATTTTTCTTGATCCTCTCCAGGCGAATTTGCTCTAGCCAACATCTGAATCATTAATTTTGTTATTACATAGTAATTGAAAATAAAATAAAATAAAATGATTATTTAAGATTGTGACTCGAGAGAAATGTGAAAACATATTATTTAGATTTATTTTTTCATCTTCTGAATTTTGAAAGAAAAGGGGAGGGAATTAATTTTAATTTGTACACCACACCTTATATTATTATGGACCATTCAACTCGAAATAGATAAAATTATTATGAATAATAAAATTGTTTTTTTTAATATTTAATGTAATTATATATTTAAAATCTAAATTCAAAAACATTAGTTAAGCTTAAACAAGTCATATAATGTAACAGTTGATTTATGTTCTCAATAATATATATATCCAGATGAAATCAAGAAAAAAATCCATTGTTTTTAATTGAATAATTAGTAAATAAGATGAGTGATGATTCCTTTACTTGTTCCTTTTTGTTTTTTCTGTTGTATTTGTTTTCTCTTGCAACTCACTAGCATAGTAGTACCAGAAGAAAGTCCAAATCTTGTTCTATTTTGAATTAGTTTTAGGAAGCTTACCTCTCAACTGATACATTCTATCCGTGTGGATCCATGTAATTATAAACACTAAAATGTAAGTTTCGTTCCTTTATTTTATTTAATTTGTAATTTCAATTTTTTTTTTAAATTGAGACATTTGATTATTCTATTTTAAAAATTTATAATTTAATCCTCTTATTTCAAAATACAAATATTTGGTCTCTATATTTTATAAAATCTGTAATTTTGATTTCTCATATTTTAGAAAATTTATAATTTTTGGTTTAATATTTAATTTTGTTTAAATTTTATTTCTTTTATTTTTTACTTTGTAATTAATTAAATAATTTCTTAAGAAAATCTTAAATTAATTTATTAGATTTAGGGTTCAATTAGACCAAAACAAAATAAATAAAACCTAGAAAAAATTAAGAATTTGACCAAAATTACAAAATATATAAAATAAAAGGATTAAATATCTCGATTTTCAGGACTAAAATCATATATTTTTTAAAATAAAAAGATAAAATGTTTTAATTTTAAAATAAAAAAAACAAAATTATGAATCAAATAAAATAAAGAAACCATAATTACATTTTTAAGTCGAATTTTAATTATGTCAAGCAATAATCAAAGTGGGTGTGATTGATAATTGATTTGTCTCTATTCTTTATTCTTTATTACTTTTTCTTTCCCCAATTTTCAACTCTCACGTAAAGGGTTAAAAATTTATCTTGAGTAACTTGTTATCGCGAGATAAAGCGGTGTAATGTAAACATGATTTTGTTTATATTAAACGAAATTGATGTTTTATAATTTTTGAATTGGTAAATATTCAAGAACTTGAATGTAAACAAATACTGAAAGGACTTTTTCTGTTCTCGAGCAAAAATTTTTGTTGTTTTATTTTAGATTAAAACATGAATTTAATCCAAAAGCTAGATATGTTCAAGTGTTTCCCAGCATATCCCTATTCTCATTTAGCATTACAATAGTATGATGGAAAGCTATCCATTTTCTTCTTAAACGAATGGAACATTTTTATTCGTGTATTAGATATGTATGTAGAATATATTTTGGTTTTACCTTCATTCAATTTTCAATGTGGATCCATTTTAAACTACTCGTGATAGCTTATACGTCTAACACTCATAGATGTGGGTTTAAACACAGCTCCAAACATGCTGGTAGCCTATCTTAAGGAAATGTATATTGCTATATTTTCATGTTTGATTCTTCTTTTCAAAACATGGAAATAAACAGAGTGTTGACTTTAATCAGAACAAAAGAAAGTTCTTTCAAATAAATTAAAACAAAATATTTCAGGGATACTTTAGTGTTAAATGACAATTAGAGAGAGAAAGAGAAAAATATAAATATAATAAGGGATATAATATAAATATGATAAGGGATATAATATGATAAAAAAGATAGATAAAAAGAAACCGTAACTATTATGAGATGTTTGATATATAAGAGTATTCATATATGATTACTCTAAATCAAATACAGTAAGAAAAATCATGAGTAAAGAGTTAAACACACACACTCCTTGAGGGCCACTTTGTATGAGACTGTTGCGGTATGGTTTTTGCTTGAAGTTGAAGCCTATAAAAAAATTGTTAGACAAATATGTATTGAAAATTGAAACGCGATCGAGTTAAGATGGACTTAATTTTATACATCAGGTTATTCCTCATTGATCGCCATCTTCGTCCCTCGTGAAGAACCAATAGTTCACATTTCACATGAGTCAACATAGAAATTTAAACCTCAACAAAGGGATCTTGGATTTGGCTCCAGTTCTGTAAGAGTGGTCCACTGGCTAGTATCATGCATGTGATGCATTGTGAACAGTTAGGCCTTAAAACATATTTTTAAGTAATGACCAAATCATACTATGGTCCACTATAGATAAATCGATTATACAATCTATGGTCTATTGACATTATTAGAAAATAATTAACGTTAATAATATATCAACATCAATTGTATTGTATTAACCATTCAATCAATTGGAAATCTAGCGTTCTTTACAAAATAGCAATTCCCGAACTGTCGATCTCCCAAAAGTCCAAGATGTACACGAAAAAATAAAAACAAGACAAAAAATCCAAGGAACACCATTAATTACATAAGACATAAGTTATGTGTAAACCTTCTCACATATTTTGTAAAATAAACCAACAAGCACTAATGATATTGTTTAATTAATGAATTTCAACGGACAAAATAATTTTCTACCAGATTTGTTTTTTACCTATAACCCATAATTAGAGGAAACCCTTTCCATTTTGCTTAAGAAATTTTTCTAAACGAGGTTGGAATATTGTGGATCCATATTGACTTATGCACACTTGCCATTTTATCATAGTTTATTTTTATTTGGCATGCAAGTCTTTTATGTTTTTTTATGCCTGCAAGTCTTGTATGTATGATTTAATATACTATACCAATAAGAGAATTAAAATAGAATGGACACTAATCTTTGAAAAATATTAGTGAAGCATAGTTTAAATTTTGTGCTCAAATATAAAGTATATTCAAATGGATCAGTTAGGACTTAGGACTTATCCGAAGGGGTTGTTTCCCTTCATGTGGGGGCACAGATAAGCCACATGCCACTCATGAATCTGTCGCAAAGCTGCTAAATCACATGCTTTTCATATTAAATTGTCCCCATTTCCTTTAATTTTATTCCTTATCTATAGTTCAAAAAATTTCAAAACATTCTAAAAGTTTTTAATTGCCTTGCCTAGCTGTTACTCTTTTAACACAATTTCATCTGCTCCTCCTACTCTATTCCCTTTCCTTTGTCAGAGACTCAGCGTGTTTATGACGAAAAATTTGAATTTGGATGTTCTCAATTCTCACATTTGGTACTTGTCCACTTGAGCTACCCTTCATAACATTTGAATTGACAATACAGGAAAAGATTAATGGCAACAGAAATAAGATTTTAAATTGATTAATAAACCTGGTAATCCTGCTTACATTTTTCATTCACAATCAACAAACCTTCTCAATATTATTTTTGCTAATAGCAACCGTTTACATGTTGATGGAATCCGACCAGATAAAAAATATTTACAAATACTGCCCAAGGTAAAGTGAAATGTTATATAAGAGTTAATTATGTGTAAAATTTTATTGAGTTAGACAGCGAGATTAGTCAGAAAGCGAGCTCATTCTCTATTTCAGTGGATTAGAGACACGTGATTTTTTATCCAAGAAAAAAAAAAGATTATATTAGAATAGTACATATCTCTAAGTTTACTTATACTAATACAGGAATATATTTTAAAAAATTATGATGAGATTTGAGTTTCTAGAGTTCTAACGTCATCTTTAAAATTAAAAAAAATGGTTCTACGTTATACTATTGATATAAAATGCTCGAACCATTTATACTTTCATTCTTTATAATTCACCAATCACCAATCACCAATCAGTGAGCAATGTATTACATAGTACTAGAATATTGTGATTTTTTAATAAAAGATTTTTAAATTTTATAAACTTTTGAATTTTGAACTGCGAAGTAGTCCTGACATAAATAACATTTAAATTATGATAATTCATTGAAAAATGCAATAATTTCAACGACTTTGACTTTATTCGGGCATGTAAGACAAGGTACCCCATTTCCTTCGCGTCATTAAAGAACATGCTTCACATTAAAAGATAATGTGAAAAAAAAAGAACAATCAGATTATGAGGAGGATATATAGGAATTTATTTCATTCAATACTTAAAAAAATATTATATATATTTTTTATTGACAAATGATATTGGTAAGAAATAATTTCCGCCGTTAAAGATTATTTTTCTTTGGAGATCCTAAAAACACAAAATAAATATTTTCTTTTCAATAAAGTTTATTTCATATTCAACAATCAATTAGGATTAAAATTTTAAATCATTTGATTAAATGATACAAGTTATTATTACTTGTATCAATTGTTGGTAAAAATATTATATACTGATGAAGCTAATTTTTTTAAAGAGATGATCAGTCGTTGTTAATATCTGTTAATGAAAATTAACTATTAATATAAAACCCTTTAAACGTTCATGACCCGCTCCGAGCTCAGAAACTTGCTAATTAGGTTGGATTAGAGTCATTAAAGTTTAATTTCATGTAAAATACTATATTATTTGGAACTATAAACTTTATAACAAAAGTAATAATAAATTACAATACTTGTTAATTTAAACAAATATATTTAAAATAATATATGTATTGAAATAATATGATAATCTTTGTATGTTGATACAATGTATTTCAAAATACAAAGCAAAACATGATTTCTTTTGAGCTTTTTATACTTAAAATTTTATAATTTAACTATATATGACATTTATCTTTGTTTTTTTTCTTCATTTTATTCGAATCAGATTAATTTTAAATGGATCATGAACTCATCGATTCAAATTAAGAATAAGGAATAATGTTTCAAGACACTTATAAAATATATTTATATTTATCTCATTCTAAAAAATGAATAAAAATTTAAATTTATAATCTCTCACATGTGAGATAGTATTTCTTCTCAACTAACATCTTAAGGTCAAAATATTAAATACTTAGGAGTATATAATGTATCTCTCTATATGTGAATTATAATAAATTAATAATTATATTAAATGAGAGTATTTTTAAGAGTTATTATTCAACCAAAACGTTTTAATTTTTTTATCAATGAGAGTCTTTTAAATAGTTTTTTCTTAAATTATAATATCTTTTAATCTATCATTTCATTTTTTATTTCTTAATTGAATTTCATTTTTTTAAAACTATCAATAATTAAAAATAACATTATATTACAATATGAATTATTTATCATAAATCTAAAATATAACTTATATATTCAAAAATATTTATCAGTTACAAATTTTAATTATAATATAATTATATATTTATAAGTATTTTTAATATAAATTTTAATTGAATAAAATAAATATTTACTCTTTACGGACTAAAATATTAGTTATATTTTAAAATTATTAATCTTTGTACAGCCTAATACTTTGTTGAATTAATCTAATTTTAAATTAGATGTACATTTTAGAGAACCAAGAGTGAAGTTATGAATTGTGGATTGAAAAAAGAATAATCGAGGATTAATAATTTCATAATTTTTTTGATCTGTATACTATAAATTTGAATCTAGAAAAGAATATACCATTTATTAAGAATCACAATAGATAAGATTTGAATTAAATAAAAAATATATATCTTCATACACCCATGTTAAAAAGACCCCTCCTCATTCCTCAATCTTAAACCAACACACGCACGTTACAATTTTAATATTAATTTTTATATCATTGGGTATCTATATTCTTCGATCTAGGGGTGTTCACGGGTACGGGTCACCCGTGAACCCGAACCGATCCGAACCGATCTGAACAGTTTGGGTTGGATCATTTATATATTTGGGTCAAAACTGAACCGAACTGATCAAAACCGTTCATGTATGGGTTGGCTCACAGGTTTAGATTTACAGATCCGTTGATCCGACGACCCGATCCGTGAACCCGTAATAATAATATAAATTTTATTATTTATATATATATATATATATATATATATAT